>CM076573.1:53626470-54089270 GCA_034641835.2 Pinus albicaulis | reverse complement strand
TGTTATTATTGTGCCCTTAAATTATTAATGTTAGGTCGGCTAGGATTACATTCTGGCCCCACTAAGATTAAATTGTGGCCCCATGGACTCCTATATATAGAAATGAGGTTTTGTAATTTGTATCATCCAAGAATTGTTCATTCATGTAATGTATTGGAGGTTTCCCCCTCGAAGTGGATTATTTATAAGGCATTGATATCTCTTTTCTTCTATATTGCCAGAACTTGATGAAGAAAGAAAATTCATATTGGAACCTAAAGCAGTCACGGAAACAAGAACATGATAGCTATGAAGTGATCAATTTCAGAGTATCTCATCAAGTGGAATAACTTACCCACTGAAGATTCTACATGGGAGGATGAGAATTTTATACACAAGTACCCATAGCTACTCAAGCATCGAGGACAACACTTTTTTGAAGGAGAGGGGCATGTTAGGTCCCTATATTACTATTATAGTCCCTTGTTGTTACTGTAACCCCCTTATTGTTATTATTGTACCGTTGTAACCCCCATATTTTTATTATTGTGCCCTTAAATTATTATTGTTAGGTCGGCTAAGATTACATTGTGGCCCCTCTAAGATTAAATTGTGGCCCCATGGAATCCTATATATAGAAAGGAGGTTTTTTAATTTGTATCATCTAAGAATTGTTAATTCATGTAATCTATCGGGGATTTCCCCCTCTAAGTGGCTTATTTATAAGGCATTGATATCTCTTTTCTTCTATTTTTGGAGCTGGTTTCACAACATTCTGTTGTGGGTTATGAGGCGCTATGAGTTGTCTTTGAATTCCTTCTTTTCTGAAGAAGTTCTTGAATTCGTTAGAGATGTATTTTCCACCATTATCTTACACCCACAAATGCATTGGTAGGCCCTGATCATGCAAAATCGCTCATGTTTCACCCATGATCATTATGTTCTTCCTCTCCATGACCCCATTCTGCTGTGGGTTATGAGGCACTATGAGTTCTCTTCGAATTCCTTCTTTGCTGCAGAAATTCTTGAATTCGTTAGATATGTATTCTCCACCATTATCACTCCTAAGAGCCTTCACTTGCTTCCCCGACTCTTTCTCCACCAATGCCTTAAACTCACAGAACTTAGAGAATTTTTTATCTTTCTTCTACATGAAGAAAATCCAGCATTTACGAGAAAATTCATCAATAAATATTACATAGTACTTATGTTTTTCTATTGAAGCAACTGAGAATGGTCCACACACGTCTGTGTGAAATCTCTCAAGGATCCCCAGAGCACGCTTCTCCTTCTCATGAAAGGTGGACTTTACATACTTCCCCATGGTGTAACCTTTCCACTGATCTAACTGAGCAAGTGTTCCCATTGGAATTCTAGTAGATATTTGTTGCATGACTTTAAAAGCTCCATGATGAAGATGGCCCAATCGCCTGTGCCATAATTCACCCTCATACCGGCTCATCTCTTGCTCCGCCTTGCCCATCATGGCAGCGCAACCATCTACCTCCAGCTTATATATATTCTTAACTTGAATCCCTATCCTCTTGGATTGACCTGTTATTTTATGTCGCAGTAAAGCTTTTCCATCACTAAAAACAACATCATAGCCTTTGTCCTCCAACATTGCGACTAAGGCCAAATTTTTCTTCAGACCTGGTACGAGCATTACATATTTTAACTGAAATGGTTTAGCTGACTCCCTATGAAAGGTAATGGTACCCATCCTGGTAGCATTGTACCTTCCATCATGGCCCATCTCAATATGCATCTAGATATCTTTCTCCTCCAAGTCACTGAAAAGTTCCTTATCTCCTGTCATGTGAATGGAAGTGCCACTATCCAAATACCACACCGATCCCAATGCACTTGACACCATGCATGCAATCAAGGAGAATTCAAGCTCAAATTGTGAGGTAAGGGCCTCACCATCTGAAGCTCCAACAACCTTCTTGTTCTTCTTCATTTGTGGAAAGTTAGTAGCAAAATTCCCATGTTCGTGATAGTGAAAACAGTTCACCTTGGACATGTCCTGCTTCTTACCTTTGGACTCAGATTTTGAAGGAAATTTATTCCCTTTCCCCTTCCTTTCCTTAGCAGCCAAAGCACAATTCTCTTCATCCTCATTATTAGATGAAGATCCATCTCTGGTGTTCCGTTTGAACTCCTCCTACACCAGATCTGAACACAGTCGTTCCAAATCTAGAAATGTTTCTCATACGTTGACAGAGTCTTGATAACTATGCCAACTCTTAGGAAGTCCTAGGAGATCCAAGCTCACCAAATTATCATCAGTGAATGTTATTCCCACACTCCCCAGTTCATCTCGACATTGGACAAACTTTGTGAGAAACTTTGGAATGGTGTCGCACTTTTCCATCTTGACCTTCCTGAGTTGATATTTGAGCGCCAATTTCCTACGGTCATTGCATATGGTGTGGATTTCCCATAGAGGCTTGAGATAATGTGGTTTCGTACTCCCTCCAATGGGATCCTCCTTGCCTTTTCCACTTTCTTTTGCCACGCATCAAGATTGGTAGCATCTATAGCATCTGGCTTAGGAACATCTTTGTTAATGAATTCCTTCAAGCCATTGTCTTTGAGTACTGCCTCCATCTTGTCCTCCCAAGAAATGTAGCTTGAGTTGCCCTCAAGTGAATACTCTAACCTCAATCCATTGAAATCCATTTCGATCTTGAATCAACTATAGCACCAAAAATTTCTTTCTGCAAATTCGAATTCTATCCAGTCACAAACTAAGCTCTTGCTTCACTTCTGCAATTTCCTGTGCTCTAATACCATGTATAAATTATACAACAAGCAGTCATGGATGAGGGTGCGCCTACGTGCATAATGTCATCTACCTACTGGAAAGATATTGGTTCTCCAACTCTGAATTCATATCCAAATGCTCTAGAAGCATTTGATGGAATGGAATCTAAACCTCTTGGTGTTCTCGCTAGTTTACTGATTACCCTAGAAGGGAAAACAGTCAACGTCAAGGTTGAAGTAGTTTACGAAGCTCAATTACAATCTTCTCCTCAGTCGCAGTTGGACCCACTCCATTTTGTGCATTCTATCCACTCTCTTTTTTGTTTTGCGATTTCTGCATGAAGGAAATATCATTACGGTTGATCAGTTGTTGTTTTTCACTTCTTCTTCCGAGAAAAAAATTCTGTATGAAGATCAAATTCCTATGCCTTACGATAGCATAGGGCCAGGTCTCTTCAAAGATCCTGCTCTCATGGATATTTTTCCTCTTCCTCCACCTAACACTATTCAGGTTAATGATCTCTAGGTCTGACGATCCATGGATCATCCCTTGGTCGAAGAAGATTGATTCATTTGGAGATTCGATGCCATTAAGTCTGATCGAGATTGATTATTGTGAGCTTATTTCAGCTTCGTATCCTCCACCTCCTGATCATATTCCTTTGGGCATGTCTCTTGATACTTATTCTCAAATCTCAATCCCCTTGGCTTAGTGATTCGAATTCACCCGATCACTTGAGAGAGATATTTCCTTCCGATGAGGCTATCGTGGAAACTATGTCTCTTGAGGATCCTCCTTTGGATGATAGTCATCATCATTCCTCATTCATGCCTGGCCTTGGGGCCATGTCTATGTGTCTTGAGAGGTTTTCTTCTCAGGTTCCTTCTCCTTCGCTTCAAATGCCCATTTTGACACATGAAGTATTTATGGAAGGTAACTTGAGTAATATCACACAAATTATGCCTATTGACATTTCCGTCAAATCGAGAATTGTTGAGAACATCCATATTGGGGTGACCTGTTCTTCCGATGAGGTTCAAGTCTATACTATCCTTTTCAGCAAGTTTCAATACATATTTGCATGGTCTTATGAAGATATGCCTGACATCGATCCAAGTATAGTGGTGCATGAGATTACTACCTATCCTGATGCGAAGCTTGTTCACTAGCATCTTCATCCTGTGCACCCTAGAAAGGCTGCCTCTATTAAGGGAGAAGTTGAAAAACTTGTTAAAGCTGGTTTTATCTATCCAATTCCCTTAACAGAATTGGTTTCCAATATTGTTCCTGTAGATAAGAAATAGGTTACCATTCATAACTAGTTGTATTTTATACTTTTTCGGACTTGATAAAAACATGAAAAAGTCATTGTTAGAGTCACCTTTCAGCTCTTTTCTGACTCTCTAAAATTGAAAATATTTCCAAGACTCTTGTCATTTCAAACTCGTTAAATGGCTGCGAAATGATATCTACCCAGTATACATTTACCCCATTTTTGGGCTGGGATATATTATTTAGGAAAAAGGAATACCTTAGCCTATTGCAACTAAGAGGTTCTCTCAAACACACTTTTCTACCTTTTCGGATTTGTGAGACTACTTACGAAAAGGGACTGTTGGATTTTTCTTTTCCACTTCTTTTCAAACTCTCTAAACATGAAAATATGTTGAGTTATTCCTTTTTTAGACTTGTTAAGCCCTAAATGACATCGGAAACCATCACCATGATGTCACCAAGTTCCTCCTTCCTAGGGCTCGTAAAATGTACTAGGATGGATTTGTCCAAAGGACAAACTTACATGACAGGCATATGTTAACCCCTTCAAGCTTTTTTTCCAAAAATAATTGGGGTACTCACCAGCAATGGTGGGGGAAAATGGAGCCATTTCTCAGTCGTGTCGGCAGTATGTCACTCTTGAACATGACACTCATCTACATTCGTGTCGGGTTGGGCACATCTCATTTCGTCATTTTCTGCCTCCATGGGTTTGGGTAATATTTTTTGACCTCTCATCTGCTCTTTGCCACATCATCATGACCTCAGATCCCTTGATGTCAAATAATGAAAAATCTGAAGTCGTGTCACTAATATGTTCAAGAGAAGTTTTCCTTTGCAGTTTTCAACCTCCCTCTGATCCTCTTTTTGGTCCTGATTCACTAAAATCATGTTCCTTTGTCTCATCTCGATGATGTGGGAAACATTATGGCCCTCCTTCGACCAAGTCACTTCCTATCGACTTCAGCTCATTATCTAGGAAGTTGATTTAAAGACTCCCATTCGGTACCTTGGAGCTTGCATGCCTCAATGGAAAGTTCTTCGCATTCGACGACAGGTCCACATCATTGGCCTTCGATCGAGTGATTCTGTGGGTGTTTGACACCAGATCACTCTTCACATTCTGTGGATTTTACTAATTATACCTTGAGAGCCATTTTTATTATTGGTGGTTTCTGTTGTGCCTGTTAACAACTTTCATTATTGGCTAGTAATCAGGTGACCTTCTTGCACGTTCGACTTCCGCTCACATATTCGCATGTTATAATTTGTACTTGTTCAGGTTGAGATAGAGCACAAGACCTTCGGTTTTGTTTGATAATATCCAGGCTGTGGGATATTTTGGTTTATCATGAATATATGCATGACTCTTTTGATTGGATGGCTGAAACCATATTTGAGTATCTTTGTTGATCCTTATTACTGGATGGTTGCGTCCATACCTCGGATCTCATTTTTTATGTACTCTATTATGGATGGTTGCACCCATGCCACATTTTCATGTATCAGAGATGTCAGTTGTATTTTTACTTGCAAGTCTTCCGATAGTGGTGTTTATTTCCAACATGTTCTTGTAAATAATTTCACTCCTCCCTCTCTCTCGGACCTCATGCTTTAGGGGGCATCTGTTACACAATATTTTTTCACCATCCCTGCAATCCCCATCTTGCACATTGGAGGACCATTTCTGCGATTTATATGAAGTGTCACGCCTTGCAAAAAGTGTCATTTCATCCCTTGCCATGAGAGGAAAATTTCCTCTGTTGAATTTTCCTGGAACAGACCATCAAAAACACATGTTTTTTGGTTGGCACTGATAAGCAGTTATGGCCTCGTGCCGATAAAATAAATTAACACTGGGCCTGTTAGTATGAATCTTTCGTCGTAAAATATCACTTTAGCTACGCATAACAAATAGCCCTAACATCGATTATGGCTGCCAAACATCTTTAAATCTGTAATTAGGTGATCCAAATAATGTTGCACAAATCCAGATCTAAGCATAAAAGACATCAAGCAGATAAAGTAAAATATGGCTCCATGCATCCAATAGACAAGACAAGAACAATGTATTTGAAAGAATTTTTGTATTATATTAAAAAGGGGCACCTGAGAGGAAAACAAGAAAGGTGTTTTCTGGTTCTCCTCAATGGGATGGGTTCTTGAAAGTCCTCGGCGTTACAGATCTAAAATTCCTCTCTCTTGTTGGTGTAGAAAACCCAGACAAACATAGAACTCAATGGGAGCTCATAAGGTAAAAATGGAAAAGGTGACCAAGAGTAGATCCAGAGTGATCTAATGCAATGGAGGTGACTAATGAATGGGGAAAACCCTTCTATTTATAACAAAATATTCAGGCGATCTAGAACTTGGTGTATGAATAAAATATTATTAAACAAATTATAGAACCACACTTTAGGAATATTTTATTATATTTGTTGGATGGAAAAGGATTTTTGACTTGGGTCAATTCCTTTATTTATAAATAATAAATAAATAAATGATTTATTTATTATTTTAGGGAAATGATGGGACTATAATTAAATAAATAATGGTTTATTTAATTATTTATAAATTATTTAGTCAAATTTAAATAAGAATATTATTTAAATAAAGATTTAAATAACTTATTCCTAGGAAATAATCAAATAAATAAGGATTTATTTAATTGATTTCCTTGTTTTGGGTTAAATATGACCAGGAAATATAAACAAATAAGTTATTTCACATGGTGAAAGCAATTTTACTTAGGGTAAAATTGGTCTTACATGGTGTAATTGGGTTCATCTAATGATAATAGGTTAGATGACCAAAAAATGGTGTAATAGGGCCCCACGCCCATTGGTGCTCTGTCTCAGTGAGCTGCCCACACCGAGTTGTTATTGGAAATTTTTTTAATATAGAAGCAAAGTTTCCAAGCTAAATACTTCGTGAGTGAGTCAGCTTGGGTTGTTCAACTGCATAACATCGAGCACCTTCCTTTGGCTTCTTGTTTCCTCCTTTTGGGGCAACCTTCCAAAGGATAAGGCCTCCTTTCCACCATTTTAGGGATCCCAACCTCCTCCTCTCCTTCTGTAAATACACCTCTCTCATATAGATGTAGCTAGCTGAATAGGAATTGCTGAAAATTTTGTTGAAATGGTCTCATATAGCTCGCGTGAGATATAGAAGAGAGTGTCGAGAGAGAGCTTAGGCTTTTTTTCCTCGCCGCATCCAAATTCCTCGACGAATTCTCAATACGCATTTTGACTGGACCTGCTGAAGGAGGCTGTGATGCCAAGGCTCTGGTTGTAATCTCTTTCCTTCTCTTAATATATACATGACTGATGTTTTGGTTCCCTTCTTTTGTTGATGTGATTTATCTTACACAATACGTTTAATTCTGCTTCACTAATTAGCTAGTTATGAATGCAATTATTGTCTTGTATGCTGTAATATTCCCATTTAGCCCAAGCTAATGGGAATATCCTATTTTGCCTTATTTTATCTTGCATCTCATGAATATGAATAAAATATGAAGGAGGACATGTAAAACTCCTAAAAACCATGAATAAATCAATGCCTATGTAAATAGAGACATCTAGGCCATGTAAATAATCTCTTGCAGGTGTGAATGGGCTTAAAGCAGAAGACTAGGTCAACCTTGACCAAATCAACAACGTAGACTAGGTGTAATGAACCTCATGGATACACATCACAGTTCTAGATGTAGGCTCCACATGTGAAAGGCGTTAACTCATTGAGGTGGTTTAGGGTTTGAGAGGGTTTTCATTCTATAAAAGAAGGAGGAGGACGACAAGAGAATGTTGTTGATGTTATTATTTTCTGAAGGCTTTATCTGTTGAGGCACACCTCTGTTGGGGTTTCCTTTTTAGGAACTCCCACCTCCTTCCTTGAGTAGCTCTTGGAGGAGCCTTGTTTGTCTATTCCACTATCCGACATTTCGCTAAGCCTCATCTTGCATCTACAGCGCAATTATGCTTAGGATTGGGTTGTCTATGTGAGCTGCAGCAAGTGGAACTCTATATCTGCAAAGATATAGCTTGTATTGGAGCCTCTTCTTAGTGAGTGTGTCTTTTAACCTCCTGGAAGAGTGCATCCATTGTTGAGCTTCATTTTTTCATCTTGGCATCAGGCCAACTCAGTTAATCAAGCTGCAGCATAGTCTGCCTTGAGGGACTGCGTTATTCTCATGGAGATCAAATCTCTTCAAATCTAAGTCATTTCAGTGCTCTTTGTCAGTGGACGAGGCCTCTAATATACTGGAGGAATTGTATTGGAGTGCGTGAGCCTCAGTTTCTAGATCTGTGTTATTCTTGTAGGAGGTGTTGCAGGGAGTTTGGGTTCATCAATTGGAGAGCTAGGTTTGGAGTGTTGAGGATCCACTCTTCACCTTGAAGATCTATGGGAGGAGATCTATACATTGTAATTTTCAGATATGATCTACATAATATGAATGCTTCATTATTTCTAAATATTTCTGCAGATCTTCTTTCTTAGATCTTAGATCTATTGTTCATGATTGGTGTAAAACCTGAAATTCCAAGGGGATCTGAAAGAGGAGCTCTTCTAGTGCATGGATCTGATATAGATCTAAAATTTTATGCACAGATCTACTCTAGATCTGACATGTAACATATAGCAGTGTAGCTTAATAAGAATAATGCTGTCAAGGTAGCTTTTTGTAAAACATATGGTTGTAGCCCTCTTTTGAGGAGATTTCTTCTGTCTATGCCTTGTATTTTCAGCCATGTATTTGATGAACTAAATTATAAGACTTATTTTCTGCTATAAATACTATTGAAACATATTTCATGATCCTCCTATCACTATTCTACATAAACTACATTATTTCCTAAGTAGAATTGTTTGTTGTTGCTGCAGTCTCCCTTTTGAGGCATTTCTAAAGACAACTACGTGTGGGAGATTTGTTTAACCCACCTGGGATGATTTATTTTTTATGCCCTCTTGGATCTAGGACTTATATACTCTGATCTAAGGGATCTAAGTGCTGGTTTTCATTTCTGTAGCAGCAATTACTGGAAAATGCATTTTCCAGTCATGCCTTACTAGCTGTTCCAGATTTGGAATATTACAGTGGTATCAAAGCAAGATCTTTGGCATGGCTTGCGCATTCTTGGAACCAATATGTCTTTAGAGGGAGGAGAACCTCTCAATGATAGAGAGAAGATGTATCATGGAAGAAGACAAAATAAAAATGATTACACCATGGAAACCCCTTTGTATGGAAGAATAAAAGGAGTAGAGTTCTCTCACATTCTTTCTCAAGATTTGTGTGAGCTGGAGGGAGAAATCAGGGGAGTGAGGAATGGAAGATCAGAAAATCTCTTGATGAGGTTTTCACAAGAGGGTAGCCCCACGACTTCATCTGATGTGTGTGAGCATGCAACCACACAATCTGATCTACAACGTTGTAGCATGCCTGCATTATTTGCAAGAGGAGAAGAAGAGGGAGAGACACCAGAGGAGGAGACCCTTGGTGACTACCTCCGAGAATGTGAATATCAGTCTAAAATATTCAAGGAGCATTTAGGCTTCTCTAATTTTTGTCAACTCAAATAAGGGAGAATATCCATGAATATAACTCCATTTCAGAACATTGCTGGGAGGGGTAAAGATCTACTATATGATTTTCCAAGGGAAAAGGCCTTACTTCAGCAAGATCATTCTTGTTAAGAAGAAGACATGAATGTCCTTTCCTCAATGAGAGATCAAGACAAAGGATCTCTTATTGATGGGGCATACTCCATTTTTGAGGAGGAAGAAGTAGAAATGAAAGGTTCCTCCCGCACTGTGACAGTAGGAGGGAATCTAACTTTGTTGAAAGATGGAGTTGAAGCTATTGCTTCCACTATGAGGGCCCTTGTATCTCTGGAAGGAGGTCCCCAGGATATTATTCCTGGAAAATATGAGCAGCATGTTTCTATGATGATAGACAAGGATACAAAACAAAGAAGCACACTAGACTATGAAATCTTGCAGAAGGTGGACAATGAAGAAGAATATGGGGGAGTTTCTCTAACCTCTCCTTATCCTGGTAATTCCACACAGCAATTAGAGATGGATTTTTGTAATGGAAGTAGTCATATTATTTTCCCATCGATAGTTCACATGGGAATGAGCCATGAGACATCTTTATCTTGTGGTGTACCTGCTGGAAGACCACCTGATTCAGATTTTATGGGATATGTTTCATGCATTAATGCTCCTTCCATAGATCCCAGAAGGAAGAGAGCATTAGGAGACCTTGCTACAGCTAAGAGTATGGGGGAGGTACAAAGAAAGTTAGAGAATTTTTCCTTTGACTTCACTATCTATCCTCACCTCTCAAATTGCATTAAGGAGATATGATGCAAGAAGAAGAAATGACACCATCATGAAGCATGGGAGGCAAGAATTGAATCAGCAGACAAACTTGTTTGAAGAACACTCTTCCCTGCTGGAAGAGAGATGGTGGTCCCACATGCATGCTTTGGCCAAAATAGAGAGGCCTTGGGCAGATGATAGCCTTTCATGGAAGACTAACTCCCAAGATCTTCCTTCTTCTCTGAAGCATATGCATGAGAAAGGAGGGTAGCAAGGAAGGAATAGCAACCTTCCATATCATACCTTTGGCATGGGAGATGACAAAAAGGAGAAGAGTGGGAGGTATGGCCTTCCAACATATACCTTGGACATGGAGGATGTCCAGGAGAAGAGAAGCAACATGGCAGCCACTTTAGTTGGCACATTAACAGTGCTGTCGTTGTTAGACACATTAGATCCCTATTGGCAATCCCAACTGCTGGTAGGATATTCCAAGGATCTTCATACTTGCATGATTCTGGCTGACTGGTTGCATGAGGGGAGTTATTCAATCCTTGAGGAAGTCATCTATAATCATGGTAGGATCTTCTTATCTAGAGCCTCCAAGCTCAAGGAGAAGTTACTACAATAGGCCTATGAGGAGTTTTGTTTCAGCCAAGAGTATCTTATGAATCTCAACAACACTATCTTGAGGAGCTACTATTGGGAGGAATTTGAAGAAGAACTCTATCAGCATTGTCAAAGATGCATGAATCCTATGGAGATGAGGCAGCAACATAGCTCTGTTGGAGAGTTAATTCAGCCTTCTCTTTCCCCTCTTGAGGGAGGAGATAGATCTATGCACCACTCCAAATTGATGGGGAGGACTACTGGTTAAGAATGTGCTCAGGTGAAACAAGTTTATTTTTCTGATTATATGCATTCTTACACCTTGTTTATGCAGGCCATGACTCCAAGGAGGAGAGTTTTACCTTGTCAATCTCATGGAAAATTTTGGGCCACAACACTTGTTTTCCTTGGCCACTCCCTTGGTGGACAAAGGGAGATCTTGTTTAATGATGGGTGCTCTCCTAAGGCACCAAACATATCTCACACATTCAGTTATAGTGAGATGGTATGGGCTGCAAGTAAGTGGTGGGAAGACCAATTACCACATCTTGGTCTAATGCAGGAAGGAGATGCATTACGTTGGTTCCACATGTGGGACTATGACCCACCTCCATATGTGCACCTTGTTGTTTGTTTGTACATTGTTTTTCTCCCATACATTGATGACATGCTTGTACTTTTTATGGGAATTTATGGAGGGAGGATGGGAAGTATGCATGTCCCGAATGAGCTGAAAAATATCCATGTGTCTTGTGTCATATATTTCAGAGGGGACATTAGGCAACCCATGGGTGTTTCACATGAGACCTTGTTTCCTTGTGGGATTAATTTTGCACATCTCATATTGACTTTGGGGAAACAATTGATCGGGGCTTGGATTGGTGAGCATCTAGCTTATGATGGGAGCTTGATCTTTGATGATGTCACCAATGGAGGAGAAGTCTTGTAGCACTCACCTTATCAATTGCTTGAGGACAAGCAACATTTTGGAGGGGAGGACTGTAATATTCCATTTAGCCCAAGCTAATGGGAATATCTTATTTTGCCTTATTTTATCTTGCATTTCATGATTATGAAGAAAATATGAAGGAGGACATGTAAAAATCATAAAAACCATGACTAAATCAATGCCTATGTAAACAGATACATATCTAGGCCATGTAAATAATCTCTTGTAGGTGTGAATGGGCTTAAAGCAAAAGAATAGGTCAACCTTGACCAAATGAATAGCGTAGTCTAGGTGCAATGAACCTCAGGGATACACTGCACAGTTTTAGATGGAGGCTCCACATGTGAAAGGGGTTAACTCATTAAGGTGCTTTAGGGTTTGAGAGGGCTTTCATCCTATAAAAGAAGGAGGAGGAAAATAAGAGAAGGTTGTTGATGTTATTATTTTCCGAAGGTTTTTTCTGTTGACCCACACCTCTATTGGGGTTTCCTGTTTAGGAACTCCCACCTCCTTCCTTGAGCATCTCTTGGAGGAGCCTTGTTTGTCTAGTCCACTATCCGGAATTTGGCCAAGCCTCATCTTGCATCTACAACACAGTTCTTCTTAGGATTGGGTTGTCTATGTGAGCTGCAGCAAGTGGAAATCTAGATCTGCAAAGATCTAGCTTGTATTGGAGCCTCTTCTCAGTGAGTGTGTCTTTTAACCTCCTGGAAGAGGGCATCCATTGTTGAGCATCATTTTTTCATCTTGGCATCAGGACAACTCAGTTAATCAAGCTGCAGCACAGTCTCCCTTGAGGGACTGCATTATTCTCATGGAGATCAGATCTCTTCATATCTAAGTCATTTCAGTGCTCTTTGTCAGTGGAGGAGGCCTCTTCTCTACTGGAGGAAGTGTATTGGAGTGCGTGAGCCTCAGTTTCTGATCTTGGCATGGGTCCATCAGCTGTCTAACCCCTACAGTGTATTTTCTACTCCAAATATGTGTTATTCCTTTAGGAGGTGTTACACGGAGTTTGGGTGCACCAATTGGAGAGCTGGGTTTGGAGTGTTGAGGATCCACTCTTCACCTTGAATATCTATGGGAGGAGATATATACATTGTACTTTTCAGATCTGATCTTCATAATATGAATGATTCAGTATTTCTGAATATTTTTGCAGATCTTCTTTCTTAGATCTTAGATCTACTATTCATGCTTGGTGTAAACCCTGAAATTTCAAGGGGATCTAAAAGAAGAGCTCTTCTAGTGCATGGATCTGATATAGATCTGACATTTTATGCACATATCTGCTCTAGATATGACATGTAACATACAACAGTGTAGCTTAATAAGAATAATGTTGTCAAGGCAGCTTTTTGTAAAACATATGGTTGCAGCCCTCTTTTGAGGAGATTTCTTCTGTCTATGCCTTGTATTTTCAGCCATGTATTTGATGAACTAAATTGTAAGACTTATTTGTTGCTATAAATACTATTGAAACATATTTCATGAGCCTCCTATCACTGCTCTGTAGAAACTGTGTTATTTCCTGAGCAGAATTGTTTGTTGTTGCTGCAGTCTCCCTTTTGACGCATTTCTAAAGACAACTAGGTGTGGGAAATCTGTTTAACCCACCTAGGATGATTTATTTTTTATGCCATCTTGTATCTAGGAATTAGATACTCTAATCTAAGGGATCCAAGTGCTGGTTTTCATTTCTGTAGTAGCCATTACTGGAAAATGCATTTTCCAGTCATGCCTTACTAGCTATTCTAGATTTGGAATATTACATATGGTACTTTCGTCCTTTGACCTTTGTGTAGGCACTCGAGTACCATTGCTGAAGGATCGTGACATGTCAAGATGAGGATAAGGAGACCTATGTTACAAATAAGAAAACCACATTGGATCATAGGTAGGACAATCTATCCCAACTCATTTCATTCATTAGCTAGGAACCGACACATTAGCATGTCCTCTTTCTGCTACACCCACCCTAGGGCTAGAGGGATCGCCTCTGTTTGCAGAGGGGATTTACCTACACAATAATTTGGTGGCTCCACTAGGGATCAATGTGTGTTTTTCGTCTCATTTTTTGTTGAGTGTTTGACTTGTCTAGTCGACTTTGGTCGTTTGATTTTTTTTTCCGTACTTGACTTGACTGGCTATTTTAAACCATCCTGTATAGTTCCAGAGTGTCAAGTCTGACCTCTTCTCCATGGTTTTATCCTTTTCCCATAGTTTTCTAGATTAGTGTAGTTTTTCCTTGAACATTCACGCCATTTGGTGCTTTTTTCTTTTGTCACAGGTGCGCCAACCCCTATTAGGCGCAGATTACAACCTGACAGTCACGCTGAATCTTGTAGGATTTGATTTGACCTGCTTGCTAAGTTTTTTGTCAGTAGTTGTTGCCTCTGGATTTGTTTTTTACCTTGCAATGTATTTTTACCTTGCAATTGGTCTTTTGAGTTTGTTTTGACTCTGTAGTCTTGGCCTTCTCAGCTGTTTATCCATTATCTTATCAGTGGAGTTTGTAGCCCTAGGGTTCTAGGTGTCTTGTGCTATTTTTTTGGCCTTATCCTCACTGAGCCTTCTGAGTGAAGTTTGAGCCACTTTGATTTTTTTTCATTTCAATTTTCTGACTGATTGTGTTACTCTTTCTCGATTCTTTGTGCCTTTGGTTTTTTGGTTGATCACTTTTGTGTTCATTTAACTCTCCATTTCGTCACTTTGAGCATAGATCACATTGCTCGTTGGATTGTTTTGGAAGCCTTTTGTTTGCTCGGAAGAGTGCATCCTTGTTTTGAGTGTGTTTTATGTTTGTGTTGCATTTGATTTATTGGTTTTAGATATTTACATTCATAGTGCTCAAAAATAGTGTTTGTTTTTCTTTTTAGTGTAACAGTACATTGTGTGCTTCATTCATCTAAAAAACAAAAAATTGCGTTCTTTCGCTTGAATCGAAAATGAAAATTTCTTTTGTATAACTCGCTCTTAGTGAACTAGGAATGAATTTTCATTTTCTCATTTAGTTGTATTAGATGCATTATTCAAACTCTTCTTATGTTTTCATTGATTGCTACTTTGTTAAAAATTCCTATCCTTCTCTTAGTTAGCATTCATTGAACGGAAATGATGTTCTTTTGCATGTAGCATGCATTTAGGAATTTGAGATCGCATTTGGTAAGGCCTTGAAATCGAAACATTAATTCAAGATCAACCTTAAAATCAATTCAATCAATCTAAGGAAGCATTGAAACCTAACGCATATATTATAGAGGTGTAGGCTAGTGACGTGTTCTGGCGTCGTTAAACCTAGTAGTTTTCATTCACCATCTAGCATTAGACAACACTAGTACAAAATTTTTCTCCATGTACTGTCATGTATATAAAGGGATACCCTCATAGGTTGCAATCCTTTATCTATAGGAAGTTGAGTCTGCCACCCTATAACTGTGATACACCGAACACAACATTCGGGGACAATACCTACATGTATGTCAAGTCCTTGGTCATTTCTCTTTCATTTGATCACCAAGGTGTATATGGCAGTTCACAGAAACTTTGTAATCATTTTGATATTTTCATGACTCTCTAAAAGTGAAAAGATCATCGAGCACTTATGCTTTCATGCTCGTTCAATTTGAAAGTGACTAGAGTCAACTTTTTCTGTTTCTTGACTCTTAAAACATGAAACAACAAAGTTTCGTTTCAATGTCATAAAATTAACTACCTATGATCACATGCCCGTTAAAAGTTTTCTTCTTGGCTTGTTTTTGTAGTTCCTTAGTGTTTGATCTTGAAGCCTCGAATAGGCTATCTCGTTTTCTTTCCTATGTTGAAATATTGTCACGGTGGTGGAACCACCAGTTTCGTCGTCTTCTTCACTGCCTCCTAGTGGTAGTCCTTTTCCAGACATTTATTTGGAAACACCTCAGTCCACTAGGTCTACCGAGTTTTCGCAGCCTATTCTTTTGAGTGTCTTACCTCTCGCTACCCAGTCTCCTCCTAAAGGGTAAGTTGATTTCAATTGGCCATCTCAGGGTGCTTGGTCTGGTTTTGGGAGTGAGGAAAAATTCCCTGCTCTTACTTTGGGATTGCCATTATTAGCCCCTGCTTTACCCCCTAGTCCTTTCCATATTTTCAGCAATCTTACGACCTCGTGAGATATGGATTCTTCCAATCCTGTTGGCAGTGAAGAGCTACATGTTTCTACAAGGGAATATCAGCTTTTCCCAGAAGAGTTCATGTATGTCTCCAGTCAACCTCCCCCCCAATTGGTGTCTCTTCCACCCGGTTATCGTACTTTGTGTAAGATCACTTTTGGTGTGGCATCCATGGCATAGTCCAGTACAGTGGCTCCCACTGGAAGCTCGATTTTTCCTACGTTAGGAATGTCGCCTTCGACACCCATCTCTTCGTTCACTGTTACATCTGTCCTGGTCTAACCCACCATTTTTGTGGCTTCATCTGCACTTTTTGTTAGTACGACTCCATCGTCAAGGTCTGTTGTTGTTCGTAGGTCTATATTTATCCATCCCACATCACCTGTTAGGCCTGTCGTGAGTGGATCACAACCTCGTGCTGTGGAAACCCATCCTACACACACTGCACCTATGGTTTATACTTATAAATTCGATGACTATTTTTTGGATATGCAACGACGGTATGCTCCCTCTCTAGATTCTCAACCGCAGAATTCCACACCTCAGGGTTCTCAGCAACCACAAGCTCCTAGAAATCCTCCCCATCATTATGATGTCTACGTTAATCCCATATATTTGCCTCCAATTGACCCTAATCAGGCTATTTATTTGCCTCCGCTTGATCCCTATCAGACCGTTTCTCATCAAGGGCCATTCTTATAGGGATAGCCCTTAGGTCTACAAGGAAAACCCTTACAAGGACAACCTTTGGTCCATCAGGGACAACACTTTTGTCCACAGGGACAACCTTACGGTCCACAAGGACAACCCTTACAGGGAAAAATTTTGGTCCAACAAGGACAACCCTACGGTTTGTCTGGTCAACCTCAATTTCAACCAGGAGCATCTTATGTTCCTAGGGGGCAAAGGTATCCACCACAGGGACAAACTTTTGTGCAGTAGTAGCAACCTTACATTCAACAAGGGAAAGCTTTTGTACAGCAAGGAAAACCCTACGGTCCTACGCCGGGTCAACCTGGTTTTCAGGAGAAACCTGGTCCATCCCAACCATCGGGCCAACCTCTTCCACAAGGGCAACCTGCCCAACCTTAGCAGCCGATTCAAACTTCTCAACTCGATCAACAGCCAGTTCAACCTATTCAACTTGCTTAACAACTGGCTCAACTTGTTCAACCTACTCAGTAGCCTGTTCAACCTGCTGCACAGGGAAAACCTGCTCAACCTCAAGGCGCTTCTTACCCTCCTCAAGGTCAATTTCAGGCAGTATATAGTATGCCCCAAGGTTTCACTTATTACCCTCAAGGTCAATCCTAGATGGTGTATAATCCTCCTCAAGGCAATGCTTACATTCCGCAGCAAAATCCATATGTTGCTCAGCAAGGACCTCAATGGTATGCTCAGAATTAGTATCCTGGTCCTCAACCCTAGTGTGGGAAAAACTATCAAGCTTATAACCCCTATGGACAGAATCCTCTGAGAAAAAACATATGGGGGCATAATTTCTCTCAACTTGGGTGGAATGCTAACACTGGTCTTTATCAATGACCTCCAATGCCTTTTAATCCTCAATTATTGTTTCTCGCTATGTTGGAACTGCCAGATGTGTCGAAGTTGATGAACGATCTAATCCTTCATAACTCGTATTGGCCTCCAGTTCCAACCAAAATTCCTGGTGATTGTCCCAAATTTGAGGGCAAGTCTGGAGAAGATCCCCAAGCGCATGTTATGACATACCATCTTTGGTGTTCCTCTAACTCTTGGGTTGATGATTCTATCCGACTTCGTCTTTTCCAATGGACTATTACTGGTGCCGCTGCCAAGTGGTACATCGAGTTATCTCGTGGCATCTTCCAAGATTTCAATTCTTTAGCCATGGCGTTTCTCATGCACTTTCAGTTACCGTTTTAGTATGAAACCGGGACGCACCTCCTCACCTCCTTGAAGCAAGATCAAGCTACCCATATCTCATATCATATTCATGAATGGAGGAATCATTGTCGACTGATCAAGTTTGAGGATCCTGATCAGCTTCTAACTGATTGGTTCACTACCTCTTTCATCAGTCCTATTGCTAAGGACATTGCTATGGGGGCATGCATCACTAAGGAACAAACCATTGCTCGTGCCCAGTACCTTGATCTTGTGTACTCTCAGTTCGGCACATTGTATGATCTCTTGCCTGATGCTCCTAGACCTGGAACTTCCAAAGCTCTGGTGACGCAATCTGTCGAAGGTATCATTGGTTCCATTTCTCAGACTTCTCGGAAGCCTTCCCCTCCAAATATTGGGAAGAAAAAATCTACCCCTTCTAATGATACTGCTTCTCAGCCAACCCCAAATTCTGATAAAACCGCAGAAGTGAATGTTGCTCAGGCCGATCCAGTGGATAAAACTTCCAAGGGTAAAAATAAGGGTAAAGGAAAGGCCAAATCCGATACCCCGAAATAGGATTCTCATAAATCTCGTGCTGAAGATGGTTCACAACATAAACCAAAGTATCCTTGCTTGATTTCTAAATAAGAGCACTACACCAAGGACTATCCTCGACGGACCGAAGTGAGTCAATTGCTCAAAGGCACGCAAGGAACTCCGGTTGTTCTCAAAGAACTATTTCCGTCATAGCAGACTCAGTTGGTAGAGCAACCACAATTCTCTACCCCATTTCGCTCTCAAGTTTTCATGATGAATGGCTTTGCATCTGTTTCCATAGCTACCCAGTCGAAAGATTATATCGAACTGCGTTAGGTAGCGGGGAAAGAGATCATTGATGGTCCTCCTCCTCCGCCTGCTTCTGGCCCTCTTCATATTGAAAGGCCTAGTATTGAGCCTGTTGTACAGCCACCTTCCAAATGTCTACTCCATAATTCTTCTTACAATACTAATGTCCGTGCTGCTCAACATTACAGTATTATTGAGGATTTGGCTCAGGCACCATCTGCGATGTCTGCATTAGAATTACTTCTTAGTTGTCTATCTCAATGGAAGGCTTTGCTATCTACCATTGGCAGGGTTGATCCTACTAATTCGAGCCTTATCGCTTTCGACCTGGAGAATTTCATCCCACGTCTCCCTCACCAGCTTGCACTCATCCGATACAAATTGGCATTAATGGATTGCATATCCATCGAGTGGTCGTGGATAAGGGTGCGTCTACATGCATCATGTCATCTACTTGCTGGAAAGCTATTAGTTCTCTAGCTTTGAATTCATCTCCAAATGCTCTAGAAGAGTTTGATGGAAGGGAATCTAAACCTCTTGGTGTTCTCGCTAGTTTACCGATTACCCTAGAAGGGAAAAAAATCAACTTCGAGGTTGAAGTAGTTGATGCCAAGCTCAATTACAATCTTCTCCTCGGTCACAGTTTGACCCACGCCATGTTGTGCGTTCCGTCCACTCTATTTTGTGTTTTTCGGTTCCTGCATGAAGTAAAGATCATTACTATTGCTCAGTTGTGTTTTTTCACTTCTTCTTCTGAGAACAACGATCCGTATGTAGATAAAATTCCTACGCCTTATGAGAGCATAGGGCCAGGTCTCTTCAAAGATCCTACTCTCATGGGTATTTCTCCTCTTCCTCCACCTAAAATTGTTCAGGTTAATATGATCTCCTGGTCTGACGATCCTTGGATCATCCCTTTGCCCAAGTAGATTGATTTTTTTGGAGATTCGATGTCATTAAGTCCAATCGAGATTGATTATTGTGAGCTTATTTCGGCTTCGGATCCTCTGCCTCCTGGTCATGCTCCTTCAGGAATGTCTCTTGATACTTATTATCAATCCCCTTGGTTCAGTGATTCAGATTTGCCCAATCCCTTGAGAGAGATATTTCCTTTTGGATGAGGCTATCGTGGAAACTATGTCTCTCGAGGATCCTCCTTGGGACGATAGTCATCATCGTTCCTCGTTCATGCCTGGCCTTGGGGCATGTCTGCGTGTCTTGAGAGGTTTTCTTTTCAGGTTCCTTCTCCTCTTCTTCAAATGCCCATTCTGACACACGAAGTTTTTCTGGAAGGTAACTTGAGTAATATCACACAAACAATGGCTATCAACATTTCCGTCAAACCAGGAATTGTCAAGAACATCCATATTGGGGTGACCTGTCCTTCTGATGAGGCTCAGGTATATACTAGCCTTTTCCGTGAGTTTCGCGATGTATTTTCGTGGTCTTATGAAGAGATGCCCGACATCGATCCAATTATAGTGGTGCATGAGATTCCTACCAATCCTGGTGCGAAGCCTGTTTACCAGCATCTTCATCCTGTGCACCCTAGAAAGGTTGCTGCTATTAAGGGAGAAGTTGAAAAACTTCTTATAGCTTGTTTTATCTATCTAATTCCCTTGACAGAATGGGCTTCCAATATTTTTCTTGTAGATAAGAAACAGGATACCATTCGTAACGAGTTGTATTTTATACTTTTTCTGACTTGGTAAAACAATGAAAAAGTCACTATTGGAGTCATCTTTTAGCTCTTTTCTAACTCTCTAAAATTGAAAATATTGCCAAGACTCTTGTGGTCTTAAACTCGTTAAATGGTTGTAAAATAATATCTACCAAGTATACTTTTACCCCTTTTTCAAGCTGGGACAGATTATTTACAAAAAAGGAGTACTTAGCCTATCGTGAATAAGAGCTTCTCTCAGGCACATTATTCTACCTTTTCGGATCTGTGAGACTACTTACGAAAAGGGACTACTGGAGTTTTCTTTTCCACTTCTTTTCAAAATATCTAAACATGAAAAGATGTCGAGTTATTCCTTTTTCAGACTCGTTAAACCCTAAATGACATCAGAAACCATCACTGAGTTCCTCCTTCCTAGGGCTCATAAAATGTACTGGGATGGATTTATCTGAAGGACAAACTTACATGACAAGCATATGCTATCCCCTTCAAGCTTGTTTTCCAAAAATAATCGGGGTACTCGCCAGCAATGGTGGGGGAAAATGGAACCAGTTCTCAGTCATGTCGATAGTATGTCGCTCTTGAACATTACACTCATTTGCATTCGTGTCAGGTTGGAGACATCTCATTTCATAATTTTTTTCCTCCATGGGTTTGGCTAATCTGTTTTTACCTCTCATCTGCTCTTTGCCATGTCATCATGACCTCATATCCCTTGATGTCAAATACTGCAAAATCTAGAGTCGTGTCGCTGATATGTTCAAGAGAAGTTTGCCTTTGTAGTTTTCAACTTCCCTCTGATCCTCTTTTTGGTCCTGTTTCACTATCATCATGTTACTCTGTCTCGTGTCGAGGATGTGGGAAGCATTATGGCCCTCCTTTGACTGGTTCACTTCCTGTTGACTTCAACTCATTATCCAAGAAGTTGATCTAGAGAATCCCTTCTGATACCTTGGATCTTGCATGCCTTAATGGAAAGTTCTTTGCATTCGATGACAGGTCCACATCATTGGCCTTCGATCGAGTGATTATGTGGGTGTCCAATGCCAGATCACTTTTAACATTCTGTGGATTGTACTAGTTGTACCTTGAGAGCCATCGCCATTATTGGTGGTTTCTCTCATGCCTGTTAACAAATTTCATCATTGGCTGGTAATAAGGTGACTTTCTTGCATGTTCAACTTTAGCTCACATATTCGCATGCTATAATTTGTACTTGTTTGGGTCGATATGGAGTGCAAGACCCTAGGTTTTATCTGGTAAGATCCAGGCTATAGGATATTTTGGTTTATCATGACTATATGCGTGACTCTTTTGATTGGATGGCTGTGACCAAACCTGAGTCTATTTGTTGATCCTTATTACTGGATGGTTGCATCTATACCTTGGATCTCAGTTTTTATGTAATCTATTATGGATGGTTGTGCCCATGCCACATGTTCATGTATCAGAGATATCAATTGTATTTGTACTTGCAGGTCTTCTGATAGCAATGTTTAGTTCGAACGTGTTCTTGTAAATAATTTCACTCCTCCCTCTCTCTCGGACCTCATGCTTTAGGGGGCATCTGTTACATAGTATTTTGTCACCGTCCCTACAATCCCCATCCCACACATTGGAGGACAATTTTTGTGTCTTATATGAAGTGTCATGCCTTGCAAAAAGTGTCATTACATCCCTTACCATGAGGGGAACATTTCTTCTATTGAATTTTCCTGGAACAGACCGTAAAAAACACATGCTTTTAGGTTAGCACTGGCAAGAAGTTATGGCCTCATACTGATAAAGGAAATTAACACTGGGCCCCATGCCTGTTGGCACTCTGTCTCAATGAGTTTCCCACGCCGAGCTATTTTTAGAATTTTTTTTAATATAGAAGCGAAGTTTCTAAGCTAAATACTTCGTGAGCGATTCAGCTTGGGTTGTTCGACTGCATAACATCGAGCACCTTCCTTTGGCTTCTTGTTTTCTCCTTTTTGGGAAACCTCTCAAAGGATAAGGCCTCCCTTCCACCATTTTAGGGATCCCAACCTCCTCCTTTCCTTCTATAAATACACCTCTCTCACATAGATGTAGCTAGCTGAATAGGAATTGCTAAACATTTTGTTGAAATAGTCTGATATAGCTGGTGTGAGATAAAGCTGAGAGAGACCTTTGTCAAGAGAGAGCTTAGGATTTTTTTCCTTGCCACGTCCAAATTCCTCAAAAAATGCTCAAGACTTGTTTTGACAGGACCTACTGAAGGAGGCTGCGACGTCAAGGCTCCGGTTGTAATCTCTTTATTTCTCTTAATATATACATGACTGATGTTTTGGTTCCCGTCTGGTGTTGATGTGATTTATCTTACTCAATATGTTTAATTCTCCTTGATTAATTACCTAGTTATGAATGAAATTATTGTCTTGTATGTTGCTTTCATCCTTTGATGTTTGTGTAGGCACCCTAGTACCATTGTTGAAGGATCGTGACGTGTCACAACGAGGATCAGGAGACCTTTGTTACAGCTAAGACCACCGTGTTGGATCACAGGTAGGACAATCTATCCCAACTCATTTCATTCATTAACTAGGAATTAACACATTAGCATGACCTCTTGCTGCTAGACCCACCCTAGGGCTAGAGGGATCGCCTATGTCTATAGAGGGGATTTACGTACACAAGAATGTGAGTTCTAAGAAATTCCCAGCTGAGATTAGAGTTCAAGCATAGTGTACTATCAGTTGTATAATCATCTAAATTGTAAAAGTGGTGCATGTAGTTAGAGGAAGGCCCCTAATGGGTTGCGCAGTATGGATTGGGGATTTCCCTAATTAATAAGGCCTAATTACCCAAGGAAACAACGTAAGGAAATAGGGATCCTTGAGGGAAAAAGAATGGTTAAGTATTAAACCAAGATTGTCTAGAAATAATTGATACATATAGAGATAATGCAAAGGTTTCTCATCTTGGATAAAAGCATTGTAATCTTCTCATATTTTTTTGACTTATGAATATATGAATAGCGAGGTTTCTAGCTGAGGCTTTCCCCATGAAATACTTGTATGTTGTGCAATTGAAATTATTTCTCTTTCGTGTTTTGTGATTTCGCGATCTAAATTGGTTTCCGCAATTGGTAGAGTATATTCAAGTATATTGTTCTAGAATATTACAATTATCAATTGAATCTATGTGGATTTTCTACTTGGTATTAGAGTAGGAATCACAATAGAAGAGAAGAATATGATTTTTTTCTTTGTAGGTAAATCGAATTTTCAGATTTACTCTTCAGGACTAGCAACAAGATCATGATGTCTTTCCCTGGATTGAGAGTCGAATATGACCTTGAGGTTAGCTCGAATTACATAGCTTGGAGAGATAGAATGGAAGCAGTCTTGGAAGACAATGGGTTGAAGGAGTTCATAGAGAATGATATTCCTAGGCCTACAACAGCATATGCTCAACATATGGCAGCTTAGAAGAAGAAAGTAGCGAATGAAAGAAGAATTATATTGGAATGTGTTTGAGGTCATATTGTCTCGAACCTCCATGGAAAGGAAAATCCATATGCTATGTGGAAGGCCTTAACATATTTTTTTCAGAACAACAACGACGACATGAAGTTGGCACCTAAAGACAAGATAAGAAAAATCAAGATGGAGAAGGGTGACACAATACCAAACTACTTGACCAAGTTCACCTAATGTTAGGATGAGCTTGGAAGTGTTAGTGTTATATTTTTTGAGGATGATCTGGTGAACCTAACACTTCCAAGACTTCCCAAGAGCTAGCATAACTACTAATGTTTTTTTAATGGGAGGGAGAAACTACCAGAGTGGGAGCGATTATGATCCGACTTGGTGCAAAAAGAGATAAGGAAGAGATGGATCCTCATCAAATCATGATGATGACGAGAATTGTGCCTTGGATAGCAAGGAAAATAAAGGGAAAGTGAATTCATCCCATTCCAAATCAAATTCTGGTTAGGCAGGAAAGAAGAAGGACTTGTCAAAGATTAAATGTTTTCATTGTCATGAGCTGGGAAACTATGCCACGAAGTGTCTGCACAAGAAGGCATGAAATAAACCCTTAGAAGGAGCGATAGGTGAAGCTCTTGATTGACAATTTGAATTCTATTTCACTCTCTTCACATGCATGGTGTCATTGATGATGGGTTATGTGTGGTACTTGGATAGTGGAGCCTCATTCCCTATGACCGGAAAAAAGAGTTCTTTAGAGAATTGGATGAGAAGGACCTCTAGATGCACACTAGGATGGGAGATGATGAGAGGTAGAGCATGATCAACATTGACACTGTAACCATTGAGAGGGAGTATAGTTCTCCTCTCACATTAAAATATGTCATGTATTTTCTTGGTTTGAAGAAGAACTTAATTTCTTTTTCTATGTTGGAAGACTATGGCTACAATGTGATATTTCATAAAGGAAATTGTTTCCTTCGTCAGATAGCCACGGGACAAGTGAATAATATTGGGGTTCAGGTAGATATCCTCTACAAATTGGATGTAGAATATTGTGTTGCCTTGAGCATGAAAGCAGAGAAAGTGAAGAATTGCGAAATTGGTGAGTTATGGCATAGAATATTGGGTCATTTACACCACAGAGCTTTGAAGATCACGCAGCAAATTTCTACAAGACTTCCCAAGGGTACAATTAATTAATTTGTATACATGCAAAGGGTGTACATTGAGGAAGTACATCAAGGCCACATTTCATGATAAGGACAGTCGAGTGAGAGTGATCCTTGAAAAATTTCACTCATATGATTGTGGACCGTTCTCGACAACCTTCACGACGAAGCACAGGTATTATGTGATTTTTGTAGAAATTTTTTCACACAATTGTTGGATATTCTTCATGTAGAATAAAGACCATACGTTCTAAAAATTTTGTGAGTTCAAACCACGTGTTGAAAAATACAGAGGAAAGAAGGAGAAGGATCTCGACAGAGACAATGGTGGAGAATATGTTTCAAATTAATTAAATAACTTATGTGCATCAAAAGGAATTCTACGAGATTTTATAGCATCTCATAACCTACAAAAAAATGGGGTTCTAGAAAGAAAGAAGAGAAGCATTGTGGGAGCTACACTGGAGATGTTACATAATCAAGGCCTACCATTTCACTTGTGGGCGAAAGCATGCAACATAGTTGTGGATGTGAAAAAAATAATTCCTCATTGGATTCTTAGGATGAGTACACTAGAAGAAGCCTTTTCCAGAAATAATGTTGTGTAACCAGATCCAAAAATAGAAGAAAAGAGATATCAACGCCTTATAAATAAGCCACTTCGAGGGGGCAACCTCCAATACATTACATGAATGAAAAATTCTTGGATGATACAATTTACAAAATCTCCTTTCTATATATAGGAGTCCATGTGGCCATAATGTAATCCTAGTGGGCCACAATGTAATCCTAGCCGACCTAACAATAATAATTTAAGGGCACAATAATAACGAAATGGGGGTTACAAGGATACAATAATAACAATAAGGGGGTTACACTAATAAAAATAAGGGACTATACTAGTAATATAGGGACCTAACATGCCCCTCTCCTTCAAAAAAGTGTTGTCCTAAATGCTTGAGTAGTTCTGGGTGCCTCTGTATAAAATTCTCATCCTCCCATGTAGAATCTTCAGTGGGTAAGTTCTTCCACTTGATGAGATACTCTGAAATTGATCGATTCTGTAGTTGTCGAGTTCTTGTTTCTGTGACCGCTTCAGGTTCAAATATGATTTTTCCTTCCTCATCAAGTTCTGGAAATATTGTTTGAACTGGAATATTTTCACCTATAACCTTCTTTAAGCATGAAACATGGAAAACTGGATGCACTTGCAAACAAGCATGAAACTCCAATTTTTATGCCATAGTACCAATCTTTTACAACACTTTGTAAGGACCATAGTACTTTGGAGATAATTTATTGTCCTTCTTAGCTTGCTTGAGGGACATTTGTTTGTATGGTTGTAGCCGTAAAAATACCCAATCTCCTACATCAAAACTTATCTCACTGCGATGTTGATCTGCCTGTTGTTTCATTCGATTTTGTGCCAAATTCAGGTTATCCTTTAGGAGTTGGAGAACTTCTGGCTGATGCTTGATGTGATTTTCCACTTCTTCAACCTTCAAATTTTCCCTTAAAGATGATGTGATGGATGGTGGATGATATCCATAAAGTGCCATAAATGGGGTCATTTTTGCTGCAGTATGGAAGGAAATGTTATACCACCATTCAGCGAGAGGTAACCACTTGACCCATTGTGTTTGTTTATCAGATACAAAACAACGAAGATATCCTTCCAAACATTTATTTACTATCTCGGTTTGACCATCGGATTGAGGATGATAAGATGAGCTATGAGCTAATTGAGTACCCAAACAAGAAAATAACTCCGTCCAAAAATTTCCAGTAAAAATGGGATCTCTGTCGCTCACAATAACCCTTGGGTTTCCATGTAGCTTTTGAATTGTGTCCATAAATGTAGTAGCAACTGTACTTGCTTTAAATGGATGAGATAATGAAAAAAAGTGTGCATACTTGGTAATTCTATCAACTACCACCATGATGACACTCTTTCCTTCGGACTTAGGTAAACCTGTGATAAAATCCATTGAAATCTCCTCCCAACGTTGACTTGGAATGGATAAAGGTTGTAGAAGTCCTGGGGTCTTAATTGTTTCAACTTTATTCTGCTGGCAAACCAAACATTCCGCCACAAACTTTCGAATATCAGATTTAAAGCCATCCCAAAAAAATTCTTTCTTCACCCTGTGGTAAGTTTTTAAAAATCCTGAGTGTCCTCCTAAAGGAGAAGTGTGCAATTCCAGAAGAATCTTTTGTTTTAGTTGGGAATTCTTACAAAGATATAAGCGATCTTTGTACCATAAGGAATCATATTTCCAACTAAATGTATCAGATGTACTAGGATCTTGCTGCAACTTTTGAATGAGTGTCCATACATCTTTTTCCTTCTTCCATTCATCTCTTGCTTCGGTTATCCAATCTGGTTGGATCATAGAAATGGCACAAAGCAATGCTTCCACCTCTTCATTCTTTCTTGAGAGTGCATCTGCAACAGCATTAAGCTTTCCTTTTTTGTAGATTATTTCAAAGTCATAACCCAACATCTTTGTGACCCAATTTTGCTGCTCTTCTGAAGATAGTACTTGTTCCAAAAAGTGTTTAAGACTATCATGATCAGTTTTTACCTTGAAGTGTCTTCCCATTAGGTAAGTTCTCCATTTCTTTAGTGCATGTAGTATTTCTAACATTTCCTTCTCATAAATAGGTTTCTGTAAATACTTTTCTTTGATTGGACGACTTTCAAAAGCAATGGATCTTCCTTCCTGTTAGCCACCTATAAAATTTTTCATATCAAATGGTGGCTAAAACCCCTTCGGAGCCTTCAAGGAACAAAATTTTATTGCTAAAAAGTGTTATCTCTTGAATACTCTTGAAGACATCATCTCCTCTGTCCAAATCTTCACTGCTGTTTCCATTTCCTACTCTAAAATCCTGTTGTTTCCCAAGAGAAAATGCTGCTGCAAAGGCCGTCTTTCCTTTCCCTCCACCACAAGACTAACCTCATCTTTTACCCCTTTCATTCTCATAAAATCCTTCTATTTTCATGATTCCCCTTCTTCCATTCATGAAAATAATTTTTACATAGTTTAAAACTCATTTTTAAACTATACCGAGACCCCCAAATACATCCAAAACTATGAAAAAATCATAAAAATACACCTTTTTGTATTACAGACTTAAGCCCCTTGGGCTAAGTCCTAACCACTTCCCCACCGTATGCCCATGGTGCTAAGACCAAGCAATAATTCCTTTTTGGTGCTTATCGCATTGCAAAAATCCAAGCACACAAGTCTTTGTGCCATGCCGAATGGTTCTGATGCAATTAAGCCCTACGCTTATACCCTTCGATCACATCATTATCTCATAAACCCTTTTTGCCCGCACCCGGTGCTCAAAACTTTGAAATAATCCATCTCTGATGTGTTTTTCCCTTTGCAAAATCAAAAAACCCACTTACCTAAGTTTTTGGTCTAACCCACCAGAGCCATGTGTCATAATCAAAAAGGGTAAATGGAAAGGTCCCGAAGCGCAATCGCATCAGAGAAATTCACAAATGGGTTGATTGAAAGACCACATCAAAAGTTCGGATTTGATTGGGTCCTATATATATAAACTCCACCCCTCGCCTTTCTACTTCATATAACTCATGCCCAGTACCAAGTGTTAAAGTCCCAAGGCGCTTAATCGCATCGGAGGATTCTGAATGGTTAGATTGAAAAGCCCGAGCCCGACCTCTAATTCCGATTAGCCCTGATATGCATTAGCCCTGGGCCCATCATATTCCATACATCCAGTGGCCTCGCAATCAGGTGCCAACCATTTCATATATATATATTCCGCCCCAATCCACCAAAACTTTGTATTCTTTGAAAATTTGGGTTTTTCATATGTTTCAAAGATTTTCCACCGGTGCATAAGTTAAATCAATGTCTGCCGTCAATCTGGAGCCAATCGAACGGCCCGCGCATCATCGCAATTTTCATTTGGTGCGTTTTTTTGTTTCCCCCAATTTTCTATCCCTCCAATTCATTCCCCACCGTTGATATGATCCTCAGGTCAACGGTTAACACGCAATCGCGTCGCCCTCCCCGATCACGCAATCGCATCGGCGATTTCCATTGCACCTTTATTCTCTCCCCGCCGATTGTGATCCTCAAATTGAATCTGGACCGCCCACGTGTCCAGATCCAAAGGCCCAGATCATTTCTGCATCGCTTCATCGCCCTCCACCCTCGCCAAAGGTTTAAACCTAGATTTTCGCATTCTCTCATTAAATCCGAATAATGTGAATCCCTCACATTATTAGTCTGTCGCCTATCCTCACCGTTGATCTTCTTGATCACTCATCAATCAACGGATCTGACTTAATTATCCCTCCGCTCTCTTTCTAACCTCTTCTACACAATTCTCCACTGTTGGATGATGCCATCCAATGGACACGCTCTCTCCCAACACCCTCTGAAGCAGTAAAACCTAAAAAAACGCATGATTTCTTAATAAGTTTCATGTTTTGCAGGTGTTCAATGGTTTAACCATTATAATTAAAGAAATCCCGAAGGCCGGGAAGGGCGTTTCCCATGCCTTTGATTCATCAAAGGAAACCATTTGCAGGGTTCGAACTCCATGTCTCGTCAATTTTTCATGGGAATTGATGCCTTAAGAGCCCTGTACGGCTTGCACATCAACAAGACATTGTGTTATTAAATCACAATTAAAATAATATCAATGTTGAAGACAGAACACAGTAGAACAGAAGATTGAATACAAATTTGCGGGGATCACGGCTAAAATTGATTATCAAAAGCCTAATCCCCCAAATTAAAACACAGTTAAAAGAAAAAAATAAGTGTTTTATCAGACATAAAGGCCTCCACCGCCACATCTGAGGCAAATTGATTCCCCCCAGCTACCACAGTGCCACCTGTAACCGCAAGCATACAAGAAGAGGCCGAAGTTATTGATCAAACGAATATATTTGTCCTGGCGTAGCTAGAGAGTTAATTATGCCAGAGAATTTAATGCACAAAATAGCAACAGAGTTACTTTAATATAAAACAGAGCCTCAAAGGTCAACCAAAGCTCCCACCGAGCTTAATTCATAAATGTAAATCAATTAATACAGTAAGACACCTGTAAACTTCTCCATTGAGCCCCTCAAAGGCCAATAAGTCATTAATCTGTATTAATTTTCCTGAGATATCTTTTATCAGATCTCACCTCCTCATTGTTCTATAAATACTGCTGTAGAAGATGAGAAATCATTGGTTTATCACTAGTTGTAATATTGAAACTCTCTGAAATAATACATAGTCTGTTGAAGTTAAAGAAGAAACTGAAGTGTTGGAAGCCTTGATGCTGTTGTTGCATGCTTGTTCCTGAGAAGGCTCTATCATTGGATCCATGAGTTTGGTTGTTGGTGAAGTATTCTGAACTGTTTAATGTTTTCCCCCGTTTTCATTCTGTTCCATGATTTCTTACTACAGTAGGTTGAAAGTTTTAGGCTAAGAAATGACTCTTGGAAGCACCTTAGACCTATTCATCCTCCAATATTTCATGTTTTCTTCTGCTGAAGTATTTTAGAGTCTTTAACCTCTCTCTTTAGTCTTCATGCTTGTTTATTTCCTTAATAGTTTGAACAGTTGGTTTCAGCATGATTTATGTTTCTCCCTGCTTGTCTATTGCCACTTAAAGACTATTATTGAAGTCTCCCTTCGAAGTTCTTTGCTTATAGTAAGTCAAGGAGGTCTGTTCTGATCTTGCCCCTTGTCCTTGCTTGAAAAATTGGCTTAAAGTTCTTTATAGTTGTGATCATAGATGCATTTAGGTGTTCCCTCTTCTATGATCGTAATTATCAATGAATATTTTATGTTTTCTAAGTCATTTGAAATAAAATCTTTGAGGAAATAGGGTGTTCCCCGAATCTTAGGTTTCATTTCAAAAGTTGTTTTGAAATCATTTTTGCTTAAAGGTGTGATTTGTAGAATTCATGGTTAGCCCTGTCTATCAAAAAGCTCTTTATTGTTCAACCTATTTTTTCAAATTCCCTTTGTTGAGAATTAAACTTCTCTTTCCAAATCATTGATGTCCATATCATTTCAAAAACCAAAGGATCTCGTGGCCATGTTAGATTTGCCCTCTGATATCCCATATCCATTGACAAGTTTTTCATGACCTCTTTTTGACTCCATTGCCCAATGAACCAGATGTTTCTCCATTCTATATATATTTCCTAGGCCTTTCATCTTCTACGGTATCAATCCAAACAAACAAACAAACAAACACCTGCACTTAATCACTAGTCTAAAATCCACATTCTAAGCACACAAGATAAACCTTTGCAAAAAAACATTCGAGAGATCCCTCTCTGAGAACAGGAGGACTAGATCCTGGGACTCTAAATATTGGTTCTGATGTTGCCTTGTCTTTTGATTTTCCAAACTATCAAAACACGGGACACCAACATAATGGCGATCACGGTGGGACCCTGAGTAAAATATTCAAAACAAAATACTCATTGTCTAGTATAACATAAGTAACCTCCCTCAAGCACTACCAAGCGATGGTAATCATGATAGGACCTTTTGAATAAGTGAAAAATTAAGTAACCCTTAGGATTCTCATAAAACCTTATCAAACCTTGAAGGATTCAGTTACCAAGCCATAAGAGTGAACTATGTATGTTTTGACACCCTAGCTAAGTGTTAAGTCAGATTTAGAACACTCTCACAACCTATAAGATCAAGAAACTCAGAAAAACCCAAAAAAAAATTTAGTTTGGTTTCATAATAAGCATGGTGGTGGAACCATCCAATATCTTACCTTCATAAAAGCTAAAAAGTTTCCACTTGGCGACTCCACTAGCCCCAGTAGGCCTATTAATCATCTAGGTTCCCAGGTCTCTTTAGGACTGTGTTAACCTACCTTGAAGAAGTTTAGGAGCCTAGTCCCTTATTAGATAAGACATTGTGAGAGGTAAAATTTCCAAAAAACAGCCCTTAAAACCTCAACCTCTCTCATTTTTCTAAAAGAAGTCTGGCTTCCCATAGGATCAACACTAGATCCCATCCAGACCCAAATCCTCCTTTAATCGTTGACAATCCTGAGAGAATTCTGTGGCAGACTTCTAACTCTGGAAAATTAGCTGCTAATAGGAGCCTCTTAAGAAAAAATTTTGTTCCTGAAAACCTTGTTGTCCCAGAGGATTCACACTTTGATTTACATCATACACAGAGCATATTTAGAACTAGATCTCAAGGTGATTTCAACAAGACTGACCTTAACTTTGCAGATTTACAACAGAGCTTTAGTAGAGAAGCCTCACCTTCCACTCCACCTGAATCCTAGCTTCTTTATCACTTTTGCCTTTTCCATAACAAATATGCTCAAAATTAGTTTGTTGGCCCAAGTATTTCTTCCACTCCAATTCATACTACCACTGTGCAAAACACTCCATTTCAGCCAGTTTTTGTAAACCCACCTCTTGTAAATCCACCCTTATTTCCAGCCATGGAAACATGGTATGCCCCATTGGTGTTACCACAACCTCTACTTCCCTTGCCAAATGATTACCAATCCAAAATCCCTCACTTCACTAGAAAAGAGTCTACAACAGCTCAACATCATGTAGATAGGATGGAAGATGCTTTTGATTACATGGAGATAGATGATGAGACTGTGAAGATGAGGATCTTCACCCAAAGTTTAGGAGGAGATGTGAAGAAATGGTTTAAAAACTTACCTCCTAATAACATAAATGATCTCCCTACCTTGCATCAAACATTTATTAACAAATGGGAACTCAAAAGGAACCCTCTCCAAATACTAGCAGAGTATAGCAGCCTCAAGAGAAATAAAGGGGAGTGTGTCCATGATTACTCCACTAGGTTCAATAGCGTTTACAATGCTCTCCCACCTCACATGAAACCTCCCCAATGCATGGCCTTGGTAAGGTATCCCGAAGGCCTTGACGCTGGAATGACTTATGAATTAAGAGGGAGAGATTACCTAACCTTGGAAGACATGCAGAAAGGAGCTTTGAGTGTAGAAGAAAACATAATTGAGAAAAGAAATAGGTTGATATTAGAGAAGAGGGTAACTTATAATGATGACCAACTACCCTCAACCTCAGCTTCTGACACAAAAATTGACAACCTAGTGAAGGTGATGGAGAGGATGCTTGAAAAGATCAATTTAAATGAGAGACTGCCACCAAGAGAACCTCAAAACAATCAAAACAAAAATAGAAATCAGAATTATAGAAGAGAAAACAATCAAGACAAGCAAAAGGAAAGCGACCAACAGATTAGACCTCCTTTCCAACAGAACTATGTAGATCAATATGAGGAAGATAGGGAGTTGGAAAGGTTGGAAGAATCTCATGTAAACTTGATTGAATCAGACAGTGGGGATGATGTTTTCCTCACTGAGGAAGAACAAGGTTTCTTCTTATGATCAGAATATGAACACCTATGAAGATTTTGATGACTATAGATTGGGTTTCGAAAATGCAATCACGGAGGTACACAAACAGTATGATCTTAGGAGCAAGGGAAGCATAGATAATTCAAAGGATAAGAATACTAGCATTATTGTCAAGAAAAACGCAGAAAACCAACCCAAAAGGACAGCAAAGAAAACCAACATTTTGGCCAAGAAACCAGACTTAAACAAAGACAAAAGTGTCCAGCCAACTGTTGAATAGAGCACCCCTAGCACTTCAACTAGTGGTCCTAATAAAATTGTCCCAATTACCAATCCAAACAAGGTTCAGCAAATCAAAGTTGCTGAAAATAATTCAATTGAAAAGACAGATGTAAATATCAACAAGTCAATTATTCCTTTCAACCTTGAGGGAGAGATTTCCAAGATAAAAATTGCCATTCCCCTAGCTGAACTTGTAACCCAAGAAGTGTACAAAAACCAGGTTTTGAAAGTTTTGAACTTAGGAAGTGATAATGACACCTTGAACTTGACGGATGATATACCTAAGTTGTTATTTGGTCCTGAAGTTGAAGGAAAATACCAAGAAGGGGTTTTCCCTCCCTTCTATGTTAGCTTGAACATACACGAGAAAATTTTACACAATGCCATGTTAGATTCGGGAGCTTCACACAATCTAATGCCCAAGGTGGTAATGGAAAGCTTAGGCTTAGAGATTACTAAACCATACAAATATTTTTATTCCTTTGACTCAAGCAGAGTCAAATGTTTGGGTTTAATCAAAGATTTATGTGTTAATTTAGCTCAAATCCCTGCTAAGAGTCTAGTAATGGATATAGTTGTAGCTGATATTCCCCCTAAGTATGGCATGCTCTTATCAAGATCTTGTGGAGCCAAAATTCAAGGAAGCCTTAAAATGGACATGTCTTATGCCACCATCCCTGTTTTTAACCAAAACAGAAGAATATACAGGGTTTTAGGTCCCTGTAATTAGCAATATTGGAAAATTTCCAACTGCAGGGGTAACATCAAACCGCTTTGGGATTCAAGGATCTAGCCCTCTTGAATCCAGAGAGGGATCTCTCTATAAATGAGTTTAAAGATGTGATATTTAAAGACTGAAATGTGATATTAGGCTAGTTATGAAGAGCATGAGTTTTGTTTTGTTTGTTTTGGTTGGGCAAAGACATGATGAAGGTGAAGGCAGTTCAAAATGAAGGGTGAAGATGTCTGCAAGTGAAGGAATGATTTGGCTGATAGAAAAATGCAAAGATAGTTTTAACCCATTGGGCTATGGAGTCATAAGAGGATTTTAATTGGACAGCAAGGCTCAAGAAGGATCCATGGGGCACGTCACTTATGTCAAAGGATCTCTTAAGGTGATTTATGGAGTGAAACATATAGGAAGTGGAGAACAAAACAAAATGAAGAAAAGTGCACAGTCTAAGATCAAGTAAGTGCTTTTAAACTATATTGCTTTCAACATGTGCTTAGAGAGACAAAACATAAAAGCATTCTGTGATCAGGTAAGTACTTTTAAACTAGCCTGCATTGAAGTAGTTCCAGTTTATAGAAACAAAATATAAAAGTATTCTGAGATCAGGTAAGTGCTTTTAAACTACCCTGCTTTGAAGTAATTTCGGTTAAAAAACATTCAAAAACAGTTAGAATAGCTTAATATCAGGTCAGTACTTTGAAACCAAACTACTTTCAGCATATTCTAAAGGAAAACACTGATAATCATCATAATGAGCAATCTAAATCAGGCTAGTACTTTGAAACCAACCTGCTTTAATATACTCAGTATTAACAAAAGAAAAACATAGAAAATAAAGCTTTTAGTAAGATTAGGGTACTACTGAGAGTAAGTCCTAGCTCTATGTTTGTTGTTCCTTATCAGAGAAAATGAACAGAGTGAAAACATTAAAGAAAATAACAATTGACAGTGAGAAACACATCACCATTGACACAAATCAGGATCCCATAAATCATAAGCTTGTATTTGATGTTCAAACCAGTTATAATCAGCAAGCCCAGAGGGTCTCTACAACTTCAAACTTCTCATATCATCTTATTTTTCTTCAAATTACACACAGTGCATCAGTAGCTTCAAAAAACTATTACATGCATTCAGATGTCCAGAGACCAACATTTTCTTATATTCTACAGAGGTATTTATAGAGAAATGAGGAAGTGGGAGGATTTCCCAGGGATCAAATATCATTAATTATGTAATCATTTCTAACTCTGCTCCATAACTCTGTTCCTTCCTTTCGAGGCATAATGATCGAAAGATGTGCTTCTGGACTGTTCTTAATCTTCTAAAATGGTTCTGCCGACAATTAGAGATAAGATTCTTTGATTTGTATTAATAGTTCAGCTATCTTCAGGTAAACACCTCTTGTTCAGGTAATGACTAAGATTCCTTTGATTTCTGTGAGGTTGCAGGTGTCTTAAGGAGTTGGAGAGGGTTCAATTGGCCTCGGCTGATGGCGGTGGAAGCTTTCTCGGCTTGACAGATGTCTTTGTCTTTCCTTAAAAACCTTTAATTTACTTGAGAACTCTGTTTTAGGACTTCAATCTCCTTTTTCTGGTGTGTTCTGTCTTCGACATTGATACTCTTTGATCGGTGCTCAATTAACTATGTTTTCTGGTGTGCAGGGCTGTACAGGGGTCGAATGGCATCAATGTTGGGAAAAATACTGAGAGGGGGGGGGGGGGGAATCAAAGATTTGCTGCATATTCAAAACTTTTTACTTTTTCACTCTCTAAAACCCATACGCTACCTTCCTTTAGTAAACTCGCGTATACACGCGGATATCCTTCATACAACTCGCGTATTAGCTGAGATCTAAATATGCAGATATTCATTAGCTTAGTTCTTTGTAATATTCATTCATCTAAAGTTAAGCTAATAGTAAACATGTGTAGTAACAACAGAATAACCATCACACAAAGCATCACACATGAACACCAGGATTTTTAGGTGGAAACCCAAGTCGGGAGAAAACCACCGCTGTAGTTGCTCAGCCTTCAATATTTTATTATAGAGAAAACATCTTACAACATGTGTGCTGGTGTAGACTCCTACCAGCACGCAGGCACCCACCTGCGCTCGTTTACCAGCCTCTCCTGGAAGGGAGCTCCAACCCCCTGACTCGTTTACCAGCCTCTCCTGGAAGGGAGCTACGACCCCCTGCTCTCTTTTACCAGCCTCACCTGGAAGGGAGCTACAACCCCCTGACTGAAGGCTACAACCCTCAGCACCTCTCTAGACCACGTTTCATCAATTTTCACACTGGATCCAAAGCTTCCTTTAGGACACCACTTGCAGGCCACGTTTCATCATATTTTCAGACTGGACCCACTCCATACATTTAAGCTCAATCATACATCAAACTGAAACTTATCAATTCAGACAATCCAGAACTGTAGAATACATCATTCACAGATAGCAGTAACATAGCAAAATAGATCAGACATTTCATACCCCTTGCTTCAGAAAACCCTAGTTTGCATATGCGCTTTCCTTTCACTGATGCCGCGTATATACGCGCTTCCAATCACATCAACTCACGTATACTTCTGTACATATTACAGATCCAATTTCATTGCGCATACGCGCTTTCTCTTCAGCGAAGCCGCGTATATACGCGCTTCCTCTTCGGCGAACTAGCGTATGGTTCTTCAAACTTTTATGTCATTGCAATTCTTCACAACAGATACATCACTTCAGATTTTACCCTTTACCTCAGACAGATGTTCGCCTCATCATAGATCTAATCATTCCACAAACAGATCTAGCAAATACAAGTACATTTCAAATCTAGATCCCCTTCTTCATCATTGGTGCATCATACATTCAGATCTATCATTCAACTGTAACCCTTTCCATTCAGATATCCTTCAGAGAGAAGTATTCATTCAAGCTCATACATCTTGCACCCACACTCATGATTTGCACAATGAATTTCTTCTCCTTATATAGGTTTACCCTTTATCAATACCATGAGCCAAAACCACATTACTTCTGATGGTATTCCTGGACGGGGTCATTTAGACGAATCACTACCCAATACAATGGGTCAATACCATGGTGGTTACCCCTGGTTTTGCACTTTATGAGCGCTTTTGCCCATACACGACTTGGAACGTTGTTTCCCGCGTGCATACGCGACTTCTCCTAGACAGATCCACGTATGCCTTGAGACATACTCTTTTTCATCATAGATCTAGCACATACTGAATTCCTTTCTTCATTGCCTTCTGTACTCACTGTAGATTCATCAGATTTAGTTCATCAAGACATATTCTACCAAGCACAACTTCATCAGGTGGGTTGCCATTCAAGGATAACACTCTATCAAGTGGGTTGTCATCAAGGACAACACCCAGCATCATATTGTCAACCAACATCATATCACATCAGATTTACAACATTTACCAAGTCCATCAAGTCAAGAATAACTTCATCAGGTGGATTGCCATCAAGGACAACACATGTCAACTGTCTCATGTCTTCATCTTCATTTAGTGGGTTGCCATCAAGGACAACACTCGGCATCATATTGCCAACAATCAATGCCTCATGAATTCATTGATAAAATGCGAATTTAAAATCCTGCAAGTGATTTTTGTGGTGAATCGCAGGCAGGAGGATCGTCACCCTCGGCCTGTGAATTTTTCTTCAGCATGGCAGAAAAAACCATTTAAACCCTGCAAAAATACATAAAAACTATTAAAAAATCCTACATATATAGGCTGACTGCTTCAGAAGGCATGTGGAGGGAGCATGTTCGTTGGATGGCATCATCCAATGGTCGAGATTGATCATGAGGATTCAATGGCAAGGCAGAAGAGAAAATCAAATCATAGCCGTCGATCGCGCAGAGATCGACAGTCGGGAGCGTAGGTGGAAAGTCAAAACGGAGAGATCGGGCGATGAAATTTGGGCCGTCGATCTGTAGATCAGATTGATGGCAGAGATGATGTTACCACTGCGTTGTACCCTAATTTATCATGTGTGCATCTCCAGTGAGCGATCACTGTCTGATGAGCAGCCTCAGATCGGACGGTGTACGTCAATATCGTGCGAGGTCCACGTCCGATGTTTAACGCGCGATGGACGACGGTTTGGTGAACAGTGCCCAGGCCACGCGTCAATCGGTGAATGGAATTGTTGTTGATCGGGGGAAAACCACCCTGCGCATGAAAGCGGTGTGATGGATACTGCCGGTTTCTACATAGTGACCGTGGCGGGCACCACCGGGCGGATGAAAACGGACCGTCGGATCTGTGATTTAAACAGACGACTGTGATGCGATCACGCGGTGAATAGGATTGGGGACCACGGGCACGATGGGATTTACGAGGACTGTCGGATCGACCAAGAAATCAACGGTGAGAAATGCTCCTGATGACCAAACGCAATAAGTGCTTTTTCGGACTAGCGCCTGGTTTCGGCGCCCGGGTCACATGGGGGAAAAGGTCAAGGGGGCTGGCCGAAGGGGGCTAAGACCCATATATGTCCAAATGTGGGTTTTTCAAGGATTTTCAATGGTTTTCAAGGCTAGAAATGGGAAACAATATAGGGAAAAAGGAGAAAATAGGCTAAACAAGGGGTAAAAAAGGGTTAAAATGAGGTTAGTTTCTGGGTGAAGGAAGGGGAGAAAAGGGGATTTTGCAGGAGTCTTTCTCATGGATTTTTAGCAGAATTTTGAGTTCTGAAGGGAAATAGTAGTGAAGACTTGGATAGAGGAGATGATGTTTAGCAGAGGCTTCAAGAGATAATATTTCTACAATGAAACTGTTCCTTGAAGGCTAAACAATGTTTTGGCCACCTTTTGATAGAACAAATTTTATAGGTGGCCAACGGTGGCTCCACTTGGGGATGGTGCATTCTTGAAGGCATCAAGAACTTCAGACTTGGATTCTCTGGGAGGCTGATTTAGTGCTTCATCCATTGGGCTGCCTTCTTTGCTTGGATGCTCTTCTTTTTCCTAAAAACATATTAGCAGCTATGGAAAACAATGGATCTTCATCAACAAGCTTTCTACCTACCCAATCCTACTGATCTAACATTTTTTCTTCATTTTAGAGTGCACTTGGACTGGAAAACTCTTTACAACATTTTATTTCTTTTGAAAACATGAAATCTAATCTATTTCTACTCCTTATTTCTCCATGGACTCAGATTAAACAGTTGAGTCCATATGATTCTCTACCTAATCTACTATCTGTTGGGATTAAACTGTCCAACAGATTTTATTCTCTAAATTCTACAACAGAAATTTAAAAACAGTCAAGTCAATATTAAGCAGTTTGAATTGTTGTGATCTATGGCATAAAAAACAAGTTGCACATAGATATTTATTTTGCAGAAAAATTTAAATCAAAATGGAAGGCTTAAGATCCGAGATTACAAAGCACTTCCTTCACCTTTTTACAGCTCTATTTGCCTCTTGATTGAGCTGTTCTTTATTTTTCTTTGGTTCAGATTTGGATTTGATTAGAACCAGATTTGCCTTTGTTTTGACTCAAAATTAAAACATAGTTTAGATTCAATTCTTTCTTGGAAACTTAGGTTCAAGTTTTGAGCATGTTTTAACCTTTAATTTCTAACCTAATCTATCTACTGATAAGCCAAGATTAAATAGTTTGGCAAATCAAATTCACTATCCTATCAACATTAAATTTAAAACTAATTAGTCAAGATTAGGCTATTTGACTAACTAGGAGTGTGTTTTTCAGGAGTGGCATTTGAGCTTGCACAGTTTCAGATTTGTTTCTCTTTTTTGGTATGGGGCTATACCTTTATTTTTATTTTATTTTTTCACAATCTGCCCTCTTTTCTCTTATTTTTTATTGTTTTGTATGTATATATATATATATATATATATTTATATATATATATATATATATATATATATGTATGTATATATATATATATATATATATTTATTTTGTGAAACTGAACAAATCAATGGTATTTACAATGGAAATGAAAGCTTTTTTAAAATAGAACTTCAGCAGTAGTAATGCTTAAGGACCTTGCCATTGACAAGACCCCCAAACAGACATGTGCCATCTAACTCTTGCAGAAAAAAGGCATTTGGACCAATGGTGGACTGAATAATGTAAGGACCTTGCCACAAACAGTCAAATTTTCCATGTTTACCCTTATCCTCTCTTCTGGAGTCCCACCTGAGTACCTTGTCTCCAATGTTGAAGTCACAAGCTTTTGTTCTTTTGTCAAACAATTTCTTTATGTTCTCTTGCACATTTTGAGCTCTATTGTAAACCTCTTCCCTTATCTGCTGGAGATGTATTGTCTAATTGATCCGCCTTATCATGTTGTCCTCTTCTGACTGTATTTCTTGGACTAACTTTATCAATGGTACACCTGGGCTGGTAGGAAACACTGCATCTACTCCATAAACAAGCTGGTATGGGGACATTCCAATGGACTTCTTTGTGGTCAACCTGTCTGCCCACAAAGCATGCACCAACTTTTTATGCCATGATTTTTTATTCTCTTCAAGTAGCTTCTTGATGATGTTCACCAAACTTTTATTTGATGATTCAGCTAACCCATTACCTTGAGGGTAAAAAGAAATAGAATGACCAAGTGTAATCTGATACCTGTGACAAAAATCAATCATCTTTTTGGAACCAAAAGCAACAACATTATTAGTAATAATCATCCTGGGGAAACCGAATCTGGACAAGATATATTTTTCAAGAAATTTTATAATGACAGAATCTGTGGCATTCCTAGAAGGGATGGCCTCTATCCACTTTGTGAAGTAGTCAGTGGCTGTGAGAATCCATTTGTGTTGGGCAGATGAAGCAGGATGGATTTCTCCTATGAAATCTAGGCCCCATTGTTGAAATGGAGCTTCAACAGTGATAGGTTGTAATGGTAAAGGGAGGAGTTTTCTTTTGCCCTCAAAAACTTGGCATTTGTGGCAAGCTACTATCATTTTATGGACATCTTGGAAGACGGTGGGCCAGTAATAGCCAGCTCTAAGGATTTTATTGGCTGTGGTTTTCTAGTAGAGATGACCTCCACACTCTCCTTCATGGAATTCATGCTTGATCTTCTCTGCATCAACTTCCGGAAAACATTTAAGCAATAAACCATTAGCATTTTTCCAATATCAACATTCATTCAAAATGCAATAATTCCTAGCTTTCAACTTTAAAAACCTTGCCTTTGTTTTTGATAAATCAGGAGGACCATTAAGATTTGTAAGTACATACAAGATATTAGTGTACCAAGGTGAGCTTTGAAACTGCTCTTCCACAGTGGGAGTAGGTAATTCTTCCTGTTCATCCAAGGCATCTACCATGTTGATGTCAAGGGCTTGTAGATTAGATTCAGCCATTAATTGAGCTAAGCCCTGGCCTTTAATGAGTTTGGTGGGTTTGATTTCCAAATCATACTCTAGTATTGCTACAATCCATTTGCCCCTCTTTCCATCTAGGTCTTGTGACAAGATGTCTTTAACCACTATGTTAGGCACATAAAAAATGAAGTGAGAATGTAGAATATACACCCTGAAGTCCTTTAAGGCCTTTACCAAAGCATAGGCCTGTTTTTCCATTATGTTATATTTCAAGGGCGCATCCCTTAAAGCCTTACTGAAAAAATCAATAGGTTGTTCTTGTCCCTCTGGGTTTTTCTGCAATAGGACCACAGCTACAGTATGCTCTGAGGCAAAGGGAAAAATAAGGAAATCCTTTGAAAAGTTAGGGCTGATCAGGATAGGTGCCTGGGTGAGTGCATGTTTTACCAATTCGAAGGATCTTTTAGCTTCTACAGTCCATTTCACTCCTAATTCTTTCTTGAGCATATTATTCATGTTTCTAAGGAGCTCTGCTAAGTTGGGAATGAATCTCCTCAAGAAGTTAATTTTTCCGATAAAGGACTGTAATTCTTTTATGTTCTTTGGTTGGCTAATATTTAGTACTCCCTCAACTTTCTTTGGATCTATTTTAATCCCTTCTTCTGATATGATATGGCCAAGGAGTTTACCTTCTTGTAGGCCAAACACTGTCTTTTTGGGATTTAAAGATAATCTGAACCTTCTGCACTTTTCAAGGACCTTTCTTAGATGTTTCAGGTGCTCTTCATTATATTTGGAATAAAATGTTATGTCATCAAGGTAAATTACAATGACGTGCTCTATCTCCTCTGAAAATGCAATGTCCATGGCCCTTTGGAAAGTGGCCCTAGCATTCATTAACCCAAAAGGAATTTTCGCATACATGAAAGTGCCCCAAGGAGTGGTGAAAGTTGTCTTGAGTTGGCCTTCTGGGAGTACTAAAACTTGGTTATACCCTGAAAAACCATCTAACAGAGAAATCCTCTTTGAACCAACTACCCTTTCTAGAATGTGTTCCATTTTGGGTAAAGGGTAATTGTCCTTTAGGGAGGCTCTGTTAAGGTTTCAGAAATCAATGCACAATCTGATTTCTCCTGTATTTTTCCTCACAGCTACAAGGTTAGAAACCCAATCTGAAAACCTCACAGGCACTATGATTCCTGCCTCATACATTCTCTTGATTTCCTTTTCTACTAGAGGCAATTTTATTGGATTAATTCGACACAGTTTTTTCCTAAAGGGTTTTTGGTTTTCTTTCAATGGGATCTTGTGCTGGATGATTTGTGTATCATAGGCTTTTAAGTCTTCATAGCTCCAGACAAACACATCAACAAACTCTTTAAATAAGTCAATGAATTTATTTTTCATGTCTGTTGGCAAGGAGCCAACTAATTTAATCATTTTAGGCTGACCTTTGGTGCCTATGTTGCATTCCTCGACATCAGACTCGGTGTATTCTACAATGGGTTTCTTTGCTACGTCGTTAAAATCAAACAGGTCTTCTAATGGTGCTAACCCCCAAGTTATGTTCTTGTCCTTTGACGACAATATCTCAATCCTAGGATAAGAGCCTCATATTCTGTGATGTTGTTGGTGCATTTGAAATCTAGCTTGAAAGCATGGCATTCAGAGTAATTGTTCTCAGTGTCGACCAACCATACCCCAGCTCTTGCAATATTTTTAGTGCAAGACCCGTCAAAGTTCATGACCCATAAGGGATTTTTTGTAGGGTTAACATCGTTTTCATCCCTATTTCCTTGTTCATCATTATGTTCTATTCTGGGATCTGCAACATGTTGTGCTGGGTCTTGTTCTTCAGGATTTTCATGGAGTTGAGTGTAAGGGGTAGTCTGTTGCTTGCCATCTTGGCTTTGTTCACTCTGGTTCCTTGTTTCAACACATTGTTCAGAAGTTTCTCTCTCGTTTTCTTCCATATCTAGAACTGCCATCATTTCTAGATTAGGGGCCTCTAACTAGTCATCTGAGTCACTGTGTTCTGGCTCTGACTGCTTTGTGGATTCGTTATTGTAAAATATAAACGAATCCAGGTCAGTATGGATAGAGTAAATGGGAGAATTTTCAGGCTTTTCTGAGCTACTGACCATGAATTTCATGTGTGACTCTCTGTATAGTCTTCTAAGCTGGCTAAAGACAGGAATAGTGGCATATGTCCCATCCATCTGTATGGTAACTTGCAGCTTGGCACCCCATGATCTTGACAGCAACATGCCATACTTAGGAGGCACATCAGCCACCACAACATCCATCACCATGAACTTGGCTGGGATTTGGGTCAAACTCACACAAAGGTCTTTTATTATACCCAGACACTTCACTCTGTTGGAATCAAAAGAATATAAATCCTTGTAAGGTCTGGTTACTTCTAGTCCCATCCTTTCCATTATCACCTTTGGCATGAGGTTGTGCGAGGCTCCAGAGTCATGCATAGCATTATGCAGGATATTTTCATGAACATTTAAACTCACATAAGGGGAGGAACAGGTCCCTCTTGATATATACCTTCAATCTTAGGACCAAAAATGAGCTCTGGCTGGTCATCATTAAGATTGACTATATCATTATTGTCCTCAATATTTAAAGCCTTAAAAATTTGGGTCCTATATACACTCTGGGCAGCTAACTCAGTTAGGGGAACAGAGATTCTAATCTTTGAAATTTCCTGCTCAAGGCTGAAAGGAATTTGGCTCTTCGAAGAACTTGTCTCAGCCTTACTAGCTGCCAGTCTATCAGCAACATCAACTTGCTGATTTGTTCTATTTGTATTTGAAAAAATGGTCTTAACAGGAGTACTAACTGAAGTGGTAGTACTACTAATGTCTGCACTCTATTTTTCATTGTTTTTAGTGCCCTTCTCTCTACTTTTATCAGAATTTACAGTCACTATTTTATCCTTTTGTTTGACAATTTTAGGCTTGGTTGTAGTGTTGTTTTGTGAAGATTTGTCAGAGGTTTTGGTGTTGGGAGTTTGTTGAATGGTTTTTCTTCTAAGGTAATATTCTTTTTGGGACTCTATGATGATATTTTCCATGTCTTGAAAATAACTTTCATCATCATCTCTGTTGTCATCATAAGGGGTATAAAGACCTTGTTTTCTATCATAATGAATCTCAAAGTCATCATTATCTACTCCCAGCATGTTGATATCATCTTCCTCTGTTATCTCATCTGTTTCCTCAACCTCAATTATATAATTTTGATGAAAAGGAGGAGTGATCAGTTGATCATCTTCCCTAGGTCAGTTTGGAGGTTGGTTCCTTCTAAAATTATGATTTTGGTTCTGGTTTTTGTTTTGAGGAGCAGTTTGGTTTTGACTTGCTTGTGCTCTCTCAAGGATGCTCATTTTCTTCATCATCTCCTCCATCATTTTTTCCATCTTTGAGTTGGAAGTAGAAGGTGCATTTTCCTCTCTAAAGGACACTCTCTTTTCAATTTTCACCCTTGCTCTCTTCTCCATCAAGTTGACTTCCACAGAAAGAGCACCCTTTTGCATATCTTCAAGAGTTGCAAAATCTCTCTCTCTCAGCTGATAGGCCATCTCAGGGTCAAACCCTTCAGGAAACTTGTTTAAAGCTGAGCCCTGTGGAGGTTTTAGTTATGGGGAAAGTGCATTATACACACTATTGAATCTAGTGCAATAAGATTGCACACTTTCCCCAATGTCTCTATGGAGGTTCTTGTAGTCAGAAAGGACTTGGAGAGGGTTTTTCTTTACTTCCCATTTGTTTAAGAATGTTTGATGGAAGGCTTGGAGATCATTAATACTATGGGGGGTTAAACCTTTGAACCTTTTTCTTGCTTCTCCCCCTAAGCTCTGAGCAAATAATCTAAGCTTTACAGAATCATTATCAATTTCATTTCTGTTAAAGTAGTCATTCATCTTATCCACATGTTGTGATGCAGTTGTAGCAATGCTAGCATCATACAATGGAATTTTAGACTGATAGTCCTATGGAATATTGACTAATGGTACAGGAAGAACTAAGGGAGCATACCACGCTGCCATGATATGTGGTGGGGTGGATTCACAGGAAGGAAAGTGGCCAACTAAAGAGTCCATAAAAGTTGGCCAAGCAACTATGAACTCAAAAACTCCCCAGTGGAGTCGCCATTATGTTAGGTCCTTGTAATTAGAAATATTAGCAAAAGTCCAACTGCAGGGGTAACATCAAACCGCTTTGGGATTCAAGGATCTAGCCCTCCTGAATCCAGAGAGGGATCTCTCTATAAATGAGTTTAAAGATGTGACCTCCAAAGCCTGAAATGTGATATTAGGCTAGTTATGAAGAGCATGAGTCTTTTTTTGTTTTTTTTGGTTGGGAAAAGACATGATGAAGGTGAAGGCAGTTCAAAATGAAGGGTGAAGATTTCTACAAGGAATGATTTGGCTGATAGAAAAAGGCAAAGATATTTTTAACCCATTGGGCTATGGAGTCATAGGAGGATTTTAATTGGACAGCAAGGTTCAAGAAGGATCCATGGGGCAAGTCACTTCTGTCAAAGGATCTCTTAAGGTGATTTATTGATTGAAACATATAGGAAGTGGAGAACAAAACAAAATGAAGAACAATGCATAGTCTAAGATCAAGTAAGTTCTTTTAAACTATCTTGCTTTCAACATGTGCTTAGAGAGAAAAAACATAAAAGAATTCTGTAATCAGGTAAGTACTTTAAAACTATCCTGCATTGAAGTACTTTCAGTTTAGAGAAACAAAATATAAAAGCATTCTGAGATCAGGTAAGTGCTTTTAAACTACCCTGTTTTGAAGTACTTTCGGTTAAAAAACATTCAAAAACAGTTAGAACAGCTTAAGATCAGGTGAGTACTTCGAAACCAACCTGCTTTCAGCATATTCTAAAGGAAAACACTGATAATCATCATAATGAGCAATCTAGATTAGGCTAGTACTTTGAAACCAACCTGCTTTAATATACTCAGTATTAACAAAAGAAAAACATAGAAAATAAAGTTTTCAGTAAGAGTAGGGTACTACTGAGAGTAATTCCTAGCTCTATGTTTGTTGTTCCTTATCAGAGAAAATGAACAGAGTGAAAACATTAAAGAAAATAACAATTGACAGTGAGAAACACATCACCATTGACACAAATCAGGATCCCATAAATCAGCAGCTTGTATTTGATGTTCAAACAAGTTACAATCAGCAAGCCCGGAGGGTCTCTACAACTTCAAACTTCTCATATCAGCTTATTTGTCTTCAAATTGCACACAGTGCATCAGTAGCTTCAGAAAACTATTACATGCACTCAGATGTCCAGAGACCAAAATTTGCTTATGTTCTACAGAGATATTTATAGAGAAATGAGGAAGTGGGAGGATTTCCCGGGGATCAAATATCATTAATTATGTAATCATTTCTAACTATGCTCGATAACTCTGTTCCTACCTTTCGAGGCATAATGATCGAAAAATGTGCTTCTGGACTGTTCTTAATCTTCTAAAATGGTTCTGCCGACAATTAGAGATAAGATTATTTGATTTGTATTAATTTTTCAGTTGTCTTCAGGTAAACACCTCTTGTTCAGGTAATGACTAAGCTTCCTTTGATTTTTGTGAGGCTGCAGGTGTCTTAAGGAGTTGGAGAGGGTTCAATTGGCCTCGACTGATGGCGGTGGAAGCTTTCTCATCTTGACAGATGTCTTTGTCTTTCCTTAAACACCTTTAATTTACTTGATAACTGTGTTTTAGGACTTCAATCTCCTTTTTCTGGTGTGTTCTGTCTTCGACACTGATACTCTTTGATCGGTGCTCGATTAACTGTGTTTTCTAGTGTGCAGGGCTGTACAGGGGTCGAATGGCATCAATGCCTCATGAATTCATTGATAAAATGCGAATTTAAAACCCTGCAAGTGATTTTTGTGGTGAATCGCGGGCGGGAGGATTGTCATCCTCGGCCTGTGGGTTTCTCTTCAGCATGGCAGAAAAAACCATTTAAACCCTGCAAAAATATGAAAAACTATTAAAAATTCATGCATATATAGGCTGACTGCTTCAGAAGGCACGTGGAGGGAGCATGGCCATTGGATGGCATCATCCAACGGTCGAGATTGATCATGAGGAGTCAATGGAAAGGTGGAAGATAAAATCAAATCATAGCCATCGATCACGCAAATATTGATGGTCGGGAGCGCATAGAGATCGGGCAATGAAATTTGGGTCGTCGATCTGTAGATCAGATCGATGGCGGAGATGCTGTTATCGCTGCGCCGTACCCTGAGTTATCGTGTGTGCATCTCCAGCAAGCGATCACCGTCTGTTGGGCAGCCTCAGATTAGATGGTGTACATCAATATCGTGCGGGGTCCACGTCCAATGTTTAACGCGCGATGGACGGCGGTTTGGTGAACAGTGCCTAGGCCATGCATCAATCGGTGAGTGGAATCGCTGTCGATCAGGGGAAAACCGCCCTGCGCGTGAAAGTGGTGCGGTGTATACCGCTGGTTTCTACACAGTGACCATGGCGGGGACCACCGGGAGGATGAAAATGGACTGTCGGATCTGTGATTTAAACGAAAGGATGTGATGCAATCATGTGGTGACCAGGAGTGGGGACCATAGGCGTGATGGGATTTATGAGGATCGTCGGATCGGTTGGGAAATCAACGGTGAGAAATGCTCCCGATGACCAAAAGCGATAAGCGCTTTTTCGGACTAGCGCCTGGTTTTGGTGCCCAAGTCACATGGGGGAAAAGGTCAAGGGGGCTGGCCGAAGGGGGCTAAGACCCATATATGTCCAAATGTGGGTTTTTCAAGGATTTTCAATGGTTTTCAAGGCTAGAAATGGGCAATGATAGAGGGAAAAAGGGGAAAATAGGCTAAACAAGGGGTAAAAAAGGGTTAAAATGAGGTTAGTTTCTGGGTGAAGGAAGGGGAGAAAAATGGATTTTGCAGGAGTCTTTCTCATGGATTTTAGCAGAATTTTGAGTTCTGAAGGGAAACAGCAGTGAAGACTTGGATAAAGGAGATGATGTTTAGCAGAGGCTTCAAGAGATAATATTTCAACAATGAAACTGTTCCTTGAAGGCTAAACAATGTTTTGGCCACCTTTTGATAGAACAAATTTTATAGGTGGCCAACACAGGGAATCTCACATGAAGTACATGGTGAGCAACATAGAAAAACCAAACAACTCTCCAATATATTCTATTCAATTGAGTTTAGATTCCTTTATCTTGTGTAACGAAGATGAAATCACTCAAAAAGATAAGGAAAAAATGGACCCTCTCAGTTCACCAGAACAATCAAATCTTCCCTCGAATCAAATTCAAAACATTGATAATCAACAGAAACAAGAAAACGAAAATCAGTCAAATATACTTTGGACAATAAAATTTGATGGGTCCTATAAAAAAACAAGGGCGGGGGAAGGTGTTTGGATTCAAAATACGAATCAGAGGTTTTCATATAAATTAGATTTCCTGTGCACTAACAATATTGCTGAGTATGAAGCACTTCTCCTAGGTTTACAATTGCTTAAACGATTAGAAGCCCAGAGGATATCAATCTTAGGAGATTCTGAACTTATCAGAACACAAATCAAAGGAGAATACTAAACTAGATATCCAAGGCACAGGGAATATTGGAATGCCTCCCTTGATTTATTGAAAACTTTTGAAAAATATGAACTTATTTTCATCCCTAGAGCACTGAATCATCTAGCAAATGAACTCGCCTTCAATGCCAGCAACTGCCAAATACCTGAGATAAATGAACAGCTTACCGTAAAGGTAAAACACAGGCCTGTTGTGCCTGATAACGAAGATCACTGGCAAGTTTTTGACTCTGACAAACACATAGATGATTTCTTAAAATCAGAAAATGATTTTGACATACAAATATTAGAATCCAGCCATAAAGAAAATTGTTTGTATATTGAACAAATCCCAGAAGTTGAAATGACATATTCTGCTGATATAAATCATTATGAGAATCCTTTTGAAGCAGAGATAATTGACAACGCACACCAATAATACTTGGAAGTTTTACAATGTAAAAATGATAAAATCCCAAGAGGTCTCTCACCTTTAGAACACCTTTTTGATTTTAACGATGTAGCCAAAGAACCGAGAATGGAGCCCATGGAAACGAATGTAGAAGTGCATAACATAGGCCGTCTAAGAGAACCCAAGATGATCAAACTGTCCAACACTCTCCCAGCTCACATAAAATTGCAATACATAAGGCTTTTCAAAGAATTTAAAGATGTTTTTTCTTGGGGATACAAATACCTAAAATCGTACGATACCAGGATCATCCAACATAAAATCCCTTTGAAGGAAAATAAAAAGCCTTTTAAACAAAAAATAAGGAGAATAAACCCTGTTTTATTACATTTAGTTAAGGCAAAGATTGAAAATATGCATGATTCTGGGATCATAGTACCCATTAGATTTTCAGAGTGGGTATCAAACTTAGTTTCTGTTAGAAAAAAAACTGGAGAAATCAGGCTCTGTATCGACTTCAGAAATTTAAATAGAGCCTCTCTAAAATACAACTACCCTTTTCCCAAGATGGACCATATACTTCAAAGGGTAGTTGGGTCAAAAAGGATATCACTCTTAGATGGGTTCTCAAGTTACAACCAGGTGTTAGTGCTCCCAAGCGATCAAATCAAAACTGCTTTTACCACACCTTGGGGCACCTTTATGTATGTCAAAATGCCTTTCGGATTGATGAATGCAGGGGCCACCTTCCAAAGGGTCATGGATATAGCCTTTTCTGAAGATATTGGCTATTTCATAATTATTTACCTTGATGACATAACCGTTTTCTCAAAAATTGATGAGGAACATTTGATTCACCTGAGAAAAGTTCTTAAGAAGTGTAGGAAATTTGGCTTGTCATTGAATCCCAAGAAGACACTCTTTGGTCTCCAAGAAGGTAAAATTCTTGGCCATATATTTTTATAAGGGGGAATCAAGATAGACCCCACAAGGATAGATGGCATATTGAGAATCAGTCATCCAAGAAGCCTCAAAGAGTTGTAATCTTTCATCGGAAAGATTAATTTTCTGAGGAGGTTTATCCCTAATCTTGCTAAGCTATTAAAAAACATTACAAACATGCTTAAGAAATACGTCAGTGTAAAATGGACTTTACCAGCTAAACAATCATTCGAACTGGTCAAACAAGATCTTACTCAAACACCAGTCCTGATTAGTCTGGATTTTACCAAATACTTTTACGTCTTTTCTTTTGCATCTGAGCATACAATAGCTGCAGTTTTACTCCAAAAGAATGACTTAGGGCAAGAACAACCAATATCCTTCTTTATTAGGGCCTTAAGAGATGCTCCCCTCAAATATAACATCATGGAGAGCAAGCCTTAGCATTAGTGAAAGCTTTAAAAGACTTTAGGGTCTATATTTTACACTCTCACATAATTGCTTTTGTTCCACATACTTTTTTCAAGGACATTCTAAGTCAAGACCCTGATGGTAAAAGGGGAAGATGGATTGCAACTATTCTTGAGTATGACTTAGAAATCAGGCCCACCAAACTAGTGAAAGGGCAAGGATTAGCAAAACTTATGGCTGAGTCTAACTTCCAAGCACTAGACATGAATATGGTAGACATGTTGGAAGAAATAGAGGAGTCTACTACTCCTTTCATTGAAGAAACATTTCTGAATTCTCCTTGGTATGCTAACATTATTTATGTGCTTTTATATTTGAATGCCCCTCCTTCTTTGTCTAAAACCAAAGCCAGATTTTTGAAACAAAAAGCTTTAAGTTTTTTCATCTTAGATGGGAAATTATATTGGAAAAATGTTGTTGGAATTTTGCTTAAATGTTTACTTGAAGATGATGCAGGGAAAATCATGCATGAATTGCATGATGGAGAATGTGGAGGACACCTCTACTAGAAGGCCACAGCGAAAAAAATTCTTAGATCTGGTTACTATTGGCCTACCCTTTTCTCAGAAACTCAAAAGTTGGTCATGTATTGCCATAAGTGTCAAATTTTTTATGGCAAAAGAAAACTTATTCCCTTACCCTTACATCCTATCAGAGTTGAGGCACCTTTTCAGCAATGGGGTTTATACTTCATTGGGGAAATTCATCCATCCTCCTCATCTCAACATAAGTGGATCCTCACAGCCACTGACTTCTTTACCAAGTGGATAGAAGCTATACCTTCCAGGAATGCTAATGACTCTGTCATTATCAAGTTTCTTGAAACCAATATCCTATCCAGATTTGGTTGTCCCAGAAAAATCATAATAGACAATGCTGCTGCTTTTAAATCTAAGAATATGGTTGATTTCTATTAAAAATACCACATAACCTTGGGCTATTCCACTTCTTACTATCCCCAAGGAAATGGATTAGCTGAATCTTCCAACAAGAGTCTCATCAATATCATAAAAAAACTATTGGAACATAATAAAAAATCATGGCACAGTAAGCTGGTTCATGCTTTATGGGCTGATAGATTAACTACAGAGAAGTCAATAAATATGTCCCCCTATCAGCTAGTCTATGGTATGGACACAGTTTTTCCCACCTCATTAGGAGTTCCCGTCATGAAACTCGTTCAAGAAGTGCAGATTGAAGAGAATGATATGCAGAGAAGAATCAACCAAACAATACATTTAGAGCAGACCAGAGAGGAAGTCTATGAAAGAACACAATTATTCCATGAAAATATGAAGAAGCTATTTGATAAGAGGACTAAGGAAAACAATTTCCAAGTTGGAAATGTTGTTCTTGTTGGCCACCTATAAAATTTGTTCTATCAAAAGGTGGCCAAAACATTGTTTAGCCTTCAAGGAACCGTTTCATTGCAGAAATGTTATCTCTTGAAGCCTCTTCAAGACATCATCTCTTCTATCCAAAATTTCACTATTGTTTCCCTTCAGAACTCAGAAATTCTGCTAAAATTCCATGAGAAAGACTCCTGCAAAACCCCCTTTTCTCCCCTTCCTTCACTCAGAAACTAACGTTCATTTTTACTCTCTTTTTCCCCATCATTTTCCTCTGATTTTCATTTTTCCTCATTTCCCCTTCATATAATCCACCTTGCATAGTTTAAAACTCCTTTTTAGACTATATCGAAACCCCCAAAACCCTTTGAAAACCATTGAAAATCTATGAAAAAACCCATTTTTTTATTAAGGGTTTAAGCCCCCTTGGGCAAAGTCTCTAACCATTCCCTTCCATACGCCCTGGTGCTGGAACCAGGCGCTAAGCCATTTGAGTGATTATCGCATCACCCAATGCCGATTATCCCTTCCTTCTAAACCCTCGGTCATATGTTTTCCCATACAACCCATGGCCCCGCAGTCAGGTGCCTAACCATATTTTATATATATCCCACCCCCGAAAATATGGAAACCTTATGTTATTTTGAAACTTTGGGTGTTTTTATTATTTTCTAAGGTTTTCCTCCAGTCCAAAGTTCAAAGCACTCTCCACCATCGTACTGATCTGCAGATCGATGGTGTGCAATCCATATCTCCGGTGGTCCCTGCCAGCCATGTACCGTTGCAAATACCGAGTGGTTTTCGTCGCACCATGTTTGAGCACGGGGCAGTTTCTTTTATTTTGGAGTGATTCCACTCACCACCCGACGCATGTCTTGTGCACTGTTCAAAATACCACCCTCCATCACGCGTTAAAGGTCGGACATGGACCCGGCGGGATATTGATGCACGTCGTCCGATCTAAGGCCGCTCATCGGATGGTGGGCGCTCTCCGAAGATGCCTGTGCAATAATCAAGGTACGACACGGTCCTTGAAGGCATTTCTGCCGTCGATCTAACCTGTGGATCGACGGCCCATACTCCATCACCCCGGTCTCTAGCACCACGTCAGCATCCACATGGCATCATCGAATTGAAGCGGGTTTTCGTTGGCTCCTTGCACAGTCAGCATTTCCGGACCTAGGAGTTTTATTCATCTGGATTTTATTGAAAATCTGAAGTCCGAACACATTCTATAATGTTTTTATCGTGGGATCTCCGTCATTGATCGCTTGGGCCACTCTCATCCGACGACCCACGATCGTCCTGTTTCCCGATCTTGATTTTTGACCATTTTTGCCCGAAACAAAGGTTTTTAGCCATTTTCTCCATTTTTCTCCAAATAAAGTGACCCTGTCACATTATTTTTCGCCACCGCTCCCGACCGTCGATCTATGTGCGATCGACAGCTCTGATTTAAAATATTCTTCTGCTTTCTCTTTGAATTCTCCCGATCAATCTCGACCATTGGATGATTCCATCCAATGGCCACGCTCTCTCCATGTGCCTTATGAAGCAGTTAGCCCATACATGCAGGATTTTATAATATTTGTTTGTATTTTGTAGGGTTAAATGGTTTTCTCGCCATTTCTGAAGAAAATTTAGAAGCAGAGGGTGACGATCCTCCAGCCTCTGATCCATCAAATAAAATCATCCACAGATTTCAAAATCCACGTTGTATCAATGATTCATGAGGCATTGATGCCATATCATCCATGTGCAACCCTGCATATGAACAAACACAGTGAATCAAGCATCGTTCAAAGAGTATCAGTGTCGAAGACAGAACACACCAAAAACAGGAGATTGAAGACCTAAAACACATATCTCAAGTAAATTAAAGGTGTTTTAGGGAAAGACGAAGACATCTGTCGAGCCGAGAAAGCCTCCACCACCATACGCAGAGGCCAATTGAACCCTCTACAACTCCTAAAGACACTTGCAGCCTCACAGAAATCAATGAAGGTTTAGTCACTACCTGAACAAGAGGTGTTTACCTGAAGACAACTGAAAAATTAATACAAATCAAAGATCTTATCTCTAATTGTCGGCAAAACCATTTGGAAGACTAAGAACAGTCCAGAAGAAAATATTCTCAATCATTAGGCCTCGAAAGGCAGAAGCAGAGTTATGAAGTAGAGTTAGAAATGATTACATTCCTGCCTTATGCCTTGCCTGGTTCCCAAGGCCAGGAATTGCATTGATTACATAATTAATGATACTTGACCCCTGGGAAATCCTCCCACCTCCTCATTCTTCTATAAATACTTCTGTAGAAGATGAGCAAATGTTGGTCTCTGGACATCTAAATGCATGTAACAGTTCTCTGAAGTTATTGATGCCCTGTGTGCAATTTGAAGCTACATAAGCTGATATGAGAAGTTTGAAGTTGTAGACACCCACCGGGCTTGCTAATTGTAACTGGTTTGAACATAAAATACAAGCTATCGATTCATGGGATCCTGATTTGTGTTAATGGTGATGTGTTCCTCACTGTCAATTGTTATTTTCTTTAATGTTTTCACTCTGTTCAATTTCTATGATAAGGAACAAAAAACATAGAGCTAGGACTTACTCCCAAAAGTACCCTACTCTTACTGAAAGCTTTATTTTCTATGTTTTCTTCATTTGAAAGTTCTCTTTACTGAGTATATTAAAGCAAGTTGGTTTCAAAGCACTTGCCTGATCTAGATTGCTCATTGTGATGATTATCAGTGTTTTCCTTTAGAATATGCTGAAAGCAGGTTGGTTTCGAAGTACTCATCTAATCTTAAGTTGTTCTAACTATTTTTAAATGTTTTTCTAACTGAAAGTACTTCAATGCAGGCTAGTTTAAAAGTACTTACCTGATCTCAGAATACTTTTATGTTTTGTTTCTCTAAGCACATGCCAAAGAAAGATAGTTTAAAAGCACTTACTTGATCTTAGGCTCTTTAATGTTCTTCATTTGTTTTATTCTCCACTTCCTATCTGTTTCATTCCATAAATCACCTTAAGAGATCCTTTGACATAAGTGAATTTCCCCATGGATCCTTCTTGAACCTTGCTGTCCAATTAAAATCCTCCTATGACTCCATAGCCCAATGGGTTAAAAATATCTTTTCCTTTTTTGTCAGCCGAATCGTTCCTTCACTTGCAGACATCTTCACCCTTTATCTTGAATTTCCTTCACCTTCATCATGTATTTTCCCAACCAAAACAAAAAAACAAAAAATCCATGCTCTTCATAACTAGCCTAATATCCCATTTCAAGCTTTAAATACCACATCTTTAAACTCATTTATAGAGAGATCCCTCTCTGGATTCAGGAGGGCTAGATCCTTGAATCCCAAAGAGGTTTGATGTTACCCCTACAGTTGGAATTTTTCCAATCTTGCTAATTACAGGGTAATAACATAATGGTGACTCCACTGGCAAAGAAATATGAGAGTCTATAATTGCTAAATACTTGGTCTTGTGTCCCATTGTCATCGCCAACATAATGGCGACTCCGCTGGGGACACTTTCCTTAAGAGCTTCATAAAACCTTGTGAGTTAAAAGCAGCCTTTTCAAGCACTAATAAGAAATGGTAATCATGATGAAACTTGTTTGAATCAGTGAAAATCTAGGTAAACCCTACGATTCTCATAAGCCTTTATCTAACCTTAAAAAATCAGCTAGCTTTGCCATAAGAGTAGACTATCTTTGTCTCATAACCGTAGCTAAGTTTTGAAATAGAGTTAGGATATTCTTAGAAACCACACAACTGAAAAATAACTCAGAAAGGACCAAAAAAATATTTTAGATTGGTATCAATAAACATGGTAGTGGACCATAAAACCTTTTACCACTGAAAAGAGCTAAAAACTTCCACTTGGCGACTCCACAATCCTTAATAGACCTTAAGACTCCACTGGGAAGAATCCTTGTCATTGTAATATCATTCAAACTCAGTTAGAGGACCGTAGGATTAAAATTTGTGCAAATAGATTAGTTGACCGTCCAAATATTGTCATACCTGGTTGAACTTTTCTTGTTTATTTGGGTCTGAAAAAAATAGCATAGTGGCTCCTAGAATGACTCACACTAGAGCCTATCCTAACCCTGATCCACCTGAGATAGTTGAAAATCCAGAAAGTATCCTTAGGAGGTCTCCTAGGATTAAATTATCAACTGTTTTCAGATCACCCTTAAGAGCTAATTCAGTTCCTGAAAATCTTTCAGCTCTACAACAATCACAAGTTGACTTAGTGAATCCCTTTAGAACTAGGTCTCTTGGTGACTTAGGTCAGTTAGATTTTGAGTCTTCACTTTCATCTCCTAAAACAAGTGAACATCCTGGTAGCAGAGAAACAACACCTCCTGATTCACGTTTTCTTCACAACTTAGGTGTCTCTCATCCAAGATCAGCTCAACAATCTATTCCTGGTCCATCCATTTCTGCTCACCCTACATCCACTATTCAAACCACCCCACTTCAACCCACTTTACCTTTTGTTAATCCACTTCTTGTGAATCCACCTCCACCACATATCATGGCAGCATGGTATGCTCCCTTAGTCCTTCCTGTACCATTAGTCAATCTTCCGCAGGACTATCAGTCTAAAATTACATTGTATGATGCTAGCAATGCTACAACTGCATCACAACATGTGGATAAGATGAATGAATACTTTGACCGAAATGAAATTGATGTTGATTCTGTCAAGCTTAGATTATTTGCTCAAAGCTTAGGAGGGGAAGTCAGAAAATGGTTTAAAGGCTTAGCCCCTCATAGTATCGATGATCTCCAAGCCTTTCATCAGAAATTCTTAAACAAATGGGAAGTAAAGAAAAACCCTCTCCAAGTCCTTTTGGATTACAGGAACCCTCCATAGAGACACGGGGGAAAGTGTACAAGCTTATTGTACCATATTTAATAGTGTATATAATGTGCTTTCCCCAGATTTAAAACCTCCACAAGGCTCAGCTTTAAACAAGTTTCCTGAAGGGTTTGACCCTGAGATGGCCTATCAACCGAGAGAGAGAGATCCTGCAACTCTTGAAGAGATGCAAAAAGGAGCTCTTGCTGTGGAAGTAAAACTCATCGAGAAGAGAGCAAGAATGAAAAATGAAAAGAGAGTGTCCTTTAGAGAGGAAAATGAACCTTCTACTTCCAACTTAAATAGGGAAAGAATGATGGAGGAGATGATGAAGAAAATTAGCATCCTTGAGAGAGCACAAGCAAGTCAAAAACAAACTGCTCCTCAAAACAAAAACCAAAACCAGAATCAGAATTTTAGAAGGAACCAACCTCTAAACAGACCTAGGGAAGATGATCAACAGATCACTCCTCCCTTTCATCAAAACTATATAAGTGAGGTTGAGGAAATAGATGAGATAATAGAGGAAGATGATATCAACATGCTGGCAATAGATAATGATGACTTTTAGATTCATTATGATAGAAAACAAGGTCTTCATACCCCTTATGATGACAACAGAGATGATGATGAAAGTTATTTTCAAGACATGGAAAATGTCATCATAGAGTCTCAAAAATAATATGACCTTAGAAGCAAAACCAGTCAACAAACTCCCTACACCAAAGCCTCTGAAAAATCTTCACAAAACAGGACTGTAACCAAGCCTAAAATTGTCAAAAAAAAGGATAAAATAGTGGCTGTAAATTCTGATAAAGGTAGAGAGAAAGGCACGCAAAACAATGAAAAATAGAGTGCGGACATTAGTAGTACTACCACTTCAGCTATTACTCCTCTTAAGACCATTTTTTCAAATACGAATAGAACAAATCAACAAGCTGATGTTGCTGATAGAATGGCAACTAGTAAGGCTGAGACAAGTTCTTCGAAGAACCAAATTCCTTTCAGCCTAGAGCAGGAAATTTCAAAGATCAGAATCTCTGTTCCCCTGACTGAGTTAGCTGCCCAGAATGTATATAGGACCCAAATTTTGAAGGATTTAAATGTTTAGGATAATAATGACACAGTCAATCTTAATGATGACCAGCCATAGCTCATTTTTGGTCCTAAGATTGAAGGTATATATCAAGAGGGATTTGTTCCTCCCTTTTATGTGAGTTTAAATGTTCATGACAAGATCCTACATAATGCCATGCATGACTCTGGAGCCTCGCACAACCTTATTCCAAAGGTAATAACGGAAAGGCTAGGACTAGAAATAACCAGACCTTACAAGGATTTATATTCTTTTGATTCTAGCAAAGTGAAGTGCCTTGGCCTAATCAAAGACCTTTGTGTGAGTTTGACCCAAATCCCAGCCAAGTGCATGGTTATGGATGTTGTGGTGGCTGATGTGCCTCCTAAGTATGGCATGTTGTTGTCAAGATCATGGGGTGCCAAGCTGCAAGGTACCATACAGATGGATGGTACATATGCCACTATCCCTATCTTTAGCCAGCTTAGAAGACTATACAGAGAGGCACACATGAGATTCATGGTCAGTAGGTCAGAAAAGCCTGAAAATTCCCCCATTTACTCTGTCCATACAGACCTGGATTCGTTTATCCTTTACAATAATGAATCCACAAAGGAGTTAGAGCTAGAAGACAGCAACTCAGATAACCAGTTAGAGGCCCCTAATCCAGAAATGATGGCAGTTCTAGATATGGAAGAAAACAAGAGAGAAACTTCTGAACAGTGCGTTGAAGCAACAAACCAGAGTGAAAAAAGCCAATATGGAAAACAACAGATTACCCCTCACACTCAACTCCATGAAAATCCTGAGGAACGAGACCCATCACAACAAGCTGCGGATTTCAGAACAAAACATAATGATGAACAATGCAATAGGGATGAAAACGATGTTATCCCTACAAAAAATCCCTTATGGTGCATGAACTTCGATGGGTCTTGCACTAAAAAGAGTGCAGGAGCTGGGGTATGGTTGGTCGAGACTGAAAATAATTACTCCGAAAGCGATGCTTTCAGGCTAGATTTCAAATGCACTAACAACATCGCAGAGTATGAGGCTCTCATCCTAGGATTACGTCTATTGAAAGAACTAGGAGCCAAGAAGATAATTGTTCAGGGACACTCCGAATTAGTCATAAAAAAACTAAATGGAGAGTATTTCGTTAAACATCCTAGACTAAGGGTATACCGAAATAATGCCATATATTTCCTAAACACGTTTACAAGATATGAGCTCGTGTTTGTCCCAAGAAGTCAAAATATAATTGCAAACGGGCTGGCCTGCGCTGCTAGTTCATGTCAAAAATCACCTGGTGATAAACATATCATCATTCAAACAAAATATAGACCTGCAGTGCCAGATAATGAAAAATATTGGCAGGTCTTCGAGGGTGACAAGAAGATAGAGGATTTCCTGCTTGGCAGGAACGAGTTTGACTTATCTGATTCACATTCTAAATCTGACGAAAATTTCCTCAACAAAGAGTCCCCTGAAGGAGATAAACTATCCGGTTCCGTAAAAATCAACATGTTAACTAAAAAAATTGGAACTCATACTGAAGAGTACGAGGACACATAAAACAAAGACATTGAGATATTGTCGTCAAAGGACAAGAACATACCTAGGGGGCTAGCACCAGTAGAAGACCTGTTTGACTTTAATGACGTAGCAAAGAAACCCACTGTGGAATACACAGAGTCTGATGTCGAGGAATGCAACATAGGCACCAAGGATAAGCCTAAAATGATTAAATTAGCCAGGTCCTTGCCAGTAGACATAAAAAATAAATACATTGACTTATTTAAAGAGTTTTTCGATGTGTTTGCCTAGAGCTATGAAGACTTAAAAGCCTAAGATACAGAAATCATCTAGCACAAGATCCCATTGAAAGAAAACCAAAAACCCTTTAGGAAAAAACTGCGTCGAATTAATCCAATACAACTGCCTCTAGTAGAAAATGAAATCAAGCAAATGTATAAGGCAGGAATCATAGTGCCTGTGAGGTTTTCAAATTGGGTTTCTAACCTTGTAGTTGTGAGGAAAAAGACAGGAGAAATCAGATTGTGTATTGATTTCAGAAACCTTAACAGATCCTCCCTAAAGGACAATTACCCTTTACCCAAAATTGAACACATCCTACAAAGGGTAGTTGGTTCAAAGAGGATTTCTCTGTTAGATGGTTTTTCAGGGTATAACCAAGTTTTAGTACTCCCAGAAGACCCACTCAAGACATCTTTCACCACTCCCTGGGGCACTTTCATGTATGTGAAAATGCCTTTTGGATTAATGAATGTTGGGGCCACTTTCCAAAGGGCCATGGACATTGCATTTTCAGAGGAGATAGGGATATTTATTGTAATTTACCTTGATGACATAACAGTTTATTCCAAAACGGATGAAGAGCACCTTAAACATCTAAGAAAGGTCCTGGAAAACTGCAGAAGGTTTGGATTATCTTTAAATCCCAAAAAGACAGTGTTTAGCCTTCAAGAAGGTAAACTCCTCGGCCATATTATATCAGAAAAGGGGATTAAAATAGATCCAAAAAGAGTTGAGGGAATACTACAGATTATCCAACCAAGGAACATAAAAGAATTACAGTCCTTTATTGGAAAGATTAACTTCTTGAGGAGGTTTACTCCCAACTTACCAGAGCTCCTTAGAAACATGACTAATATGCTCAAGAAAGAACTAGGAGTGAAGTGGACTGTTGAAGCCAAAATATCCTTTGAATTGGTAAAACATGCACTCACCCAGGCACCTATCCTGATCAGCCCTGACTTTTCAAAGGATTTCCTTATTTTTTCCTTTTCCTCAGAGCATATTGTGGCTGCTGTCCTATTGCAGAAAAATCCAGAGGGACAAGAACATCCTATTGCTTTTTTCAGCAAGGCTTTAAGGGATGCACCCTTGAAATATAACATAATGGAAAAACAAGCCTATGCTTTGGTAAAGGCCGTAAAGGACTTCAGGGTGTATATTCTGCATTCCCACATCATTGCCTATGTGCCTAGTATAGTGGTAAAAGACATCTTTTCACAAGACCCAGATGGAAAGAGGGGCAAATGGATTGCTGCAATATTAGAATATGATTTGGAAATCAAACCCACCAAACTCATTAAAGGTCAGGGCTTAGCTCAATTAATGGCTGAATCTAATCTACAAGCCCTTGACATTAACATGGTAGATGCCTTGGATGAACAGGAATAATTACCTGCTCCTACTATCAAAGAGCGGTTTCAAAGTTTGCCTTGGTACACTGACATCTTGTATGTGCTTACAAATCTTAATGCTCCTCCTGATTTATCAAAAAAAAAGGCAATGTTTTTAAAGTTTAAAGCTAGGAACTATTGTATTTTAAATGAAGGTTTATATTGGAAAAATACTAATGGTTTATTTCTTAAATGCTTTCCTGAAGTTGATGCAGAGAGGATCAAGCATGAATTCCATGAAGGAGAATGTGGAGGTCATCTCTACTGGAAAAACAAAGCCAATAAAATCCTTAGAGTTGGCTATTACTGGCCCACCCTCTTTCAAGATGTCCATAAAATGATAGTTTCCTGTCACAAATGCCAAATTTTTGAAGGCAAAATAAAACTCCTCCCTTTACCATTACAACCTATCACTGTTGAAGCTCATTTTCAACAATGGGGCCTAGATTTCATAGGAGAAATCCATCCTGCTTCATCTTCCCAACACAAATGGATTCTCACAGCCACTGACTACTTCACCAAATGGATAGAGGCCATACCTTCTAGGAATGCCATAGATTCTGTCATTATAAAATTTCTTGAAGATCATATCCTGTCTAGATTTGGCTGTCCTAGGAAGATTATTACTAATAATGCTGCTGCTTTTGGTTCCAGAAAGATGATTGATTTTTGTCACAGGTATCAGATTACACTTGGTCATTCTACTGCTTACTACCCTCAAGGTAATGGGCTAGCAAAATCATCAAATAAAAGTTTGGTGACCATCATCAAGAAGTTACTTGAAGAAAATAAAAAATCATGGAATAACAAGTTGGTGCATGCTTTGTGGGCAGACAGATTGACCACTAAGAAGTCCATTGGAATGTCCCCTTACCAGCTTGTTTATGGAGCAGATGCAGTGTTTCCTACCAGCCTAGGTGTACCAGTGATAAAATTAGTCCAAGAAATATAGTCAAAAGAGGAAAGCATGATAAGGAGGATTAATCAGACAATACATCTCCATCAGATAAGGGAAGAGGTTTACAATAGGGCTCAGAAGGTGCAAGAGAATATAAAGAAGTTGTTTGACAAAAGAACAAAGGCTTGTGACTTCAAAATTGGAGACAAGGTACTTAGGTGGGACTCCAGAAGAGAGGATAAGGGTAAACATGGCAAATTTGACTGTTTGTGGCAAGGTCCTTACATTATTCAGTCCACCATTGGTCCAAATGCCTTTTTTCTGCAAGAATTAGATGGCACAGATCTGTTTGGGGGTCCTGTCAATGGCAGGATGCTTAAGCATTACTACTGCTAAGTTCAATTTTGAAGCTTTCATTTCCATTGTAAATACCATTGCTTTGTTCAGTCTCACAAAAAAAAAAAAAAATACAAAAACAATAAAAAATAAAAGAAAAGAGGGTAGATTGTAAAAAACAATAAGGTATAGCCCCATACCAAAAAAGAGAAACAAATTTTGAAAGTGTGCAAGCTCAAATGCCACTCCTGAAAAACACACTCCTAGTTAGTCAAACAACCTAATCTTGACTAGTTAGTTTTAAATTTACTGCTGATAGGATAGTGAATTCGATTTGCCAAACTGTGTAATCTTGGCTTATCAGTAGGTAGATTAGGATAGAAATTAAAGGTTCAAACATGCTCAAAACCTTAACCTAATTTTCCAAGCAATAATTGACTCCAATCTATGTTTAATTCTGAGTCAAAATAGAGGTAAATCTAGTTCTAATCAGCTCAAAATATGAACTAGAGAAAAAGAAAGAACAGCTCAAACAAGAGGCAAATAGAGCTGTTAAAAGGTGAAGGAAGTGCATGAAATTTCAAATCTTAAAGCCTTCCATTTTGATTTAAATTTTTCTGCAAAATAATATCTATGTGCAGCTTGTTTTTTATGCCATAGATCACAGCAAGTCAAACTCCTTAATCTTGACTTGACTGTTTTTTAAATTTCTATTGTAGAATTTAGAGAATTGAAATCTGTTGGACAGTTTAATCCCAACAAATGGTAGAATAGGTAGAGAAGCATCTGAACTCAATTGTTTAATCTGAGTTCAGGGAGAAATAAGGAGTAGAATTAGATTAGATTTTCTATTTTTTTTTTTTTTTTTAAGTTGTAAAAGAGTTTGCCAATCCAAGTGCACTCTAATGAATAAAAAAATGCTAGATCAGTAGGATTGGGTAGGTATAAATCTTGTTGATGAAGATCCATTGTTTTTTCATGGCTACTAATATGTTTTCAGAAAAAGAAGAGCATCCAAGCAAAGAAGGCAGCCTAATGGATGAAGCATTGATTAGCCTCCCAGAGAATGCAAGTCTAAAGTTCTTGATGCCTTCAATAAGGCACCATCCCCAAGTGGAGCCACTGTTGGCCACCTATAAAATTTGTTCTATCAAAAGGTGGCCAAAACATTGTTTAGCCTTCAAGGAACCGTTTCATTGTAGAAATGTTATCTCTTGAAGCCTCTTCAAGACATCATCTCCTCTATCCAAAATTTTACTGCTATTTCCCTTCAGAACTCAGAAATTCTGCTAAAATTCCATGAGAAAGACTACTGCAAAACCCCCTTTTCTCCCCTTCCTTCACTCATAAACTAACCTTCATTTTTACTCTCTTTTTCCCCATCATTTTCCTCTGATTTTCATTTTTCCTCATTTCCCCTTCATATAATCCACCTTGCATAGTTTAAAACTCCTTTTTAGACTATATCGAAACCCCCAAAACCCTTTGAAAACCATTGAAAATATATGAAAAAACCCATTTTTTATTAAGGGTTTAAGCCCCCTTGGGCAAAGTCTCTAACCATTCCCTTCCATACGCCCTGGTGCTAGAACCAGGCGCTGAGCCATTTGAGTGCTTATCGCATCACCCAATGCCGATTAGCCCTTCCTTCTAAACCCCCAGTCATATGTTTTCCCATACAACCCATGGCCCCACAGCCGGGCGCCTAACCATATTTTATATATATCCCGCCCTCGAAAATATGGAAACCTTATGTTATTTTGAAAATTTGGGCATTTTTATTATTTTCTAAGGTTTTCTTCCGGTCCAAATTTCAAAGCACTCTCCACTGTTGATCTGATATACAGATCGACAGTGCGTAATCCATTTCTCCAGTGGTCCCCGCCAGCCATGTACCGTTGCAAATACCGGGTGGTTTTCATCACACCTCGTTTGAGTGCGGGGTGGTTTCTTTTATTTTTGAGCGATTCCACTCCCCGCCCAACATGTGTCTTGTGCACTGTTCAAAATACTACCCTCCATCGTGCATTAAAGGTCGAACATGGACCCGGCGCGATATTGATGCGTGCCGTCCGATCTAAGGCCGCTCATCGGACGGTGGGCGCTCTCCGAAGATGCATGTGCAATAATGAAGGTACGGCATGGTCCTTGAAGGTGTTTCTATCATCGATATGACCTACAGATCGACGGCCCATACTCCATTTCCCCGGTCTCCAGCACCATGTCAGCATCCACACGACATCATCAAATTGAAGCGGGTTTTCGTTGGCTCCTTCCACAGTCAGCATTTTTGGACCCGGGAGTTTTATTCATCTAGTTTTTATTGAAAATATAAATTCTGGGCATGTTCTATAAGGTTTTTATCGTGGGATCTCTACCGTTGATCGCTTGGGCCACTCTCATCCGACAGCCCATGATTGTCCCATTTCCCGATCTTGATTTTTGACCATTTTTGCCTGAAATAAAGGTTTTTATTCATTTTCTCCGTTTTTCTCCAAATAAAGTGACCCTGTCACGTTATTTTTTTCCACCGCTCCCGACCGTCGATCTCTGCGCGATTGACGGCTCTGATTTAAACTATTCTTCCGCTTTCTCTTTGACTTCTCCCGATCAATCTCTACCGTTGGATGATGCCATCCAACGGGCACGCTCTCTCCATGTGCCTTTTGAAGCAGTTAGCCCATACATGCAGGATTTTATAATATTTGTTTGTATTTTGCAGGGTTAAATGGTTTTCTCGCCATTTCTGAAGAAAATTCAGAAGTAGAGGGTGACGATCCTCCAGCCTCTGATCCATCAAATAAAATCATCCACAGATTTCAAAATCCATGTTTTATCAATGATTCATGAGGCATTGATGCTATATCATCCATGTGCAACCATGCATACCAACAAACACAGTGAATCAAGCACCGATCAAAGAGTATCAGTGTCGAAGACAGAACACACCAGAAACAGGAGATTGAAGACCTAAAACACAGATCTCAAGTAAATTAAAGGTGTTTTAGGGAAAGACGAAGACATCTGTCAAGCCGAGAAAGCCTCCACCGCCATAAGCAGAGGCCAATTGAACCCTCTACAACTCCTGAAGACACCTGTAGCCTCACAGAAATCAACGAAGGTTTAGTCACTACCTGAACAAGAGGTGTTTACCTGAAGACAACTGAACAATTAATACAAATCAAATATCTTATCTCTAATTGTCGTCAAAACCATTTGGAAGACTAAGAATAGTCCAGAAGCATATCTTTTCAATAATTAGGCCTCGAAAGGCAGAAGCAGAGTTATGAATCAAATTTAGAAATTATTACATTCCCGCCTTATGCCTTGCCTGGTTCCCAAGGCCAGGAATTGCATTGATTACATAATTAATGATACTTGACCTCTGGGAAATCCTCCCACCTCCTCATTCTTCTATAAATACTTCTATAGAAGATGATCAAATGTTGTTCTCTGGACATCTAAATTCATGTAACAGTTCTCTAAAGTTATTGATGCCCTGTGTGCAATTTGAAGCTACATAAGCTAATATGAGAAGTTTAAAGTTGTAGAGACCCACCGGGATTGCTAATTGTAACTGGTTTGAACATCAAATACAAGCTGGTGATTCATGGGATCCTGATTTGTGTTAATGGTGATGTGTTCCTCACTGTCAATTGTTATTTTCTTTAATGTTTTCACTCTGTTCACTTTCTATGATAAGGAACAACAAACATAGAGCTAGGACTTACTCCCAACAATACCCTACTCTTACTGAAAGCTTTATTTTCTACGTTTTCTTCATTTGAAAGTTCTCTTTACTGAGTATATTAAAGCAGGTTGGTTTCAAAGCACTTACCTGATCTAGATTGCTCATTGTGATGATTATCAGTGTTTTCCTTTAGAATATGTTGAAAGCGGGTTGGTTTCGAAGTACTCATCTGATCTTAAGCTATTCTAACTATTTTTAAATGTTTTTCTAACTGAAAGTACTTCAATGCAGGCTAGTTTAAAATTACTTACCTAATCTCAGAATACTTTTATGTTTTCTTTCTCTAAGCACATGCCGAAGCAAGATAGTTTAAAAGCACTTACTTGATCTTAGGTTGTTTAATGTTCTTCATTTGTTTTATTCTCCACTTCCTATCTGTTTCATTCCATAAATCACCTTAAGAGATCCTTTGACATAAGTGACTTGCCCCATGGATCCTTCTTGAACCTTGTTGTCCAATTAAAATCCTCCTATGACTCCATAGCCCAATGGGTTAAAACTATCTTTGCCTTTTTTGTCAGCCGAATCATTTCTTCACTTGCAGACATCTTCACCCTTTATCTTGAACTGCCTTCACCTTCATCATGTCTTTGCCCAACCAAAAAAAACAAAACAAAACCCATGCTCTTCACAATTAGCCTAATATCCCATTTCAGGCTTTAAAGACCACATCTTTAAACTCATTTATATAGAGATCCCTCTCTGAATTCAGGAGGGCTAGATCCTTGAATCCCAAAGCGGTTTGATGTTACCCCTGCAGTTGGAATTTTTACAATCTTGCTAATTACAGGGTGCTAACAGTTCTTAAATGGTATTAAAGAAGAGAAGAGAAGGGAGAACATGGCAAGTTTGAGAACTTGTGGAAAGGGCCATATATTATCCATGCTAAGAGGGGTCACAATGAATTTTTCTTGAAAGAATTGAATGGAGAAGATCTGTATGGAGGTCTTGTCAATGGCAGGATGCTCAAGCATTACTTCTGCCAAGAATCTTGAGTTTCAAAGCATTTAATTTTTCATTGTAGATATCATAGTCTAACCATTGCATTCAAAGTTAGAAAAATCAAAAATACAAAAACAATGAAAGAAAGAAAAGAGGGAAGATTGTGAAAACAAGAAAGGTATAGCCCCATACCAAAAAAGAGAAACAAATTCTGAAAGTGTGCAAGCTCAAATGCCACTCCTAAAACACACACTTCTAGTTATTCAAACAGCCTAATCTTGAGTAATTAGCTTTAAATTTTCTGCTGATAGGATAGTGAATTCGATTTTCCAAACTGTTTAATCTTGGATTATCAGTAGATAGATTAGGATAGAAATTAAAGGTTCAAACATGCTCAAAATCTGAACCTAAGTTCCCAAAGAGAATGACTCAAATCTGTTTCAAATTCTGAGTCAAAAAAGATGTAAATCTAGGTTCTAATCAGCTCAAAATCTGAACCAGTTAACAAAGAAAAACAAATCAAACAAGGGTCAAAACAGAGCTAAAGAAAATATGAAGGAAGTTCTTTGAAATTTCAGATCTTAAGCCTTCCATTTTGTTTTAAATTTTCTGCAAAATAAATTTCTATGTGCAGCTTGTCTTTTTATGCCATGGACCAGCTTCAAGTTAGACTATTTAATCCTGACTTGAATGCTTTTAAATTTCTGTTGTAGGATTTAGAGAATAAAAATCTATTAGACTGTTTAGTCCTAACAGATTAGTAGATTAGGTAGAGAATCATATGGACTCAACTGTTTAAACTGAGTCCATGGAGAAATAAGAAGTAGAAATAGATTAGATTTCCTGCTTTCAAAATAATAAAAATTTGTGCAAAGAGTTTTCCAATCCAAGTGCACTCTAATGAAGAAAAAATGTTAGATCAGTAGGATTGGGTAGGTAGAAAGCTTGTTGATGAAAGAACCATTGTTTTTCATGGCTGCTAACATGTTGCAGAGCAAAGAAGATCATTCAATCAAATAAAGGTAGCCCAATGGATGAGGCACTGATCAGCCTCCCAGAGAATGCAAGTCTGAAATTCTTGATGCCTTCAAGAAGGCACCATCCCCAAGTGGAGCCACTGTTAGCCACCTATAAAATTTTTCATATCAAATGGTGGCTAAAACCCTTTCGGAGCCTTCAAGGAACAAAATTTAATTGCTAAAAAGTGTTATCTCTTGAAGACTCTTGAAGACATCATCTCCTCTGTCCAAATCTTCACTACTGTTTCCATTTCATACTCTAAAATCCTGTTGTTTCCCAAGAGAAAATGCTGCTGCAAAGGCCATCTTTCCTTTCCCTCCACCACAAGACTAACCTCATTTTTTACCCCTTTCATTCTCATAAAATCCTTCTATTTTCATGATTCCCCTTCTTCCATTCATGAAAATCATTTTTACATAGTTTAAAACTCATTTTTAAACTATACCGAGACCCCCAAATACATCAAAAACTATGAAAAAATCATAAAAATACACCTTTTTGTATTACAGACTTAAGCCCCTTGGGCTATGTTAGTATGAATCTTTTGTCGAAGTGTATGAAAAAAGACCACTTTAGCTATGCATAACTTATAGCCCTAACATCAAATATGGCTGCCAATATCTTCAGATCTGTAGTTAGTTGATCAAGACAAATGCTACAAAAAACCAGATCTATGCATAAAGAGACATTAAGCAGTAAAAATAAGGTTTTGCTCCATACATCCAATAGACAAGACAAGAACAATATTTTTTTGAAAGAATTTTTGTATTAAGGGCACTTGGGAGGAAAACAAGAAGGTGTTTCCAATTCTCCTCAATGGGATGGGTTCTTGGAAGTCCTCAGCACTTCATATCTAGCATTTCTCTCTCCTGTTGTTGTAGAAAACCCAGACAAAGATAGAACTCAAAGGGAGCTCACATAGCAAATAATGGAAAATATGACAATGATAATGGCTCAAAGTCAGACCAAGAGTATAGATCCAGAGTGATCTAATAGGCAACAAAAGGTGAAGAATGGTAGGAGAAAACCTCCTATTTATAACAAAATATTGGGTCATTCTAGATCTTGGTGCATGATTAAAATAACATTAACCAACTCTAGATCCACCTTTTATGGAATATTTTATTATATTTGTTGGAGGGAAAAAAGTATTTGACTTGGGTCAAATCCCTTTATTTGTGAATAATAAATAAATAAATGATTTATTTATCATTTTAAGGAAGTGGTTGAAAGATAATCAAATAAATAATGATTTATTTAATTATTTATGGGTGATTTAGTCATATTTAACAAGGGATATTATTTAAATAAGATTTAAATAATTATTCCTAGAAAATAATAAGATAAATAAAGATTTATCTAATTAATTTCTTTGTTTTGGGTTAAACATGACCAGGAATAATAATTAAATTATTGTTTAATTAATTATTCCTTGAGGAAAATCAAAAAAATATAGGTTTGTTTAATATTTCCTTTTGGGGTTACCTATTTAGACCATAAACAACCTAATAAATGTGTTTTATTAAGTTATTTTACATAGTGAAAGCATTTTACTTAGGGTAAAATTGGTCTTACATGGTGTACTTGGGTCCATCTAATGATAGTAGGTTAGATGACCAAAAAATGGTGTAACAGGCTAAGTCCTAACCACTTCCCCACCGTATGCCCATGGTGCTAAGACCAAGCACTAAGTCCTTTTCGGCGCTTATCGCATCGTACAAATCCAAGCGCACAAGTCTTTTTGCCATGTCGAATGGTTCTGATGCAATTAAGCCCTACGCTTATACCCTCCGATCACATTATTATCTCATAAACCCTTTTTGCCTGCACCCGGCGCTCAAAACTTTGAAATAATCTGTCTCCGATGTGTTTTTCCCTTTGCAAAATCAAAAAACCCACTTACCTAATTTTTTGGTCTAACCCGCCAGAGCCATGTGTCATAATCAAAAAGGGTAAATGGAAAGGTCCCGAAGCACAATCGCATCGGAGAAATTCACAAATGGATTGATTGAAATACCACATCAAAAGTTCTGATGCGGTTCGGTCCTATATATATAAACTCCGCCCCCCGCCTTTCTACTTCATATAACTCATGCCCAGGACCAAGTGTTAAAGTCCCAAGGTGCTTAATCGCATCGGAGGATTCTGAATGGTTAGATTGTAAAGCCCGAGCCCGACCTCCGATTTCGATTAGCCCTCATATGCATCAGCCCCAGGCCCATCATATTCCATACATCCAGTGGCCCTGCAATCGAGCGCCAACCACTTCATATATATATATTCTGGCCCGATCCACCAAAACTTTGTATTATTTGAAAATTTGGGTTTTTCATATGTTTCAAAGATTTTCCGTCGGTGCATAAGTTAAAGCAATATCTGCCATCGATTTGGATCCGATCGAACGGCCCACGCGGCATCGCAATTTTCATTTGGTGCATTTGTTTGTTTCCCCCGATTAGCCATCCCTCTGATTCATTTCCCACCATTGATCCGATCCTCAGATCAATGATTAACGCGAAATCGCATCGCCATCCCCGATCGCGCAATCGCATCGGTGATTTCCATGGCACCTTTATTCTCTCCCCACCGATTGCGATCCTCCGATTGAATCTGGACCGCCCACATGTCTAGATCGGACGGCCCAGATCATTTCTACATTACTTCATCGCCCTCCACCCTCGCCAAAGGTTTAAACATAGTTTTTTGCATTCTCTCATTAAATCCGAATAATGTGAATCCCTCACATTATTAGCCTGCCGCTTATCCTGACTGTTGATCTTCTTGATCACTCATCAATCAACGGCTCTGACTTAATTATCCCTCTGCTCTCTTTTTAACCTCTTCTATGCAATTCTCCACCGTTGGATGATGCCATCCAACAACCACGCTCTCTCCTGACGCCCTCTGAAGCAGTAAAACCTAAAAAACCACAGGATTTATTAATAAGTTTCATATTTTGCAGGTGTTCAATGGTTTACCCATTATAATTAAAGAAAGGCCAAAGGCCGGGAAGGGCGTTTCCCGTGCCTTTGATTCATCAAAGGAAACCATTCGCAGGGTTCGAACTCCATGTCTCGTCAATGTTTCATGGGAATTTATTCCTTGAGAGCCCTGCACGGCCTACACATCAACAAGACACTGTGTTATTAAATCACAATTAAAAGAATATCAGTGTTGAAGACAGAACGCAGAAGAACAGAAGATTGAAGACAAATTTGCGGGGATCACGACTAAAATTGATTATCAAAAGCCTAATCCCCCAAATTAAAACACAGTTAAAAGAAAAACATAAGTGTTTTATCAGACAAAAAGGCCTCCACCACCACATCTGAGGCAAATTGATTCCTCCCAGCTACCACAGTGCCACCTGTAACCACAAGCATACAAGCAGAGGCCGAAGTTATTGATCAAACAAAGATATTTGCCCCAGCCCAACCAGAGAGTTAATTCTACCAGAGAATTTAATGTACAAAATAGTAGCAGAGTTACTTTAATATAAAATAGAGCCTCAAAGGTCAACAAAAGCTCTCACCGAGATTAATTCATAAATGTAAATCAATTAATACAGTAACACACCTGTAAACTTCTCCATCAAGCCCCTCAAAGGCCGAGAAGTCATTAATCTGTATTAATTGTCATGAGAGATATTTTATCAGATCTCACCTCCTCATTCTTCTATAAATACTGCTGTAGAAGATGAGAAATCGTTGGTTGATCACTAGTTGTAATATTGAAACTCTCTGAAATAACACATAGTCTGTTGAAGTTAAAGAAGAAACTGAAGTCTTGGAAGCCTTGATGATGTTGTTGCATGCTTGTTCCTGAGAAGGCTCTATCATTGGATCCATGAGTTTGGTTGTTGGTGAAGTATTCTGAACTGTTTAATGTTTTCCCCTGTTTTCATTCTGTTCCATGATTTCCTACTACAGTAGGTTGAAATTTTTAGGCTAAGAAATGACTCCTGGAAGCACCTTAGACCTGTTCATCCTCCATTGTTTCATTTTTTCTTCTATTGAATTATTTTAGAGTCTTTAACCTCTCTCTTTAGTCTTCATGCTTGTTTATTTCCTTAATAGTTCAAACAGTTGGTTTTAGCATGATTTATGGTTCTCCCTGGTTGTCTGTTGCCACTTAAAGACTATTATTGAAGTCTTCCTTCGAAGTTGTTTGCTTATAGTAAGTCAAGGAGGTATGTTCTGATCTTGCCCCTTGTCCTTGCTTGAAAAATTGGCTTAAAGTTCTTTATAGTTGTGATCATAGATGTATTTAGGTGTTCCCTCTTCTATGATCATAATTATTAGTGAATATTTTATGTTTTCTAAGTCATTTGAAATAAAATCTTTGAGGAAATAGGGTGTTCCCCGAATCTTAGGTTTCATTTCAAAAGTTGTTTTGAAATCATTGTTTGCTTAAAGGTGTGATTTGTAGAATTCATGGTTAGCCCTGTCTATCAAAAAGCTCTTTATTGTTCAACCTATGTTTTCAAATTCCCTTTGTTGAGAATTAAACTTCTCTTTCCAAATCATTGATGTCCATCTCATTTCAAAAACCAAAGGATCCTGTGGCCAAGTTAGATTTTCCCTCTGATCTCCCATATCCATTGATAAGTTTGTCATGACCTCTTTTTGACTCCATTGCCCAATGAACTAGATGTTTCTCCATTCTATATATATTTCCCAAGCCTTTCATGTTCTGTTGTATCAATCCAACCAAACAAACAAACAAACACCTACACTTAATAACTAGTCTAAAATCCATATTCTAAGAACACAAGATAAACCTTTGCAAACAAACATTCAAGAGATCCCTCTCTGAGAACAGGAGGACTAGATCCTAGGACTCTAAAGATTGGTTCTGATGTTTCCTTGTCTTTTGATTTTCCAAACTATCAAAACACAGGACACCAACACTTCCTGCATTAAAACAACACCAATTCCATTTCCTGAGGCATCACATTCCATAATAAAGGTTTTTGTGAAGTCTGGTGTAGCTAAGACCGGTGCTAGGCTCATTGCCTCTTTAAGATGTTCAAAGGCCTTAGTTGCTTCAGGAGTCCATGAAAATGCATCTTCTTCAATAATGTTGTTAGAGGTGTTGCTATTCTCCAATAATTCTTAAAAAACTTGCGATAATACCCTGTTAAGCCGAGAAATCCTCACAACTGATTTATGGTTGTGGGGACTTTCCATTCCTTAATGGCTTTAAGTTTGTTAGGGTCTACTTTAACACCCTCGTGAGATACAATATGACCCAGATATTCCACCTCTTGTACTCCAAAGAAACATTTGGATGTTTTTGCATATAATTGTTTCTCCTGCAATAGTTTGAGCACCCTGTCAACATGTTCAACATGATCCTTCCAAGACTGCTGTAGATTAGTATATCATCAAAAAATACTAGCACAAATTTTCTAAGGAAGGGTTTGAAAATGGAATTCATCAACCCTTGAAATGTAGAAGGTGCATTGGTAAGGCCAAAAGGCATGACCAAAATTCATAATGACCCTCATGAGTTCGAAATGCTGTTTTTGGAATATCTTCAGTCTTCATTCTAATTTGATGATATCCTGAACGAAGATCCAACTTAGTAAAATAAATTGCTCCATGTAATTCATCCAATAATTCATCAATCACAGGAATGGGAAATTTGTCTTTAATGGTGAGCTTATTGAGCTCCCTATAATCCAAACACATTCGCCATGATCCATCCTTCTTGTGTACCAATACTACAGGAGCAGAGAAAGAACTTTGACTGGGTTGAATTATACCCGCCTCTAACATTTCTTCAATCATACGTTCAATTTCGCTCTTTTGGAAGTAAGGATATCTATAAGGCCTGATGTTTGGAGGAACACTTCCTGGAATCAAAAGAATAGCATGATCATGATCACGAATAGGTGGGAGTCCTTTGGGAGTTTCAAACACCTTGGAATGATTGTCCAAGACTTGTTGGAGATCTGCAGAAATAGATGATTTTGATGTTGGAACTTCTAGTGAGCATAGTTGTGCAATTACGCCTCGCTGTTCTTTCTTTAGAAGCTTTGTCATGACATTAGAGCTTATTATCCTTCCTGGCTTCCGCGCAATACCCCGTAATTCGACTTCCTTTCCTTCTGAAAAAAATTTCAAGAAAAGTTCTTGAAAATTAAAAGCTACCGTCCCCAAAGATTGTAACCATTGTACTCCTAGTACAACATCAGCACCTCCCATAGGAATGGAAAGCATTGGACTAGTCAATACATATTCCCCCATGGTTAGCTTGATATTATGGCATTTCCCAGAGCAATTTATAGTTCCTCCATTTGCAACCATCACTTAACATTCTGGTGCTGGGTATAGGAAACAATTTAATTCCTTGGCTACCTTACAATGAATAAAATTATGGGTGCTACCTGAATCAATAAACATTATTACCTTTTTCTTCTTGATATGTCCTTCTATCTTGAGAGTTTGAGGAGTGGTAATTCCTGCCAGTGCACTACAAAATATGGTCGGATTCATTTCTTCCTCTTCTAGGGCTATTTCCTGGTATATCCTCTTCTTGTTCATTTTCTTCTTCCTCTTCACAATCTATGTAAAATAATTTCTTCTCAGCACACTTATGACCTTTAGTGTATTTTCTATCACAACTATAGCAAAGCCATTTTTCTCTTTTTTCTTCCAATTGTTGTGGTGTCAACCTTGTAGGTTGTGGAAATCTAGGCGTAGCAACACTTCCTTCTTTATAGAACTGAGTGGTAGGCTTCCTTGTCGCCATAATTTTACATTCAATTTTTCTTGCCAACCTGAATGCCTTCTCCAATGAATCAAGTTCCAAAAATCGAACTTCATGTTTGATGTTATCCTTTAAAGTGCGTATGAAGAGATAAATCATGTGTTCCTCTGGAATATCAGTTACCCTTATATTCAATTTTTGGAAGTCCTCAATGTGCTCCCTCACTAAGCCCTTTTGCTTGAGATTTGTCAATTGGCTGAAGAAGGTGTTGCTCTTTGTATCCTCATAATGTGCTATCATTTCCTCCGTAAAAATTGAAGAAGTGACAATTTTTTTACGGGAGAAAAGCCATCGATACCATACAAATGTATTTTGTTCTAAATGTAAAGTTGCAATGCGTACCTTTTGTGTGTTTTGCACGTTATGGAGATCAAAATATTGCTCCATCTGTAGTATCCCCGTTACAGGACCTTTCCATCAAACTTCCTCATCTCCATTTTTGGAATATGGAGGTTCTTCCCGCCAACATTAGAGTTTATGAAATCATGATTAACATTTATTTTGTTCTCATCATGAGTTTCTTCTACTATATTTTCACCATTATGAAACATTTCTTGTATCAACTTTGTCAAACCTTCCATGTCTACTTTTAGAGCATTCTTCATGTTTTCCATGTTGTCTTTCATGTCATCCATATTAGCTTCCATGCCAGCTTCCATGCCATCCATATTAGTTTCCACACCTTTCTTCAAAACTTCCATTTCATTTTTTGTTGCTCTTTGCGAGAGCGAAATTTGGTGCACTTTCTCTTGCAATTTTGATAGATCATGTTGTCATTCTTCATCTTCATGAGGCATAGTAGAGCTTTATGAAGGCTTAATGGGTGTTGAATTATTTTTACGGGGCATATTTTAGAACCAAATACTGATATCTATTCTACAATATGCCCTTGGAATCAATTCAAATTGATTCTTCAAACAAGACTTATGCAATTCGAAAAAAAAAAAATACACACCTTTTTCTTGCTTTTGAGGAGCTCGATATTCAAATTGGATTATCTCTGTGGTTGCAGCACTTCAATATTTTAATTTCATCACTGATGTATCCCTCTGAGTTATCTTTCGAATGCCACAGGTCTGACCTGATTTGGATTCTCCAAGACAAAGTTGTGTCCAATCTCCCATAATGACCTAATTATGGACTAGTTCAGTACAGTGAACTTGTACGACTTTCCACGTGTCACTGTTTCAACCTTTGGCTTTGAAATTGATAGCCAATCAACTAAAGTCCATGTAATTTTGACCACTTTTTACGGCACTCAAATCTGATGCTCAAAGAGAGAGTTATGAATATTTTCCCACGATCACCTTTTTTAGATGAAATTCAGGAACCTGAAAAAGCACTACCTTCCAGAGATCATATCTCTGAAAATATTGCGAACCAAGCTCTGAAATTTTTTGACAATTTTCCTTAGGATTTCGGCTTCATACCCTAAACATTTTAGCTTTTGATACTTCGTAGAAAAAAAATTATAGCGCACATGCCACGATGACCTGTTTAGGAGCCTAAAAAACGACCTAACGTCCACAGATCATATCTCCAAAAATATTGCGAACGAAGCTCTGAAATTTTTTGAAGATGTTCCTTAGGATTTTTGTTTCGCACCCTAAAACTTTTAGCCTCTGAAACTTCATAGAAAAAAATTTATAGCGATAATTCCACGATGACCTGTTTGGAGCAGCGAAACCCTAGAATCCAAAGCTCTGATACCAAATGTTGTGTAACCAGCTCCAAAAATAGAAGAAAGAGATATCAACGCCTTAGAAATAAGCCACTTCGAGGGGGCAACCTCCAATACATTACATAAATGAAAAATTCTTGGATGATACAATTTACAAAACCTCCTTTCTATATATAGGAGTCCATGTGGCCATAATCTAATCCTAGTGGGCCACAATGTAATCCTAGCCGACCTAACAATAATAATTTAAGGGCACAATAATAACAAAATGGGGGTTACAAGGGTAAAATAATAACAATAAGGGGGTTACACTAATAACAATAAGGGACTATACTAGTAATATAGGGACCTAACAAAGAAGCTAGTTTTGGCACACTTTAGAATTTTTCGTTGTTGAATTTTCTACCATGTTACAAGGATGCACAAAAAAAGCTATAACCAACAGCTGAGTTGGGAATATTTGTGGGGTACACTGATACACCTTGTTAGCCACCTATAAAATTTTCCATGTCAAATGGTGGCTAAATCTCTTTTAGCCTTTAAGAAAAAATTCATGTCCAAATTGTTAGTTCTTAAAGTCCTATGAAGATATTTTATTCTCTCAGTTAATCTTCACTATTGTTTCCCTCATTATCCAAGAGAACGTGTTGTTTGCCAAGAGAAAAACTGCTTAAACTCCATTTACCCCTTCATTTTATTTCTCCTTTACTCAGAACAAGCTTTGGCTGATAGGATAGATATGACACTGGTTTTTAGTCCATTGGGCTATGGATTCATAAAAGGGTTTAATTTTGCAACAATTTCAAGAGTGGTCCAAGGGGCAATTCATCTATATCACAAGATCTTTGAGATTAAATGATGAATGGAACAATAAAAGTGTTGAAGGGGTGGAAATAGACAATAATTTCAACTAGGATTTATCAGTCTGTCCAAACAAGAAAAGCCTCTTAAGTAATTGTTTAAAACCAACCAAAGGACAGGGCTAACCATAGATTTCTTTAGACAAGTTCATATTAAAGCTAAGTCAATAGACAAAAAATCCAGTAATCCGCATAATTACTTTCAGAAGGGATGAAAATAGATAATAAAAACAAAGTGCAGCCGAAGATCAGATAAGATACTTTTAAATCTAAACTGCTTTCAGCATACTCTTAGGGAAACTTTCAAAACTACCTTTGAATAAAGAACTAGAATACAGGGCAAACCATAAACCTTCCTAGTCTAAATCTACTCAGCATATGATGAAAATAACATCCAAGAATAATGTTTAAAGTAAACAGTAGGACGAGGGAACGACAGCATTCCTAACTGCTTGAACTGTATTGAATCATTCTTAAATACACAATTTGGAGGAAAACATTGAGATAAATCTTATCAGTCAGAGAAGGGTACTGTAAACAGTAAATACTAACTCTATGCTTGTTGTTCTTTATCAGAGAATAAATGGAAAAAATGGCATACATGAAAGGAAAACAATAACACAAAAAGAAGCATTTCACCAGTGATATAGACCAGGATCCCAAGAATCAGCTTGTATATTGATGTCAATCCAGTTACCTTCTTCAAGTCCAATGTTTTAGTTCAACAATCATCTTCACTTCTCAGCCTAACTTATTTGATTACAAACAGAGCTTAAAGAGCCTCTGAACACTATTTACATGTAGAAAATTCGAGCACAAGTATATATCAAAGTTCTGCAACCAACCCTTTATAATGAGCTCCTCAAGAAGATTTTATAGGAAAATGAGGAGGTGGAATGAGAGAAAAGATCTACAGGCTCAATTAATACAATTTAATGCTTCTCGGCCTTTGAGGGGCTCAATGGAGAATATTACAAATATTTCTCTGTATTAACTGGCTTACATTAAGTATTAAGCTCGCTGGGGATATTTTTTTGACTTTAAGGCTCTGTGTCATCTTTGTAATAACTCTATTGATATTTTACAATAAGTTTCTTTGGCTTGGAATAACTGTTTGGCTGTATTAAGGTACATATCCTCTATTCTGGTAATAACTATGCCATCTTTTGAAAGCTTTGAGGCTATAGGTGGCTTTAGGTAGCTGAGAGGATTCAATTAGCCTCTGATGTGGCAGTGGAGGCTTTCTCAATTTGGTAGATATTTTTGTTTTGACCTAAAGCAGGATTAATTTACTTCTGATCTTTGTGTTAGGCATAATTAGGCCTAAATCTTGTCTTCTGTTCATCAAACTACGTTTAATTTAGTGGATTAGGCTTTTAACTATCGATTTTAGCCGTAATCCACCCAAACTGTGTAAACCATCTTTAATTCTTCATCTCTGGTTTGATTTCAGGCTATCCAACTGATACTCTTTGCTTGATTTAAATTTTGTTGTGTCTTGTTGATGTGCAGGTGCGCAGAGGATTTAAAATGGCATCAGTGCTCATGATGCACTGATGAAACATGGTATGGAACCCTGCAAAGTAATATTCTTCAAAGAATAAAGGCCTGGGGGATTGTCATCCCCGGTCTTCAACTTTATTTTTTAAATCAATTGAAAACTTTTAAAACCTACATAAACCATGAAAAAGTTAAGAAATCCTGCTTATTTGGGTTTAACTGCTTTGGAGGCTTAGGTTTAGAGTGCAGCCATTGGATGAAAGCATCCAACGGTGGAGATTGATTGCGGGGGGTCAAATGGAGGCGGTTGGAACAAACGGTGGGAGATTAATTCTGGGCCATTGATCTGTGTTGATCAACTGAGGAAATATAATGCAGAGGGGCTACACTATCACGTAATGGAAGAAATACAATGGAAAAAGGGTGAAAATATTTGGCAAAGGGACAAATGTATTGAAAGGAAAATTGGGGTTTCCAAACAATCCTGGGCCATTGGATCAGATTAGCCCAAGGAGATCAACAGCGGAGGTTAAACATGGTATGGAACCCTACAAAGTAATATTCTTCAAAGAATAAAGGCCTGGGGGATCATCATCCCCAGTCTTCAACTTTCTTTTTTCAATCAATTGAAAACTTTTAAAACCTGCATAAACCATGAAAAAGTTAAGAAATCCTGCTTATTTGGGTTTAACTGCTTTGGAGGCTTAGGTTTAGAGTGCAGCCATTGGATGAAAGCATCCAACGGTGGAGATTGATCGCGGGGGGTCAAATGGAGGCGGTTGGAACAAACGGTGGGAGATTAAGTCTGGGCCATTGATCTGTGTTGATCAACCGAGGAAATATAATGCAGAGGGGCTACACTATCACGTAATGGAAGAAATACAATGGAAAAAGGGTGAAAATATTTGGCAGAGGGACAAATGTATTGAAAGGAAAATTGGGGTTTCCAAAAAATCCTGGGCCATTGGATCAGATTAGCCCAAGGAGATCAACAACGGAGGTTAAACATGGTATGGAACCCTACAAAGTAATATTATTCAAAGAATAAAGGCCTGGGGGATCGTCATCCCCGGTCTTCAACTTTCTTTTTTCAATCAATTGAAAACTTTTAAAACCTGCATAAACCATGAAAAATTTAAGAAATCCTGCTTATCTAGGTTTAACTGCTTTGGAGGCTTAAGTTTAGAGTGCAGCCATTGGATGAAAGCATCCAACGGTGGAGATTGATCACGGGGGGTCAAATGGAGGCGGTTGGAACAAACGGTGGGAGATTAAGTCTGGGCCATTGATCTGTGTTGATAAACCGAAGAAATATAATGCAGAGGGGCTACACTATCACGTAATGGAAGAAATACAGTGGAAAAAGGGTGAAAATATTTGGCAGAGGGACAAATGTATTGAAAGGAAAATTGGGGTTTCCAAACAATCCTGGGCCATTGGATCAGATTAGCCCAAGGAGATCAACAGCGGAGGTTGATCTATGAAGTCCCTTGGAAGATGGTGGAGGGTGATAATGTAAAGGCCAGATTGAATGTAAGCCATTGATCTGCAGAGATCAACGGCAGGGAATAAACGCGATGAAATGCAATAGAAAAAGGGTAAAGCGGTTTTGGCTGAAGAAACAACTGTTTTCACGCAGTAAAAGGGGAGAAAGGTGGTATTGCATTTTTGAACGCGATATGTGTTAGAGGCCGACACGTGGCCTTTTGAAACCACCCATATCACGTAGCTTTGGAGAATTATCGTTCAAGCTAAAAAATCATGCGATATGGAGCGTCTGCCATCAGATCAGGCGTCTTAGATCGGACGGGTGTGGAGAGAGCATGATAAAGAAAATATGCTCGGGTGATAACAGGTGGGGCAAGGGAAGGTGGTTTCAATCTTGACCATCCGACCATAGGAATGAATGCCGGAGATCTGATCTAGGAGGGGTAGGACCCAAAAGAGTTGGGAGTATTGGGATAAATCTGGGCTGTCAGTTGAAACAGATCAACGGCTCAGATTTGATCTGTGGGTTAATGAAATAAATATGAGGCAAAAGGAAGGGTCAGTGTGGGCCATTGATTTGCAGAGATCAACGATGGATATTTCCCCAAAAAACATTAGAAAGCGGGGTTTCATAAATTTAAAAAAGGTTGCGAGCTTCAATCTGGATCGTTGGATGGTATGAAATGGACGGCCTAGATGCAATCGCAGGTTTGCGATTAGCGGGGGAAAAAGAGTAAAGGGGACCGATGCGATTAGATGTGGACCGTTGATCTAAGGGCCAGATCAACGGCGGGAAATGAATCGGAGGAGGTTACAGGCGGGGGGATGGGCTTTGGGATGAAGCGATAAGGGTCGTCAGATCTGGGAAGGGTGGAATAGATCGACGGTTGGAAATCCATCGGAAGATCGCCAATTGTGGGAGATTAATAAAATATTCAAACATGCTCAATGGAGATCTCCGATGCGAGATCCCGAAGACCGTTTGATCTTTTCAGATCAACGGTTGGGAATGGCTCAAACAATGACCGGCGAGTTTTCCTTTTAACATAGAAAAATGGTTTTTTATATGAAATACAAAGGGAAAATGGCGTCGGGGAGGGTTTATTTATAAGTTTAGTGCCCGATTGCGGGGCCTTTGGGTTTGGCGAAGAGGCAAAGGGATCAGGGGTTTATAACGAGGAGCCCATCGCATCGGGACTTTTCATTAAAATAAAGAAACACGCCCACCGAAAGTTTTTGATGCGATAAGAACCATATGGGTTTAGTGCTTGGTTCCAGCACCAAGTCACATGGTGGGGAAGTGGTTTAGGGTTTAGCCCAAAGGGGCTTAGGCCTATAGTTAAAAATACTGTTTTTTTATGAATTTTCAAGAATTTTCAAAGGATTCTGAAGGTTTTGGTAAGGTCCAAAAAGGATTTTTAAACCTTATAAGAGGGGATTTATAAAGGGAAGAAGGGAAATAATGGAAAATAGAGGAATTTCATGGGGAAAAAGGGGATAAAAATGAAGGTTAATAATGAGTGAAAAGAAGGGTAAAATGAGGGAAAAATAGAGTTTTTTGCAGCAGTCTTTTCATCATGAAAACAACAGATTTTTAGAATTAAGAGGGAAACAACAGTAAAGATTAATCAAAGAATAAGATGTCTTCATAAGACTTCAAGAATTAATAATTTTGGCAATAAAATTTGTTTCTTGAAGGCTTCAAAAATGATTTAGCCACCATTTGATATGAAAATTTTTATAGGTGGCTAACAGTGGCTCCACATGGGGATGGTGCCTTCTTGAAGGCATCAAGAACTTTAGACTTGTGTTCTCTGGTGGGCTGATCAGTTCCTCATCCATTGGGCTGCAAATTTATTCACTTGGATGATCTTCTTTTACTCTGAAAATGTTAGCAGCCATGAAAAACAATGGAATACTATCAAACCAAACTTTCTACCTACCCAATCCTACTGTTCTAACATTTTTTCTTCTTTTAGAGTGCACTTGGATTGGAAAACTCTTTTACAAACATTTTATTCCTTTGAAAACAAAAAACTAATCTAAGTCTACTTCTTATTTCTCCATGAACTCAGATTAAACAGTTGAGTTCATAAGCTTCTCTACCTAAATTACTATATGTTAGGATTAAACTGTCTAACAGATTTTTATTCACTAATTTCTAAAACAGAAATTTAAAAGCATACAAGTCAGGATTAAATGGTCTAACTTGTTGCTGATCTATGGCATAAAAACAAATTGCACATAAATAATAATTTACAAGAAAATTAAATCAAAATGATGAAGGCTTAAGACCTAAAAGTTCTAAGCATGGCCTTCTCTTTTCTACAGCTATGTTTTTAGGCTTTTTCGAGTTGTTTCTTCCTTGTTCTCTGGTTCAAGTTTTGAACTAATTAGAACCATTTTACTTCTGTCTTTTGACTCAAAATTAAAACAGTTTAGAGCCATTCTTCTTTTGAAAATTGAGGTTCAGATTTTGAGCTTGTTTGAACCTAATTTGCTTTTCTATCATAATCTTCCTAACTGATAAGCCAAGATTAAGCTGTTTGGAAAATCTAATTTCACTAACCTATCATCAGTAAATTTAAAACTAATTTGTCATGATTAGGCTATATGACTAACTAGGAGTGTGTTTCTTAGGAGTGGCATTTGAGCTTGCACACTTTCAGATTTTGTTTCTCTTTTTTGGTATGGGGCTGTACCTTTCTTGTTTTTACAATCTACCCTCTTTTCTCTTTTTTATTGTTTATGTATTTTTCTTTTTCTTTCAAGACAAAAATAAACAACTATCTAATTTCTCAAAACTAAGCATTATTGACATTCCTATCTAACCTAATCTAATCTTGGAGTATTTACATTATCATATGATACAAAATTGCCAATGTAGCCAGTTGAGTAGTGTCAAAAAGAAGAGAAAACTTTGGTTGTTTGTCAGGTGTATCCATAGTACATTTTAAAGATTAATCTTCAAAACCAAGGCTATCACAAAAGGTGACAGCTTTTCATGTCTTTGGCTCTTGCAAAGGATCCATGCTTGATAATCTGAGCCAGATGGGACTTCCACACATTCTTCCAAAGGATCAACAAAGAAAAGATGAAAGTTCTCTTCTTTTTGGTCCTCCATTTCTGGTAGATTGTCTGCTTCCAAGACTTCAGCTTTGAGGACTATATCTTCAGTAGGTTGCTTGGAAGCATCATCATTCTTAACCTGCAAATCAACAAACAGTGAAATATCTTATTTTTCTAAATCTATGCTTTCTTCTGATATAAATTTAGGTTCTTTGAATGGCAGATTTATATCAATGAAGGGAGAAGTTTCTTTTTGAAAAGATGGTATATCCTTAGTAGGATAGTCTTCTATTTGTTTTTCTCCTTCAAAGTTTTTCCAGTATCTTTTATTGTTTGGGACAGCTGGTTTGAATTTTTCTTCAATTGTATATTGTTTGCTCTCCCAAGGTCTTAGACATGTACCAGCCACAAGGGCTAATCCACTAGCAAAACTATTTTTGTCTTTAGGAACAAGGATAAGTTGGAATTTTTTGAAAGATTTTAACAAATCGATGGCATCATTCTTATAAGCTTTAAGTCTAGGATTTTTAACCATGGATTCTTCTTTCACTTGTCTAATTACCAATTCTGCATTTAAGAGTATTTTTTTCGCAATAAATTTCAGAGACTGACTATTTATTAATACTCTGATCTATCTCTTCTTCTGTCAACGGGGAAAATGTTTCTATGTCCCTTTGTAGTTCTCTATCTCTTGTAAAGGCTGATTATGAGGCTGGATGTTTTCTTGAGCCTCTTCTAGGGGATCTTGACTTGTGCTTGCAGGGAAACTTTGAAGATTTTCTATTGTTTCTTGATCTTCTTGCGTTTTAAAATATTCCTCATGATTGTTAAAATACTCAGTCTGCATATAAGGTTCATGAGTTGTTTTTTCTACATTATCGGGATGCCACTCTTCCTATGTAATCTGATATGGGTTGTAATATATAGGGGAAGTACGTATATGAGATGGTTCTCCTCCTACATCGGATTGTTCATTTCGAAAGTGGATTCTTGTTTCATCAAATCACTGGTCAGTATATGTTTTTGCATTTTGGTCATGGAGTTCTCTTATCAGCATAGTACAAGAGATAGGAAGGTAATCAAAAATTTCTTGACATCCTTCTTTATTGCTTTCTTTGTAAGTTTTCCCATCATCTTCTATAAGGTTTTGATCATGATACATATCTTGGTCACTGTCTTGGTCTTGAGGTGATTGGGCTTGTGTTTGATGAGGGAAAAGCATAGGTTGCTTTAGATCATCAATATTCATACTAGCCATCAACCTATCCATTCTCTTTCCAAGCATGTACATCATCTTTTCCATCATGATTAGAAATTTTTCTTGATTATTTTCTCTATAATCTTGTTCATCATACATGTCTTGTAGTGGTATATTTTGTGTTTTCTTAGGGAAAGGCATATGTTCGTCTGGATCACCAATGTTTATATTAGCCATAATCCTATCCACTCTCTTTCCAAGCATGTACATCAATTTTTCCATCATGACCATATGTTTGTCTTTTCGGTCTATATTTAAATCCATGTTCATAAATTAGAAAAAGAGGTCACTATGTCTGTTCGATCAGTTCAGGGTCTTATACCAGTGGATTCATTTGGTCTTTTGGGAGTTGTAGAGTGTTGAGTTGCCAGATGGAAGTTTTTAGCTCTTTTGGAGGTAAAATGTTTTATCGTCCACCACCATGTACCAATCTATAATGTTTTGGGTTTTTTCTGAGTTTTTTATGGTTGTTTGGAAGACTAATGAGTCTATAAAAGCTTGCTAAGCAACTATGAACTCAAAAACCTTCCCAGTGGAGTTGCCAGAAATGTTAGCCCGGTGGCTTAACTGGCTAACACACCAAATATTCTTGAAACAAAGGGATTTCTGATTATCCAATGATTACCTAAAATGAAAAACACTCAAAAATCCCCAGTGGAGTCGCCAGAAATGTTATCTCCCTGTAATTCCAGCAGATTGGTGAGACTAGAACTGCGGAGAGGACACTTGAACCACTTTGGGATTCTAGGATCTAGCCCTCCTGAATCCAGATAGGGATCTCTCTATAAGTGCAAAGATTGATTTATCTTTAAGGCTTTTGGGTAATGATATTAGGCTAGTTATTAAGAACAAGGGTTTTTGTTTGGTTTTGGATGGTTGAGCATGATTTTTAGTTGAGTGGAAAGTCCTAAAATGAAAGAGTTTCAAAGGTGTGAAGTTGCAAGCAATCAGAACAAGCTTTGGCTAATAGGATATATATGACGCTGGTTTTTAGTCCATTAGGCTATGGAGTCATAAAAGGGTTTAATTGTGCAACAATTTCAAGAGTGGTCCAAGGGGCAAGTCATCTATATCACAAGATCTTTGAGATTAAATGATGGAATGGAACAATAAAAGTGTTGAAGGGGTGGAAACAGACAATAATTTCAACTAGGATTTATCAATCTATCCAAACAAGAAAAGCCTTTTAAGTAACTTTTTAAAACCAACAAAAGGACAGGGCTAACCATAGACTTCTTTGGACAAGTTCGTATTAAAGCTAACTCAACAAAAAAACAATCCAGTAATCCACATAATTACTTTCAAAAGGGATGAAAACAAATAAGAAAAACAAAGTGCAGCCTAAGATCAGATAAGATACTTTTAAATCTAAACTGCTTTCAGCATACTCTTAGGGAAACTTTCAGAACTACCTTTGAAGAAAGAACTAGAAGACAGGGAAAACCATAAACCTTCCTAGTTGTTAGGACCTCATAATGTACCATTTTTACCACATATTTTGTTACCACTCTACTCTTTTTAGTCCATATTTAAATCTTACATTATCACTTTCATCCATTTTTCCCAAAGGTATATAATATTATTCTCTTTACTATATGTTTAATTTATTTTGCATATAATTCTACATTAATTTTATATTTAATCATTAATCGAATATATATAGTTGCTGAGACATTTTAAAGACCGCAGATAATCTTTCATTTTGTTTTTGAATGGATATGCTCCGTAGCTAGTGATAGCCCATAGCTAGTGATAGAGGGGCTGGATTCCGTAGCTAGTGATAGCATATGAAAATGTTTCCCCAAGCTGGATGTTAGGATGTAGATCCCATGGTGCATTCCCCCCCGAGTGTGCGTAGTGCTGTGATAAAGATTGAGTTGCCTATTGTTAAAGATGTCTCAATAATTGTTGCTGGTACTGTTAGCCAATCACAAGCTAATGAAGAAGAAAAGTAGGCTGCTAGGAGGGTGCATCAAGCATCAAATCCTTTGCTGTCTCTGTGGGTTAGAAGTAATAAGCGAATATAAGGAGTAATATCTCAAATCTAAGTGTGTAGTGTAGGGTAGGGCTACGTGTTTTCATTGGCCTAACGAAGCTCTAGTAATACAAGGTGGTGAGGAGCAACCCAGTAATAGACAAGGTGGTGAGAGAAAAACAAGCAGTAGTAGACAGAGAAATAAGGTAAAGACAGAGGAGTGGTTTCAATGCGTAATAGCCAAAAAGAGAGCTTCAGTAGCATCAGTGGCAACATACTTAGAAGTTAGATTCCCATCCTATTGTAGCTAAGTTTTGGTAGCTGACACCCGATAGTAATTTATGAAGATTCATTAATGTAGTTGGAAGTAACCTAGTTATTTTCAAGTAGATAGATCCGATCCTACGTTTGGATAGAGGCAAATGGCGTAGCGTCTTAGTGTCGGATCTTGATCGACCGATAGGTCGCCCTAGACCCTATATATTGCTTATTTATGAAAGCGGAGGGGGTCAGCCTTAGGGTGAACCGTCACTGTGGTCATTCGACACTAATGGTTGTCATGCGAAGGGATTCGGACCTGTGTTTTCTAATTCACGATTCAGAGTAAAGCGGATCTATATTTTACGGTCGATTGCGGGATGGAGCCCGTGTTTGTTGGTTAGTTGGTGGAACCAACCGAAGAACTGTCTAACGCCCACTACGTTCGTCGGTGAAACCAACGATGATGTATGAGCAACCTCACAAACTTAATATCAATGAAAGAACCATCCCTTACTATCAAACTTATATGTCGCTCAGGGCTGCTTGGAAGAGAGAAGGAAAAGAAAGGCCCTACAGCGCTTCTAGGGGGTGGGGGTTAGGGGGGTTTACATACAATCACAACCGAGGATAAAAGTGGTTGATGATTTCATCTCAGAGGCATTCAACTCATTTGGTAGATCAAAGTCCATGGCCTCGGGTTCACTCGGATCTTTGGCAACCACCATTGGAGGTGTAATGTACATGCACTAATTTACGGGGGTGCAACACGGATGAGTTTGGGCTTAATATTTATACTATATGCCATGTTCGTACGGCGGCGCGATGTTATACGTGAATCCAAGTTGGAAGGACATCATACTGAAGTAGTACATTTAAGACTTCGATATGGTTTTATTCCATACTTTTATTGATTATAATTATCGGTTTATGTGGGTTTAAACCATGAAATCCAAGGCTGAGGTGTATGGAAAATCGGAAGCTCAATGTAAGAAGAATATAAAGCGTCTTCGGTTTGATGGGGGTGGTTAATCTATTGTTAATGCTTTTTTACAGTTTCTCCGCTCTCATGGCATATTTTGGCAGAGGATTGTCCCCTATACTCCTCAGCGAAATGGTGTGGCTGAGCGAAGGAATAGGGATATCATGGAAATGGCCGACTGTATGCTTCACTCTTAGAACATGAAGCTTCCTTTTTGGGAAGAAGCAGTTGTTTTTGTGGCATTGATAATAAACCCCACACCTACTCATGCATTTTATGGTATGACTCCTTATGAGCGCTTACATGGGATAAAGACCTATATTTTACATTTAAGGAGTTTTGAATCGGGTGCATGGGTCTACCCACCTCATGGAAGGCGTGATATATCACTTGACTAGTATACTCCTCGCCATACTATGGATACACAGCTGGTTGATCAGTTGGTTTAGCTAGTTAGAGGGAAGTTGGTTTAGCTGCTTAGTGGTTTAGCTATTTAGAGGGTAGGATTGACTCATTGAGGCGGGCTCAGTCAACTTGGTCAAAGGAAGGCAGCTACTTGGTTGGTTATTTATCTCGAGGAAGGCTGAGAAGAGAGGATGAGATCAGTTGGTCAGATCAAGGAAAGGAGGTTGGTTGCTTAGTCGATTAGCTTGGTCAGTAGGTCAGTTCGTCAATTCAGCAGCATTTGTGAAGTTCGTCAAGTCAGCAGCAATAGGTCAGTTGAGGAGGAAAGGTTGGTCAAAAGGCGACAACTTTAGGCTGACAGGCTAGCAGGAAGATACAACACACACTGGTTGGCTTGGTAAAGATATAAAGAGGAGGAGTTAGCCCCACCAGCGAACGGGAAGCTGCAGGATAGAGCCAAGCTGCTACACCGATCAGCGACGAGGGTTTTCTTAGAGCCACTAACCCCTGTCATTTAGGGAGATAAACGTCAAATCCATTCTAGAGTATGAAAAATATTCACTTATTTCTCGAAATGAAGATCTTAGCCACCCGTTCAGTATCCCTTCCTATCCCAGCCAGCTAGCCTGTTGTTCCTACATTCACTGATGTTCCAATCATCTTGCATATGTTGGGCTTGTAGACGCATAAGAAAAAGCACCAGAGACTTGGGCAGTGATCTTCTCGCATGGAGGGCTTTTATTGACTATCTCGGGCCGGTGGGTTCAGGTATCATTCGATTGCTTGCTACAAATGCTTATACCATAGCCCCTGTCTCTACTCCCTATGATGGTGGTAAGGATGCTACTTCCACTCTAGCTGTTGCTGATGAAGCCAGCTCCTCCTACTCGAAAGATCTGCTCGATCGAGCGGCCTCTGTTCGCCTACCCTATGCCTTTGCGGGATGCTGGCCACTTCCAATGGATATGGATCGGTCAGCTGCTATGGATAAAAAGAAAAAGAGATCGAAGAAGCAAGCATACCTCTACCGAGTGGCTCGGCTCCGAACGAGTAGGATAAGACCTTATATGGGAGAGGCTAGCGCTGAGTGCCTTTCTACATCTGAAGTTGCTTCTTTTGTTCGGAAGAATAAGACTCTTCTTCTTCATTGGAAAACGTCTCTATTATGAGAAATTGTCTTTCCTCATATCGAAGGAAAGGCGCCGCAGTCTCGAGCCCGCCGCGGCTACGACATATGTTGGTGGAGATGTTGAAGAAGTATGGGAGGGTGCCTGTGTGGCATCAGTAGGATCGGATACCTACTTAAAACAAAAACAAAAACACCTCGCTTCGGCTTCCCCATGAGTTGAAGGTCTTACTCAAAGATATCCATATAAATGGATGGGAAGGCGGACGATACTCGATCAGGGGTGCTCCAAGATGTCTATCCGTTGTTGGTAACTACATCATGAAGCATCCCTAGTGAGAAGGGTTTAGTGCGTCCTAAAATGGATGTACTAGCTTGAGGAGTTTAAGTCGTGTAAGTCATAGATGGGGAAGTCCTGGAGACCTAAACGACCTAGATCGAATTGTAAACGATCTTTGCTCCTCATTCCCACTCAATCAACCAACCAACCCTACCCTTACCCTTATCCCCACCCCCTAAACCATATCTATTCTTATTATTATCTATGTTTAGTATTCAATAGAAGCACAAAGAGTATATTGGCAGGAGCACATATGATATATACAGGTCTTGATCTCCTTTCTTACTTGATCATCTCCTTGTTTAGTTACTGACTGCCGGCCACCTTGCCCCTTCTTATTTCTTTATCTCTTTATCTCTTTATCTCCCTGCTTCGATTGCTTATTAGACCTTGATTTCTTTTCATATTGCTGCTACTTATTCTTGTATTCTTTTCATTATTTGAACAAGCGGTAGCGATAACTTCAAGTAAGCAGTCCTAGCACCAAAACAAGCAAGAATCCCAATCGCTCCGCGCCTTACCTGGAAGGTCAATTCAGTACTCAAAGATTGCCTTCATTTAGTTTAGTTGAAGTGGTTGTTCAACCCCAGCTAATATCATAAGTGAAGTAAGGCAGTAGTGAATTCATAGGGCAGTTCCGATCCAGCAATCTATCCCTGAGTGGTCTAACAAAAAGTAAAACAAGTAACTAAAATAAGATAAGAGAAAATAACGTATATAGAAGGTAACAAAACTAATGTGTGGAAAGGGATGTGCAGTAGATAAGTGGTATTGAGACAGGCAAGGGAAACTAGACGACGGGTAAGGAATTGATCCATCAGTTCCTTAAAAGAGAAGAAGGGTAATTCAATGTGTGGGCAGCCCTCCATCGTTCTAGGATGAAAGGGATAAATAAAGGTAAGGGTACGGTAAATGCTGTCCCTGAAAGAGAAGACATAGGCAGTTGATCGCCCAGTAGCATAGGTACAATACTATCATAGCTATTAGTAGCGGAGGCAAAGGTACAAGTTGATGAACCTTTTGATCCACCATATCTAGGCGCAAAGCCAATAATAGACCCTGCAACATCTCTTCATGTACTGGCGCATTGAAAAGCACCCCATTTTGCATCCTAGGGAACCAACCCACCAGCTATCAATATATTCCCACCATGGCTATGCCTAGATTTCATTTGATGGCAAGCCTCAGCTAGTAGTAAGATAGCCCACCACGGCTATGCTTAGATTTCATTATATTTCCATATATAGCAAAGCAAAAAATTCTATAAGAAATGGACCACCCTTACAACAGAATTGGTTCTCAATAGAATCTATTGTTTCCTCTAAATATATATAAACTGACCAAGAGTATATTGATATAAGGGCCTGGGTCGCCGGTCCCTTGAAGAGTCCTTACTGTGGAAGGGGAAACCCTTAAAATAGAATGCCCTTAAAGGGAGACTTAAATGCCTTATTTGGTTGGTCCAAAACTTGCTTACTCCGTGCCTTCCTTCACTATGCTCTTTGAGGGGAATAAATATAGGGAGGGCTAGAACCTTATCTTCTAGCTAGTGATTTGAGGTAAAGAAATATAGGGGCCTTAACTTCAAAGGGGGCCTTATTATTCAAGTAGGTTCGCCTATAACGTTACAGGACCTTTTTCATTGAGGGGAAGAAAGGAGCGGAGCCTTTTCTAGCTATTTATTAAATGAAATGTGCTCCTTTGCTCACTTTACCATACGGAGGATGAGGTTAATCATTGAATAGATTAAATGAATTTGGGGGATAGCTTTTATGTGGTTAGGATTTATCCCTAGGCATTTGGGGGCGTTAGAGAACTTGTCCTTCCAACTTGTCCTGATTAACCCAAATTGGCCTTTTTATGCAAGAAAAAAAAGAATCTAATCTGGTTCTAGGTATAGTCTTGACTGGTCTGCTTCCCCTGAAGCAAGCAGAGTGTCGGGTCTGCCGAGAACCTTAATCAAAAGGAATCACTTGGCTGGCTTGCTTTTAGTCAGGTAGGTACGCTCACCCTTATATACCAAATTATACCCTTCCAGCTCTGCTTTAATGCTTGTAAGATTACCAATTCTTCTATTCTCTTATCTGGGGCATTAAGGATCTGACCTTCCTTTAGTGCCTTTTTAGACGATGCATGTTCATGCCATCCGATACACCTCACACATGGGAATGCCAAGCCTATTTCTCACTGCTTTTATTATTAGAACTAGTCAAGCCAGATACTTGCCACGGAGGAACCGATTAAGTTAGACCTGCCAGATACGAGCCAGCCATATTCGCATTCCAGGAATAAGGTAGACCACCTAGACCGAAGTGGAGACCATTTCCACTGGGTCATTGCCAGTCTCTAGAATTGATGGAAGCTATAGTCAGTGCAGCTAGTATGTAAGCTAGTCTGTGCCAGTCTCATTTACATAAGGTCATTGGGAAGAGATGCTAGTCTTTGTCAGTTTCATTTAAGCCTTAAGGTATTTGAACGTGAGAGTTTTTTGAAACAGTCAACATGGTACGCAAATCCCGTTGTTGAAACAGCCCCTGATTTGCGATTTTGAAGCAGCATTTCAAGTATGAAGACAACGAGAAAAAGACAAGTAAGGGAAGCTGTTACATGGGCCACTCTAAAGCCAGTATCATTGTATTCATCATAACAACATTTTTCGATGGAAGAACAGAAAGACCATGTTTTAGAATAGAAGATTAAATTGGGATAAAAATAGAATTTCTATGATGTAAATCAATTGTAATAGATGTCTCCTCTTTAAAAAGATGAGACATCAGCATTAGAAAGATAGATAGAGACTGTGGGAGGTTCATTTTTCTGAATAGAGAAGGAGCGTGACTCTTTTGTAATATGTTTCTTTTGACAGATGAATAAAATTTTGTTTTGAGAACTCCAATATAATCCCTTCTTCTGGGGAATCTTGTGAGAAGGAAAGGGCCCGCCTTCTTCACAAGATTCGCCCATTTGTTCCTGTATTCTGTTAACTGTTGATGTTACTCATACCTTGATTAAACCCTGTTTGCTGAAGTTATTTACGCAGTCTTGAAATCCTGTGCTCATTGTTAAAGCTCTGTTTTTATTACTTACTGCATTGATTTCATACAATTCATTCTTGAGAAGTTGTGAGTTACTTTATTTAGAAATCTTGTTTATGGAATGAGTGTGTGAGAATTCGGTAATCAGGAAATAGGTGTTGAAGATTCCTACTTGGGGAATAGGGTCCTGTTCTCTGTTATAGTTTAATTGATCTTTATTTCTGCAGATTGATTTCCTTTCATTATATTTTTAATGTAATCCAGGATTCTTTTAATGAAAGTCTGCAATAGAAGGATTGTCTTTGTTGTAACTCAAGTAGGCTTCAGTTTTTTTAAAGCAAGGTGTGGTCGGCATGATCAGTGTAATTAGTGTGATTAATACTACAACATTTCTTTGCTTATGAAATTGAGCATATATAGTGTGTGATTGCCTTTGAAATAAACAGACTTCCTTGGGTTGAAAATTTATGTAGCACTTGAATTGTTTAAACAATTAAAGTGACCAACATTTTGGCGTCATTGTCGGGGAAGGTAATTATAGATTTCAAAAGAATTGATGTTTTTCTTCCAGATGTGCAGATTGTATGAGAGGACGCGGAACCCATAAGAAAACTAACCCTACAAGTGGCAAGGGCAAAGGAAGGGGAGGAAGAAAGACTTTTATTAACGAGATTGTATCAAAAGATGAATCTTCTCAGAGATTAAGCTCTCGAAGACCGAATCCTCAATGCTCCCCTCAATCAAATTATGAAACAGATGAAGTTGTGAGCCCTGAAAACATTGAGGAACGAGCAGCAAGTGTTGAAGAACCAGTAGACAGTATTGAAGAACTAGAAGAAAGCACTAAAGAACCAGCAGAGAACGTTGAAGAATCAGCAGGAAAAATTGAAAAACAAGTGGAAAGCATTGAGGATCCAGTAGAAAACTTTGAGGATCGAGAAAGTGCAGTAGGAGATCAAACAATGGAAGGAAACAATGAAGGATTCTTTGGTGGAGGACAAGTAGATCTTGAAGGAGAGGGAAAAGATGAAAATTATCTCTCTACCTTGGGATTTCCTATTAGTGATCTCCTTAGAGGAGAAACTCCTATGAATAATATCCCACTGTCAGCCTTACCCAACTTCCATGGTTTATCCTCTGAAGATCCTAACAAATTTCTTTTTTAATTTGATATATTATGCAGAAGTTATGATTATGTTACGAATGCTCAGAAGTTGAAGCTATTTCTAGCAACACTAAAAGGAAATGCATTAAGGTGGTTCATTAGTCTCGGAATCCATGTAATCACAACATGGGAACAGATGAAACAAAAATTTCTGCTTAAATATCAAGACTACTACCAGACAAGAGAAAAGAGGGAGGAACTATTCAAGATGGTACAAAAGGAGGATGAGAATTTGGAGGACTTTGTGGAGAGACTACAATACAATCTGCATATATCTGATCATCTCGGTGTGAGTAAGGATATTCTTAAAATAATATTACTGAAAGGGGTGAGGGATGATTGTTTAGATATGCTAAACATGCTTGGTAAAGGGGATATATCTAAAGAATCATATGATGAAATTGTTGACCTATGTAAAAGATGTTCAAGAGGAGTTGCAAGGAACAGGTCAAACAACAAAGATGCCACATGTTCAAGAGTTCAGAAATCAGCCAATGGAGGAGCAACAAGAGCTGAAATAGGTAATTTACTTGAAGAATTTAAAACTGAAATGTTAAGTTATTTTTCTTCACAAATTGACACATTGCAGGTTAAAAAGAAACAGGTCGAAGCAGAAGTAGCCTTGGCTGTCTTTTGCCCCAAATGCAGAGATAAACACCCACTAAGGGAATGCCCATTGGATAAGATACCAATTTTCACCCTTTTTGAGAAAGATCATGAAACACAACAATGCCCTTCTCTACCAGGAATAAAAAAGCATTGCAACCAACGGAAGAAGAAGCTGAAGCAGTCTATCTGCTAACACAAAGAAGACAATGGCAACCACGAGGACAAGGTATGAATCCTAATATGCCATTTACATCTTCTAATCGTTGGAACAATTATCCTTCTTTTAGTAAGACAGATTACCCTCCCTTCAACCAAATGCAATATCCACCCTTTAATAAAATGAATTACCCACCCATGCAACAAACAAACCCTCCCTTTGTAGATCCTGCAATGTGGACTCCTTGGCCTCCACAACAACCATCTTATTTTAATAAATGGAATTCAAATTAGAGGGGCCAACAACTCCCATGTCCAAATCAATTTCCTCAATTTCATAAACCACTTCCTCTACCATCAGGTGCTCCACCAAATAATCAAATGAGACACCAACTACTTGTACAACCAAATCCTAACCCCAATAATAAAACTGTGCAAGTCATTGATATTCAGAACCAGCCCACATTTCCTACTTTCCCTGCACAATGTAATGATATTCATTTGAGATCTGGGAAAATAGTAGAACCCATCATTGATGATATAACTTCTTCTGATTTTGATAAAGAAGAAACTGAGAAACATGAATCACACAAAGAAGTACAACCACCCTCTAATAAGGGTGCTGAAATAACAGAGCCACCATTCCCTGAGCATTTAGTTTTAACTAAAACGCCTAAACCACCTGCTTTTAATATTTTAGGGGAATTGCAAAATTTGTATGTTAAAATTCCACTTTTACAGGCACTAAGAGATGTACCAATTTATGCCAGAACCATGAGAGACATTTGTGTTAAGAAACCTGGTGGGAAAGCTAAATATCCCCTTACAGTTCATGTTATGGGTGATCTATCTGCATTAATGTCCAGTAAAACTCCTCCTGTGAAATATGGTGACCCCGGCCATCCTACTGTGACAGTTCAAATTGGTAAAACAATAATCCCTCAAGTTCTGGTAGATTTAGGTGCTTCTATAAACATTATGACTCTCGAAACTTCACAATTTTTACAGCTAAAGAACACAATTAGAGATGCACCAACCATCCTAGAGCTAGCTGACCATTCTACAATTAAACCAGAAGGAGTTGTTGAAGACTTAGTTATCTCGGTTGAGTCCTGGAATTACCCAGCTGACTTTGTGGTGTTACAAACTAAAACAAAGTTGGGGGGACATCCTCTAATTCTAGGAAGGCCTTGGCTAGCCACAGCCGATGCCTTTATCAGCTGTAGATCTGGTTCAATGACAATTTCCAATGGATATGAAACTAAACAGCTTACTCTTTACCCTCATGCTACACCCATGACTAACAATGAGAATTCTGTGTGGATGGATTATGATGATAATGCTATTCAACCTATTTTGACTATCGGACAAGCTTTAATTCTTAAAGACAACACAGAGGATGAAGTAATTAATAATTTTATTTGTGAACCCTCCTCTGTGACTGATGAAACACACAATCAACTAACTGCACTTTTGGAAACAGATACCCAAGAAAAAATTAAATTCGAAGATTCGCCTCAAACATCAACCACCATCTCTTCTAAAAGCATAACAGTAGAAATCGAACCTGGCAAAACATTAAACATAAATCCTAATCTGACAGTTGCTGAAACACAATAGTTAATGAAGTTACTGCTTGAAAATAAGGAAGCATTCGCATGGGATTACATGGATATGAAGGGAATCTCTCCTGAATTATGTACTCACCGGATTTATATTAAGGAAGGCTGTCGACCAGTCTGCCAACCCCAAAGACGAATGAACCCTAATTTAAGAGAAATTGTTAAAGAGGAACTTCAGAAATTGCTTAACGCGGGATTCATATACCCTATATCTGACAGTGAATGGGTTTCCCCATTGGTAATAGTTCCTAAGAAAAATGGGAAATGGAGAGTGTGTGTAGATTACAGAGCTTTAAATAAAGCCACTCAAAAGGATCACTTTCCTTTACCATTCATTGATTAGGTGTTGGATAGTTTGTCAGGAAAGAAATTATTTTCCTTTTTAGATGGATTTAGTGGGTATAATCAAATCAGAATTGCACCCCAAGACCAAGACAAGACCACTTTTACTAGCCCTTGGGGAACTTTTTCCTATAGAGTTCTTCCATTCGGACTATGTAACGCACCAGCAACTTTTCAAAGGGTTGTTATAGGAATATTTTCTGATATGTTGAATGACTCCATGAAAATATTTATGGAGGACTTTACTTCTTATGGTGTGTCTTTCTAAAATGCATTACAGAATCTTGAGAATGTACTCAAACATTGTATACAAGCTCACCTCTCCTTAAGTACTGAAAAATTTCATATGATGATGAGTGAAGGAGTAGTGCTTGGAAATTTTATCTCATCTCAAGGAATTCAGGTAGATCCATCCAAAATACAAGTCATTCAGAATCTTCCTGTTCCTAAAACACAAACTGATGTGAGAATTTTTCTAAGACATGCTAGATATTACAGGAGATTCATTAAAAAAAATTCCAAGATAGCTTCTCCTTTATTTGTGTTACTTATGAAAAATGTTGAATTTAAGTGGACTAATCTTTGCCAGGAAGCCTTTTTAGAACTCAAGCATCAGTTATTTATAGCTCCTATTTTGAGAGGACCTGATTGGGCACTTCCCTTTCATATATCTTCTGATGCTTCAGATACTGCAATTGGAACTGTGACGATGTCTTGGGACAAGAGGAAAACCATATTCCTTATGCCATCTACTTTATCAGTAAGAATGTGACCCCTGCTGAGCTTAATTATACAATTATTGAAAAGGAATTTTTAGCAGTAATTTATGCCATTAATAAATTTCGACATTACATTACTGGTTATTCTACTTTTTTCCATACTGATCACTCAGCTATTAAGTATTTAATGAATAAGTATGTCACAAATGCTCGAGTTACCAGATGGTTATTGTTACTGCAAGAGTTTGATATTACAAGTAGATTGACCAGGTAAAGAAAATGTTGTTGCTGATTTCCTTTCACGGTTAAAAACTAATAATAATATTCCAATAGATGATTCCTTTCCTGATGAGTATTTATTTGCAGTATCTGCTCACTCACCTTGGTACGCAGACATTGCCAATTATCTGGTTGCGGGAAAGTTATCATCACACCTGTCACATAGAGAAAATAGAAAAATCATTCAACAAAGTGCTAGGTATAGCTGGATAAGCGGGTGTCTTTTCTACACAGGATTTGATCATGAAATCCATAGATGCATTGGAGAGGATGAGGTGTATGATATATTAAAAGCTTGTCATGATGGCCCTTGCGGAGGGCATTTTGCTGATAAAATAACAACACATAAAATTCTGAGGATGGGTTATTATTGGCCCTCACTGTTTAAGGATGCAAAGAAATATGTGTAGGCTTGTGATAGTTTTCAGAGAATGGGTCAACCTAATCATAGAAATGAAATTCCATTGAACCCCCAGGTAATACTTGAACCACTTGAAAGATGGGCCTTAGATTTTATAGGACCCATTAATCCTCCATCCAATCAAAGGATTTATATATTAGTCTGTATAGATTATATGACCAAATGGGTGGAGGCAAAAGCACTTCTTAGAGCTATTGAAGAAGTTGTCCTAGCTTTCCTATTTGAAGAAATCTTTGTTAGATTTGGAATCCCTAGAGAGCTAGTTACAGATGGAGGACCTCCTTTCAATTCTCATGGTTTCAAATCTACCCTTCTGAAATATCATATTTATCATAGAATGACTACACCATACCACCCCCAAGCCAATGGGCAGGTGGAAAGTACAAATAAAGTAATAGAAGCCATTCTAACCAAAACAGTGAAGGATAACCAGAAGGATTGGTCTCAAAAGCTCCCTGAAGCACTATGGGCTTATAGAACTACCTGGAGAAATACTACAGGATTTTCTCCCTATGAATTGGTTTATGGTAAAAGTGTTGTTTTTCCTGTGGAATTTGAAATTAAAACTTTAAGAACTGCTTTAGTTGTTAACCTTGATTTGATTGATGTGCAGATAGCCAGGTTGCAGCAGCTTCTTGAACTGGATGAAAAGAGATTAGATGCCATTCATCAGACAATTATGATCCAACAACAAAGAACAAAGTGGCATGATAAAATTATCAAGCACAAGCAGTTCCAAAAAGGTAATTGGGCCTTATTGTATGATTCTCGGTTTGAGAACTTTCAAGGGAAGCTACATACAAGATGGTTGGGACCTTATGAAGTAGATGTTATTTTTCCCAATGGAACAATAAGGCTTTTAACAATTGATGACTCTAAAACACCACTACTAGTAAATGGTCATCAACTTCGTTTGTACCAGCGCCCTATTTCTAAAGAATATTTTAAGGCCACTTGCATGACAGATGCACATTATCTTTTTCTAGGGGAGTATTCTACTCCTCACAGCATTTAATTGTTTTTTGCATTGTATTCTTAGTATTAGATTACATTTCTTAAAACTAATAATCCCTATCAAGGGTTGGCATGTTACAATTGTTTATTTTGCAGATTCTTGATTAAGGAAGGACTTACCGAGGAAGGACAATTTCACCACAAGAATATCTAAGCTTCAATTTGAGAAGCTTTTCTTCCCTCATTTAAATTCATTTTCTCATCTCCCATTAACATTTAATCACTCATTCCCTCATTCATTTTTCCCTTTTCATATCATTTTCCTATTTTTCCCATCTTACCCACTGCTGAAACACCATTCTCTAGCAAATATTTTCCCTATTCCTTACTGCTGAAATACCATTTCTCAGCAAATATTTCCCCTATTTTCCTATTGTTAAATCATCACTTTTTAGCAATATTTCCCCTATTTTTCCATTGCAGAAACACCACTTTCAGCAGCATGTCATTTATCATTCCCTTGCTAAAACACCATTTCTTTCTCTAAAAACATGACTATGCAACTCTTTCAGTCCTTCACTTTCACTCTTCATACTCATTGTGTGAATACTGTCCATTCACTTCCTCTTTCTTATGATCAAGCAAACTATAATATGATGCCCCTTATATTTCAAAGAATTCTAAAGTTATTCCATCATTATCGAGCTATCATAAACAAGCACAATATATTTCGAATTAAAAAGAAAAGGTAAATATAAGGTATGTGAATTTTATGTAATACAATTAAACGATAGTTTAAAGAGAATATTTTTCTCATCATGACTACAATCTCTGAACACTCAAAAACATCATTTCACCATACATGTGGGGGGGGGGGGGGGATTTCGAAATTACAAACCATCATTTCACAGCATGCAAACTACCGTCACTCTTTATACCCATTACTTCGGCCCTTTACCGATACTCCATGTTCTCAGTCACAACGTTTACTCTGTTTTAAGTCTGGTAATTCTGCTCTTTGCCTCTGCATTTTACCCAAGCTAGTAACTATGGGAGGACCGGCCATTAGACATGAGCCCGGCTCAATAGCTCTACTTGAATTGTTTCCAGATGCCTATCAGATTTTCCAACAGGCAGGATGGGTGGCATATTTTGAAAGACTTCAAGAGTTCGACCCACAACAGGTCCTGGAATTTGCACAAAATCTTCAGGAGGACCATTCTACTATCTAGGAAGTCCGAATTCCGGTTTCAGAGGACAATATAGCGCAAGTCTCAGGTTTTCCAGTCACATGTGATCGGTGGTTTAGTCGAAAGCACATCATTTTAAACGTGCAACAGGACTTCCTTCTTCCAGGAGAACATGTCGAGATTAAAGGACGTGGCATAGGACTGCACTCATTGCCTCCTCCATGGCCAAAGGTAGCTAAATTTGTCAAACATTATTTAACTTGCGAAGGTCGCTATCAGGTAGTCTATCAGCACGAATTTGTCTTAATGAGTCTCTTATGACATGGTAGACTAGTAAAAATTCCTTATTATTTGCTTGGATGTATTAGAAATATGTCATATTATTGTAGGCGGGTAAAATTTCCACTTCTTTCCCTCACCCATCATCGCCTTTGTCAGCTACTGATTCAGAGGGGTTTCGCTCAACAAAACCCTCCTCTAAACAATTTACCTTTACCCCCTAAGCAAGCTACCGAAATTCCCCAATAAGCTGAAAACCCCCAAGAAATCCCTGAAAGTTCCTACGAGTAGTAATTGAAGAATATCCCTAATCCTCCATTGATTCCATCCTCAGAACCAGTTGATCCAGTTAACCTGTCCTCAAGCCCATTTCATTTAGCAAAGTCATCTCATCCTACCGTCCACATCCCCAGTGATAACTCTCAGGCCGAAACACCACCATCTTCCCCCATTCATAAAAGAAAGAGGCTAATTACAACCGCCTCTGTATCAAAAAGGCAAACAAGGGATATATCTAAAGCAGCCACCTCCTCCGATAGCCCTTCTCCTAGGGAAAAATCTTCTCATAAAAATAAAAATCAAAATACTGCTTTTTCTACTTTCCTACCTAGGAGACGAATGAAGACGTCCATTAAATAAGAAACAATTCCCATTACCCCTGACCTCGCAGCCATTTTGCTAAAACTCCACCCTTCCAAACCCCGGACTCATTACCCGTCTCATCCCGTGGCACTAAAACACAAGAACTAGATGCCCAGGGTAATATGACATCATTTTCTACACAACCAGTAGCTGATCCACAAAAACCAGCTACTCACTCAGCAACTGAAACACAAGAACCAGCTGCTGACGTGCAAAATTTAGACATCCAAGGGGCTACTACAAAGAAACTAGCTCTAGCTATAACACAAGAAAAATCTACAGCTGAAAAACAACAATCATCTTCAGAAAAAGCGACTGATACATAGGGCCCAGTCACCATGGCCTCCCTTTTACAAGAAAATGAATTTTTAAAGTTAGAATTAGAAGCTTACAAGAGAGAATTGGTAATGGCAAGGGAAGCCTTTGACAAGGAGCTAAATTTCTATACCCTGTCCCATACAACATCCATGCAAGACAAACATAAAGAGAACGATCCATATAAAGAATATATGTGCCATCAATGTGGAAACATCTATCAACAGGCAGGATACAAGATAGTTCAAGTTCCAACGCCTGGAGCATCCACATCATCTGCAGTTAAGGAAGAATGCCCTACTATTACACAAGAACCGGTAGGGCCTTCAAAAATTTTGGATAAAGAAACCAAGGTACAAGTATCCTGCCCTACAGTAACTGATTCTTCTACTCAGACTATGCCTCAGCCCACCACTTACAATGCTAGAACACAAACTACACCATGGAAAGAGATAGAAATAATGAATAAGTGGAAGAAACAGTATGCTATTGCCTAATATAAAACTTTACAACAACATAAATTGGTTTGGAAGAATCATATCTATTCCAATCGGGAGAACTGGGAGCAGACACTTCAGCAACTTAGAATTTACAAGAAAGAGAATAAAGAATTAAAAGACAAAATGATCCTAATGTTTCAACTAGTACAAAAACTATTAGCCACCAGGAAACCATCTCTAAACTATTCTTTGTTTCTTTCCGAATGTCATGTTTATTTCCAGTTGAAAGAAGTCAAAGACGAAAGACCTCATGAGGTGCTCACAGCTGAACAGTTTGTCAAAAAATTTGCAGAGGCTTCCACCAGTGATCAACACCTATTATGTGAGTTGTATCTTCATAATGAAGCTATGCCTGAAAATAGACAGATCAATCTCAACCCTCTTGTTGGTGATGTTCAGATCAGGGCGTTTTCTTCCTTTCTTGCTTATCAAATTACATGGCAAACCTCTTTTCTTGCAACTAGGAACAATGAAGATAACCATCTTCTTTGGATAAGGCCAAAACCTAAAAACCCTGCCATTTTTGTGGCAGAATATCATCAGTTTTTGTAGAAGCCAGGAATGATTAAAAATATACAGCAATTGCAGACCTCAGTACTCCAAGATTGTCACCAATTTATCAGGGCCAAAGAAACTGCTGCTCTGAGAGCAAACAACATGTTGTGGAAATAATCCTCTAAGGAGAGACAAGAGTATAATCCTTTTAGCCCTATTAACCTTGAAACTGCATTGTCCAGAGTACCTAAATACATCACATGTGTTCAACAATGTGCTGAAAATTGGATAGGGTACCATTTTTACTTTCCTATTTTATGGATGTTAGCAGAACAATATCATGCTCATTACAGGTTGGCTAACAGGGATGAAGCAGTAGCGTGGCAGAGATTGAAAAATGTCCAGGGATTCAGAGCTTTAACAGATACCACCTTCCATAGCTATTGTCTAAGTAATTTGCATGCTAAAAGCCAGTATCCAGACTCTGACTCTGACTAAAGTTGCTTGAGGACATGCAAATATTTCACTTCGGGGGAATGTTATGACCTCATAATTTACCATTTTGACCACATATTTTGTTACCACTCTACTCTTTTTAGTCCATATTTAAAGCTTACATTATCACTTTCATTCATTTTTCCTGAAGGTATATAATATTCTTCTCTTTACTATATGTTTAATTTGTTTTTCATATAATTCTACATTACTTTTATATTTAATCATTAATCAAAGATATATAGTTGCTGAGACAGTTTAAAGACCGCAGATAATCTATTTTGAAGATTGCATTGCTGAAACAGTCAACATGGTACACAAATCCTGTTGCTGAAACAACACATGATTTGTGATTTTGAAGCAGCATTTCAAGTATGACGGCAACGAGAAAAAGGCAAGTAAGGGAAGTTGTTACATGGGCCACTCTAAAGCCAGTATCATTGTATCCATTGTAACAGAATTTTTTTATGGATGAACAGAAAGAACCTGTTTTAGAATAGAAGATCACATTGGGATAAAAATAGAATTTCTATGATGTAAATCAATTGTAATAGATGTCTCCTTTTTAAAAAGAGGAGATATTACCATTAGAGAGATAGTTAGAGACTGCAGGAGGTTCATTTTTCTGAATATAGAAGGAACATGACTCTTTTGTAATATCTTGCTTTTGACAGATGAATAAAAGTTTGTTTTGAGCACTTCAATCTAATCCCTTCTTCTGGGGAATCTTGTGAGAAGGAAAGGGCCCGCCTTCTTCACAAGATTCACCCATTTTTTCCTGTAATCTGTTAACTGTTTATGTTACTCATACCTTGATTAAACCCTATTTGCTGAAGTTATTTACGCAGTCTTGAAATCTTGTGCTCATTTTTAAAGCTTTGTTTTCATTACTTACTGCATTGACTTCATACAATTCATTCTTGAGAAGTTGTGAGTTACTTTATTTAGCAATCTTGTTTATGGAATGAGTGTGTGAGAGTTTGGTAATTAGGAAACAGGTGCTGAAGATTCCTACTTGGGGAATAGGGTCCTGTTCTCCCTTATAGTTTAATTGATCTTCCTTTCTGCAGATTGATTTCCTTTCATTATCTTTTTAATGTAATCCAGGATTCTTTTAATGAAAGTCTGCAATAGAAGGATTGTCTTTGCTGTAACTCAAGTAGAAATAAGTTTTGTTAAAGCAAGGTGTGGTCGGCGTGATCAGTGTAATTACTGTGATTAATACTACAACATTTATTTGCTTTTGAAATTGAGCATATATAGTGTGTGATTGCCTTTTAAATAAACATACTTCCCTGGGTTGACAATTTATGTAGCACTTGAATTGTTTAAAAAATTAAAGTGACCAACACTAGTCTAACTCTACTCAGTGTATAATGAAAATAACATTCAAGAATAATGTTTAAAGTAAACAGTAGGAAGAGGGAACACCAGCATTCCTAACTGCTTGAACTATATTGAATCATTCTTAAATACACAATCTGGAGGAAAACATTGAGATAAAGCTTATCATTCAGACAAGGGTATTGTAAACAATAAATCATAACTCTGTGCTTGTTGTTCTTTATCAGAGAATAAATGGAAAAAATGGCATACATGAAAGGAAAACAATAACACAGAAAGAAGCACTTCACCAGTGATATAGACCAGGATCCCAAGAATCTGCTTGTATATTGATGTCAATCCAGTTACATTCTTCAAGTCCAATGTTTCAGTTCAGCAATCATCTTCAATTCTCAGCCTAACTTATTTGATTACAAACATAGCTTCAAGAGCCTCTGAACACTATTTACATGTAGAAAATTTGAGCACAGGTATATATCAAAGTTCTGCAACCAACCCTTTACAATGAGCTCCTCAAGAAGATTTTATAGGAAAATGAGGAAGTGGAATGAGAGAAAAGATCTACAGGCTCAATTAATACAGTTTAATGCTTCTCAGCCTTTGAGGGGCTCACTGGAGAATATTACAGATATTTCTCTGTATTAATTGGCTTACATTAAGTAATATGCTCGCTAGGGAGATTTTGTTGACTTTAAGGCTTTGTGTCATCTTTGTAATAACTCTGCTAATATTTTACAATAAGTTTCTTTGGCTTGGAATAACTGTTCGGTTGTATTAAGGCAGATATCCTCTTTTCTGGTAATAACTAATCCATCTTTTGAAAGCTTTGAGGCTACAGGTGGTTTTAGTTAGCTGAAAGGATTCAATTATCCTCTGATGTGGCAGTGGAGGCTTTCTCGGTCTGGTAGATATTTGTTTTTTGACCTAAAATAGGATTAATTTGCTTCTGATCTGTGTGTTAGGCATAATTAGGCCTAAATCTTGTCTTATGTTCTTCAAACTGCGTTTAATTTAGTGGATTAGGCTTTTAACTATCGATTTTAGCCGTAATCCACCCAAACTATGTAAACCATCTTTAATTCTTCATCTCTAGTTTGATTTCAAGCTATCCAACTGATACTCTTTGCTTGATTTAAATTTTTCTGTGTCTTGTTGATGTGCAGGTGCACAGAGGGTTTAAAATGGCATCAGTGCTCATGATGCACTAATGAAACATGGTATGGAACCCTGCAGAGTAATCTTCTTCAAAGAATAAAGGTCTGGGGGATCATCATCCCTCGCCTTCAACTTTCTTTTTTAAATCAATTGAAAACTTATAAAACCTGCATAAACCATGAAAAAGTTAAGAAATCCTGTCTATTTGAGTTTAACTGCTTTGGAGGCTTAGGTTTAGAGCGCAATCGTTGGATGAAAGCATCCAACGGTGGAGATTGATCGCAGGGGGTCAAATGGAGGCGGTTGGAACAAATGGTGGGAGATTAACTCCGGGTCGTTGATCTGTGTTGATCAACTATCGAGATCAACCGAGGAAATATAATGTAGAGGGGCTACACTATCGCGTAATGGAAGAAATACAAAGGAAAAAGGGTGAAAATATTTAGCGGAGGGACAAATGTATTGAAAGGAAAATTGGGGTTTCCAAATGATCCTGGGCCATTGGATCAGATTAGCCCAAGGAGATCAACGGCGAAGATTGATCTACGAAGTCCCTTGGAAGATGGCGGAGGGCGATAATGTAATGGCTAGATTGAAGGCGGGGAATAAACGCGATGAAATGCAATAGAAAAAGGGTAAAGCGGTTTTGGATAAAGAAATAGCTATTTTCGCGGAGAAAAAGGGGAGAAAGGCGGTATTTCCTTTTTGAACGCGATATGTGTTAGAGGCCGACACGTGGCCTTTTGAAACCACCCATATCGCATAGCTTTGGAGAATTATCGTTCTAGCTAAAAAATCACGCGATATGGAGCATCTGCCGTCAGATCAGGGGTCTTAGATCGGACGGCTGTGGAGAGAGCGAGATAAAGAACATATGCTCGGGCGATAACAGGTGGGGTAGGGGAAGGTGGTTTCAATCTTGACCGTTCGATCATAGGAATGAACGACAGAGATCTGATCTAGGAGGGGTAGGACACAAAAGAGTTGGGAGTATCGGGATAAATCTGGGCCGTCAGATGAAATAGATCAATGGCTCAGATTTGATCTGTGGGTTAATGAAATAAATATGAGGCAAGAGGAAGGGTCAACATGGGCTGTTGATCTGTAGAAATCAACGGTGGAGATTTCCCCAAAAAACATTATAAAGCGGGGTTTCATAAATTTAACAAAGGTTGCGGGCTTCAATCTGGACTGTTGGATGGTATGAAATGGACGGCCCAGATGCAATCAGAGGTTTTCTATCAGCGGGGGAAAAAGAGTAAAGAGGACCGATGCGATTAGATGTGGACCGTTGATATGAGGGCCAGATCAACGGCAGGAAATGAATTGGGGGAGGTTACAGGCGGCGAAATGGGCTTTGGGATGGAGCGATAAGGGCCATCAGATTTGGGAAGGGCGGAATATATCGACGGTTGGAAATCCATCGAAAGATCACCAATCGAGGGAGATTAATAAAACATTCAAACGCGCTCAATGGAGATCTCCGATGCGAGATCCCAAAGACTGTTTGATATTTTCAGATCAAAGGTTGGGAATGGCTCAAACAATGACTGGCGGGTTTTCCTTTTAACATAGAAAAATGGTTTTTTATATGAAATACAAAGGGAAAATGGTGTCAGGGAGGGTTTATTTATAATTTTAGCACTTGATTGTGGGGCCTTTGGGTTTTTTCGAAGAGGCAAAGGGATCGGGGGTTTATAACGAGGAGCCCATCGCATCAGGACTTTTCATTAAAACAAAGAAACGCGCCCATCGAAAGTTTCTGATGCGATAAGCACCATATCAGTTTAGCGCTTTGTTCCAGCACCAAGTCGCATGGTGGGGAAGTGGTTTAGGGTTTAGCCCAAAGGGGCTTAGGCCTATAGTTAAAAAGACTGTTTTTTTATGAATTTTCAAGAATTTTCAAAGGATTCTGAAGGTTTCGGTAAGGTCCAAAAATGAGTTTTAAACCTTATAAGAGGGGATTTATAAAGGGAAGAAGGGAAATAAAGGAAAATGGAGGAATTTCATGGGGAAAAAGGGGATAAAAATGAAGGTTAATAATGAGTGAAAGGAAGGGTAAAATGAGGGAAAAATGGAGTTTTTTGCAGCAGTATTTTCATCATGAAAAAATCATATTTTCAGAATTAAGAGGGAAACAACAGTAAATATTAATCAAAGAATAAGGTGTCTTCATAAGACTTCAAGAATTAACAATTTTCGCAATAAAATGTGTTTCTTGAAGGATTCAAAAATGATTTAGCCACCATTTGATATGACAAATTTTATAGGTGGATAACATCTTTCAAAAGTCCCGATGCGATCCCTCCAATCAAACCTCAACTGTCGAAACCACAAGAACCGACGGCTAAGATCTCATCACACTCCGCCCATAATTCTTCGCCTTTGCCCCTCCGATTGAGTATTGACCATCGATCTCACTCCCAAATCCGACGGACAGCCCTCCATCGCATCCCACAAATTGTCAAGTACCATCCCCTTTTCTCCTCATATTTGCGATCCCCGATTCAAATCTAGTCGTCCGTTAGAAATATCTAACGGCCAGGATCTAACCCGATAACCCCAAAACTTTGCATTTGGAAAATAACTCTGCCCCAAGATTAAATCTAATCCGCCCATTCAAATGATCCTATGGTCTAGATTCAATCCGATAGGCCGAACTCCTTTGGTACCTACCTCCCGCCTCGTAAAACATCTATCCACTCACCAACTGCCGCGTGTATTCCACTATCGCCTCCCATCTGTGCAGCTTTCCCATCGCAATTTTTCTGCACAATCGGATCTGGGCCCTCTGATCCGACGGCTGACATTCCATTTCATAAAAGTTTTTTGACTACAGTTTAAACACCAAAACGTTTTTCGAAAAGGGTGGTATTCTAGAGGACACGCGTCAAGAGATGTATCGTATCGCATTTTTTTTGGGCAAACCGCTTACCCCCCCAAGTAGAATGTGAAAACTACCCACGATTTTCTGCCAAACCACCCTCTGCAATGCATTTTCTCATTTGATCTTTGACGTCCATCATTTTAATTCAACGGCTCAGATCATATCCCGATCACAACTCATTTTCCCTCCGTCTGTTCCCCAAAAGGTTTCATCAAGCAATCTCTGCCGTTCATTGTCCTAAATCGACGGCTCGGACTTAATCTTACCACCATTCACCCAACCGCCTCCCAATTGACCCCATCAAGTGATCTCGATCGTTGGTTGGTTTCATCCAACGGCCACAATTTAATCTCACATCCGAAACCTCCAAAGCAGCCTTTAACCTATTTTCCACTGGATTTTCTTAACTTTGTTCATTTTTTCAGGTTATTAAGGTTTTTTCTACAGTTTTAAAAAGAAACGAAGGCTAGAGATGATGATCCCCGGGCCATTTATTCATAAAGAAAGTGAATCCACATGATTCAAATTATGATTCCACCTGTGCCTCATGAGAATTTGTGAAGTCACAAAACCTATATGCACCTGCAAAATAACAAAAACATAGTGAACATCAAATAACCGCAGAGTATCAGTGTCAAAGGATAAAGACCAGAAATGAAGATCAAGACCTAATTAGGCCTAAACATAGAGTAAAGCATATTAAAAGTGTTTTAAGAATAAAAAAAGAGATATATCAGTCCGAAAGGCCTCCACTGCCACATCAGAGGCTAATTGAATCCTCTCCAGCTACCAAAGAGCCACCTGCAGCTTCCATAAATCAAAAGAGGGCATAGTTATTGACTAGCCAAAGATATTTTGTTTGAAGACAGCCAAAGTTATTGCCAACTCGCTTGAAGATTTTTTAAAAAGTCAACAAAAATTGCCAAACAGCCAAAAAATTAATGAAAACCAACTAATACAGAGAAATATCATAAAACTTCTCTATTGAACCCCTCAAAGGCCGAGAAGCATTAACTTGTATTAATTGAGCCTAGAGATCTTTTCTTTCATCCCACCTCCTCATTTCTTCTATAAATACTTCTGTAGAATATAATTTAAGGGTTGGTTGCTGGAATTTGATGTAATACTTGTTGCTCGAAACTTTCTACATGTAAATAGTTTTCAGAGGCTCTTGAAGCTTTGTTTGTGATCAAAGAAGTTAGGCTGAGAAGAGAAGATGTTGATGTACTGAAACATTGGACTTGTAGTTTGTAACTGGATTGACATCAATATACAAGTTGATTCATGGGATCCTGGTCTATATCATTGGTAAAGTACCTCTTATTGTAACTTGTTTTCCTTTGATGTGTGCCATTTTGTTCACTTTTATTTGATAAAGAACAACAAATATAGAGCTAGGATTTATTGTTAAAAGTACCCTAATCTCACTAATAAGCTTTATCTTTATGTTTTCCTCCAATTGTGTGTTTAATAATGACTTAAGTTTAGTGTAAACATTATCAAGGAATGTTGGTTAGTACATGTCTTGATGTGCAAAACTTGAAAGGAATTTCTTGAATGATATTTTCATTACATGCTAAGTAGAGTTAAACTAGGAAATTTTATGGTTTGCCCTATATCCTAGTTCTTCCTCCAAAGGTTGTTTGAAATTTTCCCTAAGAGTATGCTAAAAGCAAGTCTGGATTTTAATGATATCTTGCTTGATCTTAAGCTGCACTTTGTTTCCTTATCTATTTTCATTCCTTCTGAAAGTAGTCATGTGGATTACTGGATTGTTTGTTTGATAAGTTAGCTTTAATACAAGCTTGTCCATAGAATTTGATGGTTAGCCCTGTCCTTTAGTTGATTTTAAACAGTTCTTAAAAAGGATTTTCTTGTATGGAAAGTTGATAAATCCTTGTTGAAATTATTGGCTTTTTCCACTTTCTCAACACTTTTAATGTTCCATTCCATCATTTAATCTAAAAATATCTTTTGATATAGATGACTTTCCCCATGAACCACTCTTGAAATTGTTGCACAATTAAACCCTTTTGTGACTCCATAGCCCAATGGATTGTGTGTTGTTTCATATCTATCCTGTTATGGCCCAAATCCACCTTAGGCTGAAGGAAGGCGAGATTCAGGGTAACACCAAACCACACTCAGCCTCGTAGCTACCCCTACGAGGACAGGAGAGGGCTCTCTCCGGGTCAATCTCAATAAAAATATTCAAAGGTGCTTGAGATGACTAAAAAAACAACTGATCTTAGGCTAGATAAACAAATAGGAGGGTTTGATTTTGATTTTTAGGGGTTTCAGTTGGAAAAAGGGAAAAACAATTTTGGGCTTGGGGATGAGGCCAAATTCTTGCAGAGTTCAAGTTGGGGCAGGGTAGGCAATGACTTTGATGTCTTAGATCAATTGAATGGATTGAAAATACTGCTAAGGAGATGAAGAGGGCAAGAGAGTGCAATGATCCTCTTCAAACTAACGAAAAAACATGTAAAACTAAACAAAAGTTTAAGGCAGAGCACCAGCAAACTAATGAATTCTACCTAAGTTAATCATTTGTTTAATTCAGAAGAAAAGAGAAGGGAAATGGCATACATATAGCATTAATGAAACTTACAGATACATGGAGGAATACATCATCAAAACTCAGAGCCACAAGGATCCCAACAAGTGCTGCAAAACTCTGGTCTTTCCTTTGCCAAAAATCTGAAATGAATATACAATGAGGTGCCAAACTATTCCCAAGAGTCCAACCCTAAAGATGTCTCAGAAAATACAATAGATATACAAGTCTAACCCCTTCCCATGCCTCTATGGGTTGAGCTCATCCTTCTAGGGGCTGTTTCAACCAATTCTAAACATGGAACTAAAATCTAGGCAGCCAAACAACTTGCCTCTATATGCTAGGACACTGATCCATTCACTCAATTTTCACTTTTTAGTGAATGAATCCTCTAGAACAAGTAAAAACATGCCAAATTTACACCATAGCCACAAAATTACATCAAGATAGAACAATAATTACATCCAAAAGTGAAACTAGTCAAACTGGCCGAATTCCTGAGCTGAAAAGTGAAAATAGGGTCAAAATCCTCTATGCGTCGCGCCAGAAAACTCAATGCACCGTGCCAGTTTGAGCCTATTTTTGGGGCACTTACTGAAGTCCAAATTGAGCTCATGATAGCTCTTTGGAAATACCTGGATGTATGCTATCCAACCCAAGTGGAATTTTTCAATTTGGATGTCATTTTCCCCTCCAAAACTACAATCTCCCAAGACTGGTTCCTGCTGGTGCAAAAGGTGGCGGAAAGGTCATTTTTGGAGTGTTTTTTACCTTTAAGACCATGATGAAATCTCTCGGCCATTTCTGAGCATGCATAAATTACCATAAAAAACCCAAAAATATCAATTTTTCCTCCAGAAGATGTCCCAATCATAAGCGAGCGTCGGGTGGCACGACGCGTCGGGCAGAAAAACCTGTTTTGCAACCAAAATTTTCAAAAATGACCAAATTTTCTCCAAACTCCTTGAAATTTGGACTGAAGGTACATAATCAAGTTTCATGCTCAGCCAATGAAGCTTCAGCCAATATTTTAAGTCGATCATGTGTTTCATGACGTTTCAGTGCCCTCCTGGTGCATGCAGTTTCAGTGGTGAAATCATTGTCTCGGTTGTATTGATGTGACGGTGTCCGTCTCCATGGTGTTTCAAAGTCTGTGTTGGCTTCAATGAGATGAAGAATGAGAGTTTGGTGCCTTTGTTTCAATTGCAAAATGTGGGAGTGATTATGGGAAATATGTCATAATGGGAAAAGTGGAGTTTGTCAAGTGAAATTTCAGTCACTTGAGTGTGTTTGGGAATTTGGGATGTGTGAAGTTTTACAAATGATATGAGAGAGGTAGGGTGAATGAAATGCTAGGGTTTAGGGATAGGGATAATAGGATTTAGGATTTTAGGAATAATTGATATGAGTGATCTTATAAGGGAATAGGGAAGGGATATCAACAATATTGTAACAGTGAGGAGGAAAAGAACCACAGGTGGGGAATGTGCTTAAATAGTATGAGTGGCTTGGGGAAAAGGGAAGGGACTGTGATAAGAGTAAAACAGTGAGAGGAAGTAAACTAAATCGGAATGAAATGTTTGGCACAAAATTGCTTTTAAACCACCAAAATTTTAAAACCCTAAGGAGCATTTCTAAAAATTGATAGGGTTTGTGTTTTCCACCTTCAAATTCTCAAACTAGTCTTCAAACAATTCCAAACACCAGCTATGAGCAATTGTATAAACTTTTGTGAGCATGGAGCAACCAAAAATGAGATTTTGGAGAAGAATAGCAGAATTTTCAAGTTTCAGGCCTGTGCACCACGCACCAACCCAACACGCTGCGCAGGCCATGTACGCTGCGCCTGTGTAAATTTACACAGGGGAAAATGGTTCTATGCGCCGCGCACCTTCAGTGCGTCGCGCCTTCTCCCAATGCGCCGCGCCATAAATAGTGCATTTTTCAAGAGGATTTTGGAGGCCTTCCCAGTGTCCAAATTGGGCGCATGATAGCTCTTTGGAACGCTCTTTGCATCTAATTTCCAACCCAGGTGGAATTTTTCAATTTGGAGTTCATTTGCCTTGTCAAAAATCAAATCTCCCAAGACTGGTCAAAATGAGAAAAATGAGGCTGCCTCAAGGCAGAGTGCTGTTGCAGTCAACTTTTGAAGGTCTTCCTCAACTCCAAATTGAGCTCATGATAGTTCATTGGAAATATCTTTGTGTCTAGTTATCATTTGACTCATCCAGCAAGTCATTTGGCCAACCAAGCTAGGAGAAATCTTTATTTTCCCAAGGTCACTACAGAGGTGCATCAATTCTCCCAAGGCGATTGTATTTTTGACATTTCTCTAAAACCATGATACCTGTGTAAAAAGTGAAGGATTTTGTTCTTCTTTGGCATGTTTTGGAAAAAAACCTCTCTCGGTTTTCCAAAATTCATCTTTTATTTCTCTGAAACATCATTTGAATGAAACTTATCCTGATGTGTGTAACAAGGGATTTGTCGAAATGAAGTGAAACGAAGGGGATAAGGGGCTTCTAAATTCTTGAAAAAATTTTGGCAAGTAGGGAGGGATGTTAGGAAGCAGGGGAAAGTAGAATTTCAGATATTGAGTGAGGGGAAGGGGTCCAAAAGGGAAAAACACAGGCCTAACCTAGAAAATTGCCAAGTTGTGGCAAGAAACTAGGGTTTGTGCGAAAATGAGGAATTTGGGGGATATCAGCGATGGGAAGTGTTTAATAAGGTATATTAAGGATAGGGGAAGGTGTGGGAACATCAGGATACAATTTTTGCCGATGATTTGACCATCCAAGAGAAATTACCTCCAAAACCCTAGGAGAGGGAAATGGACCTTACCTAGGCACAACTGAAGCATGAACAAGATGTAAAATGACCCATTGGAACCTGACATGATGATGAAAACCCTATGAATGATGGTACACTCAGCTAAATGGTGACATGGACTGACATTTGGACAACTTTGAAAGGAGTAAAAGCAAACCCTAGACCTAATGCCTAGTGACCGAATTTTGCTTGAAGACTCACTGAAATGACAAAATTTGACCTGGACACCTTAAAATCACCTTGTAAGAGAATGTTTGATCACTGAAGGAAGGCTGAAAAGGCTGACACTAACATTGGCTCCAATGGGGATGGTAGCTCCTTGGAGGTGCCAAGAACTACAGATCTTTGGAAAGCAGACAGTGCCTTCATCCATTGGGCAATGGAATAAAAAACTCAAGCTGAAATGCATGACTAAAAACTGATGACTTGATGACACAAACTGACTCTCACTCAACTAAAAACTGACTCGATACTTAAACACAACTGAAAAACTGGAAAAGATGCTCAAAGTAGAGCTTATTCAATACAACCTACTCTAATTGTTCTTTTCACCACTTGATCAAGTGAAATGAAACAGCCAATGCAACCAAGTACGTATTGTAGCTGCTGTTTGGATTCTCCACAAATGCTCATTTATGAACAATAAGAGAGAACTACTGAAAGGAAACTCCCATGAAAACTTGTGAACAGATCCGTTGAATACTATGGATTCTCTATCCGCCTCCAAAAACACTGCATAAGGATCTTCATAAACATAGCTATTGATTTCCATTAACACATTACTATTCTGGTCCAAGTGATCTTCATAGCTGGAAATTAAGATTTTATTCACATCTGTACTTTCTTTCTTTGGTGACTGCAGCAAGCTGTCAAAAGGATCCTGAATTTTGTGAATAACCAAACTCTGGAGCTGATTCCAAACAGAACAAAAGTCTCCTTTATCAATCTCCTCATATGACTGCAAATCTTGAAATGGGCTTTGTAATGAAAAATCTATTAAACAAGACAATGAAGGAGACTTTTGAATAAGATTATTATCAACATTATTTTCCGGCACATGGTTAGCTAATGGATAAGAACTATTACAGCAAACACCATCCAACACACGAGCAATAGGATCATCAAAAACTTGAGAAGACTGCTGCAATGTGTCCATTGAAACTATATGACATCCTACCAGCTGTTCATGTTTTTCTTTAGAGATACTACGAAGATTCTTCTTTATAAACTAAAATGCTTCGAAACAAAAGGGTACAGAATCCTCTTGCATCATTAAATCATGTATTTTAGCTTCCACGACTTCATCTGTAATCTGACCTTCAATTTCATTTGGTGGCTGCAAATATGATGCTACAGGCTGCTCAAGAATTTCGTTATCTTTCTCATCCTCAACATTAACACTGAGAGATTGCTGATTTCTTATAGGCTGCTCATTTGAAGATTTACTATGCAATTTACCCTTCAAAAACCGGAATGATTCAAAACAAAATCGTACGGAGTCACCTTGTATCATTTTATCATATGTACCAGCTTCCATGTCCTCATCTGCAACTTGACAATCAATGGCTTTCGAGGGCTGAAAATCTAAATATGAGAAATCTTGAACAAGGTTTTCATTGCACTCAAGATGGTCCAGATCAAGACTTGTTGACATTTGATTTCTGATTGTATGAAAGTTGTCTCTGATGAACTGAAACGAATCAAAACAAAAAGGCAAATATCCTTCACTTACTTCAAAATTTTTTGCACTTTCCTCATCATTGTCATAGCTGATATGTATAGATTGATCACTGTACTCAAGCTGCTGAAAGTGAACTTCTTTCTCCCATAAACTAGCTACTGATTTGTCTGCAACATTATTTTTTGTTTGGAGAACATAATCATCATCATACTGATCAAACTGAGGTAAATCATCAAGCATACATATCATATCAACAGCTCTCTCTTCTTCAAAATGATCTATAAAACAATCACTATGACAACCAGAATAAGAAACAAAATGTTTTGGATCAACAACTTGTTCTTCTTCAATCTGCAAGTCATGGGCTTGAACATTATACTCATTCCTTCTGGTGTTCTTTTGCATCATCTCTTCTACTGCACTTACCAACATGTCAAGCTTCACCTCTAGAGACATCAATTTCTCCGGATTTACGTTTTTCATCTCTTCTTCCTTCAACCTTGCCCTTCGGATCAGCAAATGAGCCTCTACATTTACTGCACTATTCTGTATCTCTACAAGTGTTGCAATATTATTTTCTCTCAACTGAAACTCCATTTCTAGATCAAAGGCACCTGGGTAATGCAAGAGAGCAGATCTAGGAGAAGGTCTTATATCAGCTGGCATCGAAAAATATACTTGGTTAAATCTGGCAGAAAATTGTTGTACTGTCTCCCCTTGCAGTCTTTTTAGCTGGTTATATTCTTCTATAATCAAGAAAAGGTTCTGTCCGATCACCCACCTGTCGAGGAAAACTTCGACGAACTGCTGGAAATCTAAGATGCTGGCATCAAGCAGGGTTTTGAACCAACTCTTGACTTTGGCTTGCAAAGAAAGAGCAAAAAGCTTAATACTAACATCTTCTTCATCAACTTCAAAAAGGTCAAGAAAATTCTCAACATTCTGCACATGTTGCTCAACGTTGACATTGTTACATTCACTGTCAAATCTCGGCAAATATAGGTAATAATTTGTAGAGAAAGCATGAAGAATAGAAGGTAAAACAAGAGGTTTATACCTATCTGGGACTATAGAAGGTGTAGGAGTATATACAAGAGTTATGGGATCAATTTGATTTTCTTTAGGCTCATCACTCTGAAGAGAGTCATCATGAGATGTGGGAAAAGTAAGGAGGCCGGGATCAAAGGGAAACTCAGTATTTACACTCTTTGAATAAGTCGAGTGAAGATTTTGATCACCTTTATCATACAACAAATTCTAAAAAACTTTCAAGATAGCTTCAAGAACAGTAAAGAAGTAGTTGACTAGATCTTGAACACCATTCCACTTTAGATACCTGAACTTTGTGTAAGATCCTTCCATTATCTCAGAGAAAAAGTTAGCCCTCCAATGGGGTCTCTACATTGAGTTGGAGTCACCAGGTGAATGATTTTAGCCTTCTCATGTCTGATCGTTGTCCACCATCGACCATCAGATCTGAACTTGATACATGTACTCGGGCATGACAATCCACAAGTCAAGTGTCACGTTCACAAGCTAGACCAGAGATTGACTGAAGCAGTGTTTATCTACTATGCACTCGCAGAGTAAGAGCAGTTCGAAGGATACCTGGCATAACTTCAAGCTCCGTTTGTAGCTTATGAAACAATTAACACCAACAAGCAAACCATTTTCTTCCCCAGTATGGTTGCCACTATGTTAGTTCCCATAGTCCACCTTAGGCTGAAGGAAGGCAAGATTCAGGGTAACACCAAACCACGCTCAGCCTCGTAGCTAGCCCTATGAGGACTGGAAAGGGCTCTCTCCGGGTCAATCTCAATGAAAATATTAAAAGGGGCTTGAGATGACTAAAAAAACAACTGATATTAGGCTAGATAAACAAATAGGAGGGTTTGATTTTGATTTTTAGGGGTTTTTGTTGGAAAAAGGGAAAAACAATTTTGGGCTTGGGGATGAGGCCAAATTCTTGCAGAGTTCAAGTTGGGGCAGGGTAGGCAATGAATTTGATGTCTTAGATCAATTGAATGGATTGAAAATATTGTTTAGGAGCTGAAGAGGGAAAGAGAGTGCAAGGATCCTCTTCAAACTGATGAAAAAACATGTAAAACTAAACAAAAGTTTAAGGCAGAGCACCAGCAAACTAATGAATTCTACCTCAGTTACTCATTTTTTTAATTCAGAAGAAAAGAGAAGGGAAATGGAATACATATAACATTAATGAAAATTACAGATACATGGAGAAATAGATCATCAAAACTCAGAGCCACAAGGATCCCAACAAGTGTTGCAAAACTCTGGTCTTTCCTTTGCCAAAAATCTGAAATGAATATACAATGAGGTGCCAAACTATTCCCAAGAGTCCAACCCTGAAGATGTCTCAGAAAATATAATATATAGACAAGTCTAACCCCTTCCCATGCCTCTAGGGGTCGAGCTCATCCTTCTAGGGGCTGTTTCAACCAATTCAAAACATGGAACTAAAATCTAGGCAGCCAAACAACTTGCCTCTATATTCTAGGAAACTGATCCATTCACTCAATTTTCACTTTTTAGTGAATGAATACTCTAGAACAAGTAAAAAAATGCCAAATTTACACCATAGCCACAAAATTAAATCAAGATAGAACAATAATTACATCCAAAAGTGAAACTAGTCAAACTGGCCGAATTCCTGAGCTGAAAAGTGAAAATTGGGTCAAAATCCTCTATGCGCCGCGCCAGAAAACTCAATGCGACGCGCCACTTTGAGCCTATTTTTGGGGCACTTCCTGAAGTCCAAATTCAGCTCATGATAGCTCGTTGGAAAGACCTGGATGTCTGATATCCAACCCAAGTGGACTTTTTCAATTTGGATGTCATTTTCCCCTCCCAAACTGCAATCGCCCAAGACTGGTTCCTGCTGGTGCAAAAGATGGCAGAAAGGCCATTTTTGGAGTGTTTTTGACCTTTAAGACCACCCAGAACTTGATGAAATCTCTCTTCCATTCTTGAGCATGCATAAATTACCATAAAAAAACCAAAAATATCAAGTTTTCGTCCAGAAGATGTCCCAATCATAAGCGCGCGTCGGGTGGCGCGACGCGTCGGGCAGGAAAACCTGTTTTAAAACCAAAATTTTCAAAAATGACCAAATTTTCTCCAAACTCCTTGAAATTTGGACTGAAGGTACATAATCAAGTGTCATGCTCAGCCAATAAAGCTTCAGCCAAGATTTGAAGTCAATCATGCATTTCACGACGTTTCAGTGCCCTCCTGGTGCATGCAGTTTCAGTGGTGAAATCATTGTCTCGGTTGTATTGATGTGACGGTGTCCGTTTCCATGGTGTTTCAAAGTCTGTGTTGGCTTCAATGAGATGAAGAATGAGAGTTTGGTGCCTTTGTTTCAATTTCCAAATGTGGGAGTGATTATGGGAAATATGGCATAATGGGAAAAGTGGAGTTTGTCAAGTGAAATTTCAGTCACTTGAGTGTGTTTGGGAATTTGGGATGTGTGAAGTTTTACAAATGATATGAGAGAGGTAGGGTGAAGGAAATGCTAGGGTTTAGGGATAGGGATAATAGGATTTAGGATTTTATGAATAATTGATATGAGTGATCTTATAAGGGAATAGGGAAGGGATATCAACAATATTGTAACAGTGAGGAGGAAAAGAACCACAGGTGGGGAATGTGCTTAAATAGTATGAGTGGCTTGGGGAAAAGGGAAGGGACTGTGATAAGAGTAAAACAGTGAGAGGAAGTAAACTAAATCGGAATGAAATGTTTGGCACAAAATTGCTTTTAAACCACCAAAATTTTAAAACCCTAAGGATCATTTCTAAAAATTGATAGGGTTTGTGTTTTCCACCTTCAAATTCTCAAACTAGTCTTCAAACAATTCCAAACACCAGCTATGAGCAATTGTATAAACTTTTTTGAGCATGGAGCAACCAAAAATGAGATTTTGGAGAGGAATAGCAGAATTTTCAAGTTTTAGGCCTGTGCGCCATGCACCAACCCAACGCGCCGCACAGGCCACGTGCGCCGCGCCTGTGTAAATTTACACAGGGGGAAATGGCTCTATGTGCCACGCACCTTCAGTGCGTCGTGCCTTCTCCCAATGCGCCGTGCCATAAATAGTTCATTTTGCATGAGGTTTTTGGAGGCCTTCCCGGTGTCCAAATTGGGCGCATGATAGCTCGTTGGAAAGATATTTGAGTCTAATTTCCAACCCAAGTATAATGTTTCAATTTTGGGTTCATTTTCCTTGCCAAAAATTAAATCTCCCAAGACTGGTCAAAATGAGCAAAATGAGGCTGCCTCAAGGCAGAGTGTTGTTGCAGTCAACGTTTGAAGGTCTTCCTCAACTCCAAATTGAGCTCATTATAGTTCATTGGAAATATCGTTGTGTCTAGTTATCATTTGACTCATCAAGCAAGTCATTTGGCCAACCAAGCTAGGAAAAATCTTGATTTTCCCAAGGTCACTTCAAAGGTGCATCAATTCTCCCAAGGTAATTGTATTTTTGACATTTCTCTAAAACCATGATACCTGTGAAAAAAGTGAATGAGGGTTTTCTTATTTGGAATTTTGGGGAAAAAAACCTCTCTACGGTTTTCAAATTACATCTTTTATTGCTCTGAAACATCATTTGAATGAAACTTATCCCGATGTGTGTAACAAGGGATTTGTCGAAATGAAGCGAAATGAAGGGGATAAGGGGCTTCTAAATTCTTGAGAAAATTTTGGGAAGTAGGGAGGGATGTTAGGAAGTAGGGGAAAGTGGAATTTCAGAGATTGAGTGAGGGGAAGGGGTCCAAAAGGGAAAAACACAGGCCTAGCCTAGAAAATTGCCAAGTTGTGGCAAGAAACTGGGGTTTGTGTGAAAATGAGGAATTTGGGGGATCTCAGTGATGGGAAGTTTTTAATAAGGTATATTAAGGATAGGGGAAGGTGTGTGAACATCAGGATACAAGTTTTTCCGATGATTTGACCATCCAAAAGAAATTAACTCCAAAACCCTAGGAGAGGGAAATGGACCTTACCTAGGCACAACTGAAGCATGAACAAGATGTAAAATGACCCATTGGAACCTGACATGATGATGAAAACCCTATAAATGATGGTACACTCAGCTCAATGGTGACATGGACCGACATTTGGACAACTTTGAAAGGAGTAAAAGCAAACCCTAGACCTAATGCCTAGTTACCGAATTTTGCTTGAAGACTCACTGAAATGACAAAATTTGACCTTGAAACCTTAAAATCACCTTGTAAGAGCATGTTTGATCACTGAAGGAAGGCTGCAAAGGCTGACACTAACATATCCTATCAGTTAAACCTTCTTCTGATTATTCACACCTTCACCCCTTTGAAACTCTTTCATTTTTAGGACTTTCCACTCAATCAAAAATCATGCCCAACCATCCAAACAAACAAAAAAAACCCTTTTTCTTAATAACTAGCCTAATATCATACTAAAAGCCTTAAAGATAAATCAATCTTTGCACTCATAGAGAGATCCCTCTTTGGATTCAGGATGGCTAGATCCTAGAACCCCAAAATGGATTTTGATGTAGTCTCTGCAACATTTAGTGTTTCCAATCTACTAAATTACAGGGACCCAACACACCTCACAACTATCGGGTATACCTGCCATCTCGTAGGATGACAGTGGTTCATAGAGATGTGATATTTGATGAAGGAAATGGCATGTAAATTTCCCTTTAGAGGGAGATTTAGATGCATGTAGATGAGGAGTTGTTAGCTCCAAAAGAAGAACCTCAATATGTGGAGTAGCCACAGGAAGAGGAGAAGAGAGTGGAAGCACTCAATCATGTAGAGACATCCAAAAATTGAAGGAATCACACCAGAGAGGATAACATATTGATGCATGATGCTATAGAGAATTTGGGAGCACCCACATCACAGTGTAGGCAGAGAAGGTCCCTAGATCGGTACACTAGCTACATGGATCTTATGAGCGAGAGTGTAGAGGCTGAGCCATCCTGATTCGAGGAAGTAGTGAAACAACCAGTATGGGTTGATGCCATGGTAGAGGAGTATGACTCCATTATCAGAAAAATTTCATGGGAATTTGTCCCAAGACTGGAAAACAAGTCAGTTGTAGGATCCAGGTGGATCTACAAGGTGAAGCAAGCAACAGTTGGGGGTGTCGAGAAACACAAGGCCATATTCGTAGAAATATCGCTAAATTCTATAATACTATGTAGAAAATCAATACCGATGGATTCAATCCAATTTTGTGATGTACTAAAACAAGATATTGAATCCTTCTATTCTATATCGAAATACAAAACATGATTTCTCAATCACATGCAAGTAAGAGAAAGAAGTAAATCAATCGCAGAACATAATATGTTCTTGGGGAAATCAATTGCTCAAAACCCCTCTATCTATATTTTTTATTAATTGAAGTAATCATGAAACAATACAATGCTTAATCTCTCATGAGATTCTCCATCACTCTCCTAACTGTCTCACTCTGATCCTGCTCAAAAATAGCTTACAATTCTCAGGAAAATTTGAAAAACACTTAGCCAATTCTCATCCTCTACTCAACCCAGCCTTTCTCACGCAATTACTAGAGAATTAGGCCCCTATTAAATAGGAATAATTCCCTTCCTTGATTGCACAATCCATCATGGAATCCTCATGACTTTATAAATTCACTCGGGAAATTTTCTATAAATAAAATTGATATTATGTTCCCTTTAACCTCTGTCTCAATTGAGTCTTCCTCAGAACTGACATGCATGCAAATATTTATAGTGAAATATCAGTTAACTAATCGATTACTAATTTTGAATTGAATCTAATCTAATTCGTTGGACCTCTCACTAGCTCATCACTCAGTTAGAACTAGTTAAACTGATTTTAACTCAATTAATTCAGTTAAATGATTCACACCTGCAGCCCATTGATACATTGACTGCAATTGGACCCCAAAAATATTAGAATCACTCTACATGCCCCATATTAAACCCTCAACTCAAATTTCTTGATCTAACTCATTCATCATGACTTAGTTAACTGATACAAGTTGTTATGAGATACAATTACAGTTCATTGTCCAATTTATTTAAGGGAAAAATAAAGTAGACACCCCACATTCCTCACTAGTGTGCATTCCAATATCAAAAGAAACACTAGGGAAAGTGTTCAGGATTATTTCACTAGGTTCAATAGTGTTTATAATGCCCTTCCCCCAGATTTAAAACCTCCACAAGGCTCAGCCTTAAACAAGTTTCCCGAAGGATTTGATCCTGAAATGGCTTATCAGCTTGGACAAAGAGACCCTTCAACTCTAGAAGATATGCAGAAAGGAACCTTAGCTGTGGAATTAAACCTGATGAAGAAGAGAGCTAGAATGAGGAATGAAAAGAAAGTATCATTTAGGGAAGAGTCTGCACCTTCCACATCTAGTTCAAAAATGGAGAGAATGATGGAAGAAATGATGAAAAAGATGAGCATACTTGAGAGAGCACAAGCTAGTCAAAACCAATCAGCTCCTAAAAATAGAAATCAAAACCAAAATCAGAATTTTAGGTGAAACCAACCTCAAAACAGACCAAGGGAGGATGATCAACAGATTACACCTCCTTTTCATCAAAACTATGTAAGTGATGTTGAACAAACCATTGAACAAACAGAGGAAGATGACATAAACTTGTTGGGAGTAGACAATGATAATTTTGATGTTCATTACAATAGGAAACAAGGTCTATACACACCCTATGATGATAAAAGAGTAGAGGATGAATATTACTATCAAGAGCTAGAAAATGTCATCATAGAAACTCCAAAATAATATGACCTTAGAAGTAAAAAGAATCAGGAAACTCCCAAGACTAAGACCTCTGAAAATTCTGCAAAAAATAGCCTTGTAAACAAAACAAAAGTTACAAAACAGAAAGACAAAACAGTGGCTATAAATTCTGATCAAAACAAAGAGAAAGGCACTCAAAATAATGAAAAACAGAGTGCAGATCTTAGCAGCATTAGCACCTCAGCTAGTGCTCCTATAAAAACAATTTTGACCAATGTAAATAGATGAAATCAGCAAACTAATTTTGATGATAGAGTGGTAGTTAATAAGGCTGAAACAAACATTGTAAAAAGTTAGTTGCCTTTCAGTTTAGAACAGGAAATTTCCAAAATCAAAATCTCTGTTCCTCTCACTGAATTAGCCACCCAAGATGTATATAGATCACAAATTTTGAAGGTTTTCAACATAGAAGACAATAATGACATTGTCAATCTTAATGATGACCAACCAGAGCTCATATTTGGTCCTAATATTGAAGGAAGATACCAAGAAGGGCCAGTTCCTCCATTCTATGTTAGTTTGAAAATTCATGACAAAATTTTACACAATGCCATGCATGATTCAGGGGCCTCTCACAACTTAATGCCCAAAGCTATAATAGAAAGTTTAGGCCTTGAAATTAATAGACCTTACAAAGATATATACTCCTTTAACTCTAGTAGAGTGAAATTTTTAGGTTTGATCAAATACCTCTGTGTAAACTTAGCACAAATTCTAGCCAATTTTGTAGTGATGGATATTGTAGTGGCTGATGTACCCCCCAAATATGGTATGTTGTTATCAATATATTAGGGAGCTAAGTTACAGGGAACAATGCAAATGGATATGACATATGCAACCATCCCTGTTTTTAATCAAACTAGAAGACTTTATAGGGAGTCTCACATGCAATACATGGTTAGTAGCCAAGAGAGACCGGAAAACTCTCCTCTTTACTCTGTCCATATAGGCCTTGACTCATTTATTCTCTTCAATCATGAAATATAAAATGAGCAAGAAAGCTTAACTGATTTAATGGCCCCCCTCACTGTAACATAGTGGCAGACACATAAAAGGAGGAAGACAAGACAGAAGCATCAAAATAGTCTGTCAAAACATAAAATCACAGAAAACTAATCATTGGTCTAGAGCTACAAAGCAGTCATCCATTGTTTTTTAAACATGAGAGTTAAGAGAAGAATCCTCAACATAATGAAGAACATGAGGAACTAAAACAAATTCAACATAGTGCTGACTGTCAAGAAAAATCTAAAAGCACTATAGATAAAGAGGATAGTAGCCAAACTAATAAATCTGAAAACAATCCTCTTTGGAGTATGAATTTCGATGGGTCTAGCACTAAAAACAATGCAGGTGCAGGAATATGGATCCACAACACAATGAACAATCATACTGAAGGGCATTCTTACAGGTTAAATTTTCAATGTTCAAATAACATAGCTGAGTATGAAGCCCTCCTTTTAGGCCTACACTTATTAAATAAATTAGGGGCCAAAAGGATAAAATTTCATGGGGATTCAGAGCTGATTATTAGGCAAGTAAATGGGGAATATAATGCTAAACATCCCAGACTTAGAGCCTATATAAATTATGTCATGGATTTTTTAAAAACATTTGATGAATCCCAACTAATTTTTGTCCCAAGAAACCAAAATATCCTTTCCCATGGTTTAGATTTTGCTGCTAGAACATGTCTAACACCTTATGAAACCAAACAAGGCACCCCACAAATTAAATTCAGACCAGCTGTCCCAGAAAATGAGAAATATTGGCAAGTATTTAATGGAGATAAACAAATAGAAGACTTCCTGCAGTCCAGAAATGAATTTGAATTACCAAGTTCAGATTTAGATTATGAAAATGACTGTCCTATTGAAGAAAACCCACTTGATGAAGAAGTAAAATCTCCAGACATCGCTGATATAAATCTGTTATCAAATAAAATTGTACATACAACAGAAATCAGTGCAGATTTAGGAAAAGAAGACTTAGAAACACTGCAATCTAACACTCAAAGTTTGCCAAAGGGTCTGGTCTCATTAGAAGATTTGTTTGATTTCAATGATGTTGACAAAAAAACAAAACTGGAGCTTGTTGAAACTGAAGTAGAAGAGTGTAACATAGGCAGTGAACTAAAGCCAAAAATGTTCAAACTGTCTAAAAATTTGCCAGATCACATCAAGCTTAAATACATTGAGTTTTTTAAGGAATTTTCTGATGTTTTTTAATGGAGTTATGAGGATATAAAGTCCTATGACAAAGAGATAATTCAGCACAAGATACCCCTCAAAGAAAACCAAAAACCTTTTAAACAAAAAATGTGCAGAATAAACCCTGTTTAATTACCTTTGGTTAAGAAAGAAATCAAGAAAATGCATAAGCTGGAATTATTGTCCCTATTAGATACTCAGAGTGGGTGTCTAATCTAGTGTCAGTTAGGAATAAAACAGGAGAGATAAGGTTTTGTATTGATTTTAGGAACTTAAACAAGGCCTCATTAAAGGACAACTACCCTTTACCCAAGATGGATCATATTTTACAAAGGGTAGTTGGTTCTAAGATAATTTCTTTGCTAGATGGCTTCTCAGGTTAAAATCAGATATTAGTACATCCTGATGATCAAATCAAAACAACCTTTACCACTCCTTGGGGTACTTTCATGTATGTGAAAATGCCCTTTGGTTTAATGAATGTTGGTGCTACATTTCAGAGAGCCATGGATATTGCATTCTCAGAAGAATTAGGCTTCTTCATCATTATTTACCTTGATGATATCACTGTTTTTTCCAAAACAGATGAAGAACACCTAGAGCACTTAAGAAAAGTCTTTGAGAAATGTAGAAAATATGGGTTATCTTTAAATCCAAAGAAAACAATGTTCGGTCTCGAAGAAGGCAGACTACTTGGACACATCATATTAGAAGAGGGGATAAAGATAGACCCAAAGAGGATTGATGGTATATTGCAAATCAACCATCCTAGAAACATCAAGGAACTTCAATCTTTCATTGGGAAGATTAATTTCTTGAGAAGGTTCATACCCAACTTAGCTGAACTCCTTAGAAACATAACAAACATGCTAAAAAAGGAAGAAAGAGTTAAATGGACCTTAAAAGCAAGGAAATCATTTGGACTAGTAAAACAAGCATTAACCAAAACACTAGTTCTCATAAGTCCTGATTTTACAAAGGATTTCTTCATTTTTTCATTTTCATCAGAACACATTATAGCTGCTATCCTATTACAAAAAAGCTTGAAGGGACAAGAGTAGCCAATTGCATTCTTTAGTAAGGCATTGAGAGATGCTACTCTGAAGTAAAAAATCATGGAAAAACAAGCCTTTGCCTTAGTCAAAGCCTTAAAAGACTTTAGAGTTTACATTCTACACTCCCACATAATTGCATTTGTGCCAAATTCAGTTGTGAAAGACATTCTAACACAAGATCCAGATGGAAAAAGATGAAAGTGGATTTTTATAATACTTGAATATGATTTAGAAATCAAGCCCACTAAACTCATAAAAGGCCAAGGACTAGCAAGATTAATGGCTGAATCTAATTTTGAAGCTCTTGATATAAACATGATAAATGCATTAGATGAACAGGAGGAGTTGTCAACTCCCATTATTGAAGATAATTTTCTGTTTTCATCTTGGTATGCTGATATTTTATATGTGTTGCTCAATTTGAATACACCTCCTGGTTTGTCTAAAACAAAGGTGAGATTTTTAAAGTTGAAAGATATTAATTACTACATTTTGGATAAATGTCTATATTGGAAAAATGCTAGTGGATTATTGCTTAAATGTTTGCCTGAGAATGATGTAGATAATATCAAGCATGAATTCCATGAAGGAGAATGTGGAGGCCACCTCTATTGGAAGACAACTGGCAATAAAATCCTTAGAGCTGGTTACTTTTGGCCCACCCTCTTTCAAGATGTCCATAAAATGATTATTTCCTGTCATAAATGTCAACTCTTTGAAGGTAAAAGAAAATTTCTTCCCTTACCCTTGCATCCAATCACTGTTGAAGCTCCTTTTTAACAGTGGGGTTTAGACTTCATTGGGGAAATCCATCCACCCTCATCTTCCCAACATAGATGGATCCTCACTGCAACAAACTACTTTACCAAATGGATAGAATCCATCCCCTCTAGGCAAGCCAATGACTCTGTCATCATAAAATTCCTTGAAAATCATATCCTCTCTAGATTTGGTTGTCCTAGGAAGATTATCACTGACAATGCTGCTGCATTTGGATCCAAAAAGATGGCTGAATTCTGTCACAAATATCAGATTACATTGGGTCATTCTACTTCTTATTACCCTCAAGGTAATGGGTTGGCAGAATCCTCAAACAAGAGTTTGGTGAACATAATCAAGAAGTTGTTGGAGGAAAATAACAAATCATGACACACAAAGATAGTACATGCACTATGGGCTGACAAATTAACACTTAAAAAATCAATTGGAATGTCATCCTACCAGCTAGTTTATGGAGAAGATGCAATTTTTCCAACCAGCCTAGGAGTGCCAGTCATGAAGCTGATCCAAGAAGTATAGACTGAAGAGAATGATATGACAAGAAGAATCAATCAGACCATACATCTTCAGCAAACTAGACAGGAAGTCTACAACAGAGCATTACAAAAGCAAGAAAGCATCAAGAAGCTATTTGATAGAAGGACAAAAGCCAGTGATTTCAGCATTGGTGACAAAGTTTTAGAGTGGGATTCCAAGAGAGAAGATAAGGGCAAGCATGGAAAATTTTATAACTTATTGCTTGGCCCTTATCTCATTCATTCTACTGCGGGTAACAATGCTTATTTCTTGCAAGAATTGAATGGAGCTGAACTTTTTGGGGTTCCTGTGAATGGCAAGATGCTCAAACATTATTTTTCTTAAACACATCAGTTTGAAAGCATTTTTATTTTTTCCTCATTGTGAATATCATACCTATCATTGCATTCAAAATTGGAAAAAGAGAAAAAATACAAAAAATAATAGAAAAGAAAATAGGGCAGAGAGTGAAAACAAGAAAGGTACAACCCCATACCAAAAAGACAAACAAAATTTGAAAGTGTGCAAGCTCAAATGCCACTCGTAAAAACATACTTCTAGTTAGTCATACAACCTAATAATGACTAATTAGCTTTAAATTTTCTGCTAATAGGTTAGTGAATTAGATCAGCCAAACAACATAATCTTGGCTTATCAGTAAGGTAGATTAAGATAGAAAAATGAAGGTTCAAAAAAACTTAAAATTTGAACCTATGAATTTCAAAGTATGAATGGCTCTAATTAGATCAAATCTTGAGCCAAAGATAGAGAAAAAAATAGTTCTAATATGCTCAAACTTGAACCAGGAAAGAAAGAAATATAGCTCAAACAAATTCAAAAAATCAGAGCTAAAGAGATAGTGAAGGAAGTTTTAGTTTTCAGTTCTTAAGCCTTCACCATTTTGATTTAATTTTTTGAAAATAATAGTCTATGTGCAGCTTGTTTTTATGCCATAGATCAGCAACAAGTTAGACTGTTCAATCCTAGCTTGGCTACTTTTAAATTTCTGTTCTAGAATTTAGAGAATAAAAATCTGTCAGACAGTCTAATCCTGACAGATAGTAGTTAGGTAGAGAAATTTATGGACTCAAATGTTCAATCTGAGTTCATGGAGAAATAAGAGTAGACTTAGATTAGTTTTATGTTTTCAAAAGAATAAAATGTTGATAAAAATATTTTTCCAATCCAAATTGCACTCTGAAAGAAGGAAAAAAATTGTTAGGATCATTAGGATTGGGTAGGTAGAAATGTTGTTTCGATAGATTTCCATTGTTTCATCTTGTTGCAAAGATCATCAAGTCAAACAAAGATTAGCAAAGGAAAAGAAAGTTGCAATCCAAGGGATAAGGCATTGATCAACTTCCAGAAAAGACTTGTCTGAAGTTCTTGACATCTTCAAAAAGATGCCATCTCCATGTGGAGCCACTGTTAGCCACCTATAAAATTTTCCATATCAAATGGTGGCTAAATCTCTTTTAGCCTTTAAGAAACAATTCATGTCCAAGTTGTTAGTTCTTAAAGTCTTATGAAGATATTTTATCCTCTGAGTTAATCTTCACTATTGTTTCCCTCATTATCCAAGAGAACCTGCTGTTTGCCAAGAGAAAGACTGCTTAAACTCCATTTACCCCTTCATTTTACTTCTCCTTTACTCAAAATTTCCACCATTTTCATCCTTGATTCCTTCATAAAAACCCTCCATGAACCTTCATCTAACCCTCTAATTCATTCCAACCACCCCTTTAAAACCATTTTTTCACCTTTCATTTGGTTTAAAAACTCTTATCTCCTCTATCGAAATGCCAGTTTTAGTCCTAAAAAACCCTCTTTTTTGGTATAAAACACCCATTTTTATATTATATAGGACTTAAGCCCCTGAGGGCTTATTTTCTTTAAAACTCCACCTCATAAGACCTTAACCCCCGCAACTGTGCACTAAAGTGCCTAAAACCCCGTCATCACCCTTTTTTTCTTTGTTTTTTTCACTTCGTCGATGTTTTGGTCTGAGTTAATCCAGACCATTGATCCCTGCAGATCAACGGCCCTCGGCTCATCGCATCACAAGTCTGCATGGGTCATTCCTTTTTTGTCTCTTTCAAAAGTCCTGATGCGATCCCTCCGATCAAACCTCAGTCGTCGAAACCACAAGAACCAACAACTAAGATCTCGTCGCACTCCACCCATAATTCTTCACCTTTGCCCCTCTGATTGAGTATTGACCATCGATATCACTCCCAGATCCAACGGATAGCCATCCGTCACATCACGCAAATTCTCAAGTACCATCCCCTTTTCTCCTCCGATTTGTGATCCCCAATTCAAATCTAGCCATCCATTAGAAATATCTAACGACCAGGATCTAACCCGATAACCCCAAAACTTTGCATTTGGAAAATAACTCTGCCCCGAGATTAAATCTAAGCCGTCCATTCAAACAATCCTACGGTCTAGATTCAATCCAATAGGCCCAACTCCTTTGGGACCTACCTCTTTCCTCATAAAACATCTATCCACTCACCAGCTGTTGCGTGTATTCCACTATCGCCTCCCATCCGTGCATCTTTCCCATCGCAATTTTTCCGCACCGTCGGATCTGGGCCCTCTGATCCAATGGTTGACATTCCATTTCACAAAATTTTTGCAACTACAGTTTAAACACCAAAATTTTTTGTGAAAAGAGTGGTATTCGGGAAGACACGCATCAAGAGATGTATCGTATCGCATTTTTTTTGGGCAAACCGCTTACCCCCCCAAGTAGAATGCAAAAAATATCCGCGATTTTCCGCCAAACCGCCCTCTGCAATGCATTTTCTCATTTGATCTCTGTCGTCCATCATTTTAATTCAACAGCTTAGATCATATCCCAATCACAACTCATTTTCCCTCCGCCTATTCCCCAAAAGGTTTCATCAAGCAATCTCTGCCATTAATTGTCCTAAATCGACGGCTCGGACTTAATCATACCACCATTCACCCAACCACCTCCAAATTGACCCCATCAAGTGATCTCGATCGTTGGTTGGTTTCATCCAACGGCCACAATTTAATCTTGCACCCGAAACCTCCAAAGCAGCCTTTAACCTATTTTCCACTGGATTTTCTTAACTTTGTTTTTTTTTGCAGGTTATTAAGGTTTTTTCTACAATTTTAAAAAGAAACGAAGGCCGGAGATGACGATCCCCGGGCCATTTATTCATAAAGAAAGTGAATCCACAGGATTCAAATTATGATTCCACCTATGCCTCATGAGCATTTGTGAAGTCACAAAACCTCTACGCACCTGCAAAATAACAAAAACACAATGAAAATCAAACAACCACAGAGTATCAGTGTCAAAGGATAAAGACCAGAAATGAAGATCAAGACCTGATTAGGCCTAAACACAGAGTAAAGAAGATTAAAAGTTTTTTAAGAATAAACAAAGAGATATATCAGTCTAAAAGGCCTCCACTACCATATCAGAGGCTAATTGAATCCTCTCTAGCTACCAAAGAGCCACCTGCAGCTTCCATAAATCAAAAGAGGGCATAGTTATTTCCTAGCCAAAGATATGTTGTTTAAAGACAACCAAATTTATTGCCAACTCGCCTGAAGATTTTTTAAAAAGTCAACAAAAACTGCCAAGCAGCCAAAAACTTAATGAAAACCAACTAATATAGAGAAATATCATAAAAATTCTCTATTTAACCCCTCAAAGGCCGAGAAGCATTAACTTGTATTAATTGAGCCTAGAGATCTTTTCTTTCATCCCACCTCCTCATTTATGCTATAAATACTTCTGTAGAAGATAATTTAAGGGTTGGTTGTTGTAATTTTATGTAATACTTGTTGCTTGAAACTTTCTACATGTAAATAGTTTTCAAAGGCTCTTGAAGCTCTATTTGTGATCAAAGAAGCTAGGCTGAGAAGAGAAGATTTTGATGTATTGAAACATTGGACTTGTAGTTTGTAATTGGATTGACATCAATATACAAGCTGATTCATGGGATCCTGGTCTATATCATTGGTGAAGTACCTCTTATTGTAACTTGTTTTCCTTTCATGTATGCCATTTTGTTCACTTTTCTCTAATAAAGAACAGAAAATATAGAGCTAGGATTTATTGTTAAAAGTAGCCTACTCTCGTTGATAAGCTTTATCTTTATGTTTTCCTCCAATTGTGTATTTAAGAATGACTTAAGTTAAGTGTAAAAATTATCAAGGAATGTTGGTTAGTCCATGTCTTGATGTGCAAAACTTGAAAGGAAGTTATTTAATGATATTTTCATTACATGCTAAGTAGAGTTAAACTAGGAAAGTTTATAGTTTGCCCTGTCTCCTAGTTCTTCCTCCAAAGGTTGTTTGAAAGTTTCCCTAAGAGTAGGCTAAAAGCAAGTCTGGATTTTAATGATATCTTGCTTGATCTTAAGCTGCACTTTGTTTCCTTATCTGTTTTCATTCCTTCTGAAAGTAGTCATGTGGATTACTGGATTGTTTGTCTGATAAGTTATCTTTAATACAAGCTTGTCCAAAGAAGTTTATGGTTAGCCCTGTCCTTTGGTTGGTTTCAAACAGTTGCTTAAAAAGGCTTTTCTTGTATGGAAAGTTGATAAATCCTTTTTGAAATTATTGGATTTTTCCACTTTCTCAACACTTTTAATGTTCCATTCCATCATTTAATCTAAAAATATCTTTTGATATAGATGACTTGCCCCTTGGATCACTCTTGAAATTGTTGCACAATTAAACCCTTTTGTGACTCCATAGCCCAATGGATTAAGTGTTGTTTCATATCTATCCTATCAGTTAAACCTTCTGATTATTTACACCTTCACCCCTTTGAAACTCTTTCATTTTTAGGACTTTCCACTCAATCAAAAATCGTGGCCAACCATCCAAACAAACAAAAAACCCTTGTTCTTAATAACTAGCCTAATATCATACTAAAAGCCTTAAAGATAAATCAATCTTTGCACTCATAGAGAGATCCCTCTCTAGATTCAATAGGGCTAGATCCTAGAATCCCAAAGTGGTTTTTAATGTAGTCTCTGTAGCATTTAGTGTTTCCAATCTACTAAATTACAGGGCTCCAACACACCTCACAACTATCGGGTATACCTGCCATCTTGTAGGATGACAGTTGTTTGTAGAGATGTGATATTTGATGAAGGAAAGGGCATGTCAATTTCCCTTTAGAGGGAGATTTAGATGCTTGTAGATGAGGAGTTGTTAGCTCCAAAAGAAGAACCTCAATATGTGGAGTATCCACAGGAAGAGGAGAAGAGAGTGGAAGCACGCAATCATGTAGAGACATCCAAAAATGGAAGGAATCACACCGGAGAGGCTAAAAAATTGATGCATGATGATATAGAGAATGTGGGAGCACCCACATCACAGTGCAGGCAGAGAAGGTCCCTAGATCGGTACACTAGCTACATGGATCTTATGAGCGAGAGTGTAGAGGCTGAGCCATCCTGATTCGAGGAAGTAGTGCAACAACCAGTATGGGTTGATGCCATGGTAGAGGAGTATGACTCCATTATCAGAAAAATTTCATGGGAATTTGAACCAAGACCGGAGGACAAGTCAGTTGTAGGATCCAGGTTGATCTACAAGGTGAAGCAAGCAACAGTTGGGGGTGTCGAGAAACACAAGGCCATATTTGTAGAAATATCGCTAAATTCTATAATACTATGTAGAAAATCAATACCAATGGATTCAATCCAATTTTGTGATGTACTAAAACAAGATACTGAATCCTTCTACTCTATATCGAAATACAAAACATGATCGCTCAATCACATGCAAGTAAGAGAAAGAAGTAAATCAATCGCAGAACATAATATGTTCTTGGGGAAATCAATTGCTCAAAACCCCTCTATCTATATTGTTTATTAAGTCAAGGAATCATGAAACAATACAATGCTTAATCTCTCATGAGATTCTCCATCATTCTCCTAACTGTCTCACTCTGATCCTGCTCAAAAATAGCTTACAATTCTAAGGAAAATTTGAAAAACACTTCGCCAATTCTCATCCTCTACTCAACCCAGCCTTTCTTACGCAATTACTAGAGAATTAGGCCCCTATTAAATAGGAATAATTCCCTTGCTTGATTGTGCAATCCATCATGGCATCCTCATGAATTTATAAATGCACTCGGGAAATTTTCTATAAAGAAAACTGATATTATGTTCCCTTTAACCTCTGTCTCAATTGAGTCTTCCTCAGAACTGACATGCATGCAATTATTTATAGTGAATTATTAGTTAACTAATTGATTACTAATTGTGAATTGAATCTAATTTAATTCGTTGGACCTATCACTAGCTCATCACTCAGTTAGAACTAGTTAAACTAATTTTAACTCAATTAATTCAGTTAAATGATTCACACCTGCATCCCATTGATGCATCGACTGCAACTGGACCCAAAAAATATTAGAATCACTCTACATGCCCCATATTAAACCCTCAACTCAAATTTCTTGAGCTAACTCATTCATCATGACTTAGTTAACTGATACAAGTTGTTATGATATACAATTACAATTCATTGTCCAATTTATTTAAGGGGAAAATAAAGTAGACACCCCACATTCCTCACTAGTGTGCTTAATAAATTTTTCACTAGTGTGCATCAAGATTTCCTCACCATTGTGCATCAGAAATTCCTCAACAGTGTGCATCATAATTTCCTCACCAATGTGGGTGAAATTTTTCTATCCTTTCTGGTTGCTAATTTCACTATTTTTTGTTCCAAATTTCAACACTCCCTCTCAACAAGAAAGGAATTCAATCTATCCTGATCCGGTACCTTTGGAATGTTCTGCATGCAGCACTTCTCTAGTGTTGTTTGCACCTGCAAATCTTGAAACTGAATAACCTCTGAACATCTGAATCAGTATAATGCATCTTTCATCAGAGTCTTCGAATTGCTTCTAGCTACTACACCTGTCTACTAGACTCTCTATGATGTTGCTGGCATCTGCATCTGTGCCCTCTACACTATTGCAATTTTCATCTACGCTCTAGTATCCGACATCTGTCACTCTGATTTCTGTCTTCCTAACATCATACTGTATCAATCTAACAGATCATTTCGGGTACAGCTGTATTGTGGGATCCTCATAGCCAGGTTTGATCCATGAAACACGCCATCTCAATGGACCCTACCCAAATTTATTCTTGGGATTATATCTACACATCACACCTGTCACCTAGAGTTATATTTTTATGTACTCCCTCTACCCATCTGGCTTGAAATTTCCCCCTCCTGGAGGTCTCTACTTAAGTGGACTCTTTCACTCGATCTCCTCTCTACTTTGCCAATTGTGCCTACTCCAAAACCTTATGAGACTGCTTCTGAGGCTGCATGTTGAGAGATAATTTCTCCCTCTCAAACACAAAGTCATTAACCACTGCTTTTCTCCTCAAATATTTGCATGCATCCTTGACCTTGAGAGCATACAAGTTCTTGACTCTTACACTGATCTGTTTCACCCATCCCATGGAAATGTGTCTAAGGAAAACCTTTTCTTTTCTAAATATGACATCACAACCACGGTCTTAAAATACCGCTACGGAGACAAGATTATTCCTTAATCCTAAAACATACAAAAAGTCTTCCAGTCTAAGAGGGGAGCCAAAATCCCTCTGAAAGGTAACTGCATCGATGTCGGCCGCGTTATACCTCCCGTCATCTCCAAAATCTATGTTTTGCTGGAGGTCCTTCTCTCCAATTCATTAAATCTATCTCTATTCCCCGTCATATGATATGAGGCACCGTTGTCTAAATACCACATGCATCCCATTACAGTGCTCTCCACGCATGCAATGAGAGTAAAATAAAGCTCGAACTATGAATCCAACACTTCACCTGCTGCAACCGTAGGATATTTCTTACTTGCCTTCTTCTGTGGACAATACGTAGCATAGTGCTCATTCTCATGACAGTGAAAACACTTGATATTGGACAAGTCTCTCTTGCCCTCTTCACCTTGGGACTTCTTTCCCTTGGATTTATTTCCTTTTCTGACTAATGCACAATATTATTCTTTGTCTTTGTGGAAGGTCCCATCTCTCGTGCTCTGCCTTATTTATTCTATTACCAAGTCATACCACAAACGCTCCCAGTTTGGTAACTTCCCCCTCCCATTCATAGAGTCCTGGTAACTATGAAAGCTATTTGGAAGGCCTAGAAGTGCTAGGCTCACCAAATTATCCAAGGATACAGTCACACCAACACTTCCAAGCTCATATCAACATTGAGTGAACTTCAAGAAGTATGTTGGTATCGTCTCATCCTCCTCCATATTGATCCTTCTGAGCTTTTCCTTCAACGCCAACTTCCTGTGTTTGCTAATATTCTGAAAAAGATCTGTCAAGACCTTCCACATACCATATGGAGTTTCCTTCCCATGGAGACTCGAGACACTATGATCTTGAACTCCCTCTAACAAGATCCTTCTTTCCTTTGCTACCTTCTTCTGCCATTCATAAAGAAGTTGGGCATCTACTGTTGCGAGCTTGGGAGTATCAGTATCTATGAATTCCTTCAACCTGTTGTTTTCCAACACTGCCTCCATCATTTTCTTCCATGTTATATAATTTGAATTTCCCTTAAGATCATATTCAAGTCTAAATCCATTGAAATACATCTTGATCTGTTGTTAGATCCTAAAGAATAAATCTACAAATTTGAACCTGTTCAAGAAAAATTCAACTTCTTCTCTTTTATTGTGATTCATGGCGCTATGATACCATGTAGAAATATCGCTCAATTCTCTAATACAATGTATAAAATCAACACCAATGGATTCAATCTGATCTTGTGATGTACTAAAACAATATATTGAATCCTTCTACAACATTTTCAAAATACAAAACACGATCTCTCAATCACATTCAAGTAAGAGAAAGAAGTAAATCAATCGCACAACACAAGATGTTCTTGGGGAAAGCAACTGCTCAAAACCCCTCTATATATATTGTGTATTAAATCAAGGAATCGTGAAACAATACAATGCTTAATCTCTCATGATATTCTCCAGCACTCTCCTGACTGTCTCACTCTGATCTTGCTCCAAACTGGCATACAATTCTCAGGAAAATTTTACAAACACTTAGCCAATTCTCAGCCTCTGCTCAGCCCAACCTTTCTCACACAAATCCTAGATAATTAGGCCCCTATTAAATAGGAATAATTCAATTCCTTCATTTCACAATCCATCATGGAATCCTCATGACTTTATAATTTCACCTTAGAAACTTTCTATAAATAAAACTGATAGTTATGTTCCCTTTAACCTTTATCTCAACTGGGTATTCCTTAGAACTAACATTCATGTAGTTATTTATAGTGAATTATCAGTTAAGTGATTGACCACTACTTTTGAATTAAATCTAATTTAATTCATTGGACCTCTCACTAGCTCATCGCTTAGTTAGAACTAGTTAAACTTATTTTAACTCAATTAATTGAGTTAATTGATTCACACCTGCACCCCACTGATGCATCAACTACAAATGGACCCAAAAAATATTATAATTACTCTAAATGCCTCATATTACACCCTCAACTCGAATTTATTGAGCTAACTCATTCATCATGATTTAGTAAATTGATACACATTCTTATGAGATGAAATTACAATTTATTGTCAAAATTATTTAAGGGAAAAATAAATTAGACACCCCACATTCCTCACCAATTTACATCAAATATTACTCACGATTGTGCATCATAATTTCCTCACCAATGTGCATAAGAAATTCCTCACTGGTGTGCATTAGAATTTCCTCACCAATGTGGGTGCACTTGTTTTTTCCTTTCTGGTTGCCAATTTCACTATTTCTTGTTGAAAATTTTAACAATATTTGTGGCCAAGGGGTTATCTCAGGTGGAGGGAATATATTATGAGGAGACCTTTTCTCCAATAGCAATGTACTCTTCAATCATATCTATTCTTTCACTTTCATCACAGATGGGAAGGAAGATACATCAGATGGATGTAAAGACAACTTTCCTGAATGGAGTGATTGAGGGAGTGGTGTACATAGAGCAGTGGGAAGGATTTGAGAACTTTGATAAAGTGTTTCGTGTGTGCATACTCAAGTGAGAGTTTTATGGACTAAAGCAAGCACCCCGCGCTTGGTACACCAGGATCGACAGTTATTTCATTAGGTTGGCCTTCACCAAAAGTGAAACATATGAAAACAATTACCATATTATGGTTTAAGGTAAATTATTGATTATAGTATTATATGTCGATGATTTAATTCTAAAAGGTGATGAGAAGCTGATAAATTCTTGCAAAGAAGATTTGGCAAGAGAATTTGAGATGAAATACATGGGGATCTTGCATTATTTCCTTGGTTTGGAAATATGCCAAAGAGATGGGGAGTTATTTCTCTCTTAGGGAAAGTATGCCACCTAGTTTGATTTGTTTCCATAAATGGACTAGGTGTGGGAGGTCTATTTGATCCATGAATCTGCCTCTCAATGTGGTTTCCTCTCAGAGGTATGTATTTTTTTTCCGAATTGCATAAGTCTTGTTTGAAGAATCAATTTGAATTGATTCCAAGGGCATATCAGTATTGGGTTCTAAAATATGCCTCGTAAAAAAGAATTCAACACCCATTAAGCCCTCAGAAATATATACTATGATGCATGAAATGGAAGAATTGCAGTATGAGATATCAAAATTACGGTACCAAGTGCAACAAATTTCGACCTTACGAAGAGCAACCGAAGCTAACATAGATGGTTTAAAAGAAGAAATGGAGGCTAATTTGGATGGTTTGAAGGATAAAATAATAGCTAATATGGATGATAAATTAGTGGAAGATGACATCGAGCATCAACAACAAGTTCTCCAACTCTCAAAGGATAACCTAACTTTGGTGCAGAATCTAATGAAACAACAAGAATGTCAACATCACATCGAAAGAAGTTCTAAAGCGGTCACAAAAACAAGGACTCTAAAAGTACAATCAATTTCAAAGTATCTCAACAAGTGGAAGAACTTTCCTGTAAAATATTCCACATGGGAGGATGATAATTTTATACAGAAGCATCAAGAAATAATCAAGCGTTGAGGACAATGCTTGTTTGAAGGAGAGGGGCATGTTAAGTCCCTATATTAATAGTGTAGTCCCTTATTATGTTAGTGTAGCCCCCCTTATTGTTATTATTGTACCCCTATAACCCCCATATTTTTATTATTGTGCCCTTACATTATTATTGTTAGGTCGGTTGTGATTATATTGGATTACATCAGGCCCCACTAGGATTATATCGTGGCCCTATGGACTCCTATATAGAAGGAGGTTTTGTTCATTTGTATCATCCAAGAATTGTTCATTTATGTAATGTATTGGAGGTTGCCCCCTCAAAGAGGCTCATTTCTAAGGCGTTGATATCTCTTTTCTTCTCTTTTTGGAGCTGGTTACACAACAGAAATTGCCCAAGGAGGGGACTACAGCAATCTTTAACAACATTGCTTCAGAAATAACGCAATTTTAATGAAAATTAGTAGAATACCAATATGATAGCTCAAAAATATCTTATACAATAGTAAATCATATTTAAAATGAGGCCCATTCAATGTACAAGAGAAAGATGGAAGAATTTTATGAGAAAAACCCTCTAAAAGAGGTGCTACAACAATGTATTTCACTGTAAAAGCCTTGACATCGTTATTTTTAAGAGCATATAGAAGCTGTAGGTTACAACTCAGATCTAAAACAGATCTGTGTACAAAATATTATATCTAAATCAGATCTGTACACTAGACTGTCTCCATTTTACATACCCCTTGGGGTTTTCAGCAAAACATGAATCGTATGGAGTAGATCTGAAATCTCATGCAGCAGATCTGTAGATTTCTTCAGGATTTATGAAGCATGTAAAGGAGTATTCAGATCAGATCTGAATAAGACATGGATAATAACATAAATCCATGGATCACCACATTGAGAGGAAGATTCTCATCACTAGAGATCAATCCTCAAAGTTTGCCAAAACTCCCGGCAACTTTCCTCTTGCAGATAACCCAGTACTGGAAGATAAAATGTGTTGTAGACTTGATGAAAAGTTTGGCTTGATGCCAAGGTATGGATCTGAAGCTCCAATGATTCAATACACTCTTACCAGGGGGATAGAAGGCTTTCCCACTGAAAAGAGACACTATAATGGCTTAGATATGAATAGATCTAGCCTCCACTTGCTGCAGCTTACAAAGACAACCAAACCCTCAACAGGATATGTGTTGTAGTTGGAAGTAGAAGCTTGGCCAAATGCCTGATAGTGGACTTGAAATGCAAGACTCTCCAAGAGGCCTCTTAAGCAAAGCGGTGGGATTCCCGATTAGGAACACCCAGTGCTAAATAGCACTATTCTCTGCTAAACAGCCAAGAGAATGAGAAATTTCTAAACATACATGTTCTTCCAAAACAATAGGTTCAACAACCTTCTTCTGTTGTTCTCCTCTTTCTTTTATAGGATAAAAGCCTTGCAAAACCCTAAACCATCTCAAAGGTTTAGCTCCTTTCACACGTGTGGCCTCCAACTAGATTTGTGATGTGCATCTAGGACATACATTGCATTTGGACAGTGTTGTGTATTTGGTCTTGTTGACCCAGTCAATTGTCACAATCCCTTTCACACATAAGGGAGTTTTATTAAGGCAACCCAGATTTAGCCTTGTTCACATGGGAATTGATTTATTTTGTTGTTTTAGGTGTTTAATTTATCTTCCTTTACAATTTTATTCTTGAAACAAGAAAATGAAAACAAAATTGTATATTCCTATTAGCTTGGGCTAATTAGGAATATTACAGTCCTCCCCTCCAAAATGTTGCTTGTCCTCAAGCAACTGATAAGGTGAGTGTTGCAACTCATCTCCTCCTCCGTTGGTGACACAAACATGAGTTAATCTTCCTCCTTGTGCCAAGTGTTCACCAAGCCAACCCTCCATGACTTGCTCCACCAAATTTCTCATGAGATACAAATAGTTCATCTCATAAGAAGACAATAGATCATAGGAAACAAACATGGTTTGCCCAATGTTCTCCCTGAAATATGAGATATAAATTACATGGGGAGTAGCCATTCCATATGGCTCATGCATTCCTTCCCTCCTTCCTCCATACATCCCTATGAAAAGTACAAGTACATCATCCATATAGGGAATCAAGACAATGTACATACAAACAGAAATTTCTATATATGGAGGTGGGTCATAGTCCCACATTTGGAACCAGCGTAGAGCATCTCCTGCCTGCATCAAATCTAGATTTGGTAAGTGGTTTTCCCACCACTTACTTGCTGCACATGTCATCTCACTATGGTTGAAAGTGTGAGATATGTTTGGTGCTTTTGGGAAGCACCCATCATGAAAGTAAATCTCCCTTTGCACACCAAGGGAGTGACCAAATTCAGAATTTTTAGTGGCCCAATAGTTGCCATGAGATTTACATGATACACTACTCCTTTTAGGAGTCATGGCCTACATAAAAGTGGTAAAATAACATGTACAATTAGAAAATAAAACTTTTTTTACATGAACATATCCTTTACCAACAATTTTTCTCATACACATGGAGTTGTGCATGGATCTTTCCCCTCTTTCCAAAGAAGGAAGAGATGGCTGAAATGACTCTTGCATAGAGTCCCATGGCTACCCCAACTCCACATAGCTCATGCATTCTTGAAAATGATGATATAGTTCCTCTTTCAAGCCTTCCCAATCAAAGCTCCTCATGATGATGTTGTAGATCCTCATGGAATATAGATGGCTGAAACAGAACTCTTTGTAGGCTCCTTGTAGGATCTTATGCTTGAGCTTAGAAGCTCTAGACAAAAATATTCTACCATGATGATAGATGACTTCTCCCTGGACTAAGTAGCCCTCTTCATGCAGCTGGTCATCAAGTATCATACATGTGTGCAAATCTTTGGAATAATCCACTAGCAGTTGGGATTTACAATATAGATCTACACTGCTCAACAATGACAGCGTTGATGATGCATCAACAGAAGTGTATGTCATTTTTCTGCCTCCCCTTGACATCTTCTATGCCAAAGGTGTGTGTTGGAAGGTTTTTCCTTCCATTCTTCTCCTCCCACAGCTTAGGATCAGAAAAGAGAGTGGGTGATGATGATAGGGGAAGAATATTTCCCTCCTTCTTGAGCTTACCCAAGTCTCCTAGCATTGTAGCTTTGTCTTTAAGTGCTCCAAACCCTCCTGGATCTAAGTTTGGAGCAGAAAGTTGTGAGGTCCTCCCCACAAAATTTGAATCAGGTGGCCTCCCAGGTGGTTTGCCACTAGATAAAGAGATTTCAAGGACCATTCTCATATGCATGATAGATGAGATCCTCATGTCCCTAATTCCACTGCACAATTTCAACTCTATTTTATGTGTGGAAGTCTCATGAAATTTGGAGACCCCTCTTAGTGGTGTAAGAGTGCCTTTGATTGGAGAATTTGCCCTATCTTTTGATAGTGGACCAAATTTGTGATCCCTCCTTTGTTCTGTCTCATTGTCTTTTTGCATAGACACATGCTCCTCATGTCCTCCATATGGAAGATCCTTAGGAATTCCTTGAAAAGGTGCAAGAACCCCTCTAGTGGAAGCCATTGCTTCATCTCCATCTCCAAATGAAAATATATCTCCTCCTACTATCATAGCGTTCGAGGATATTCTCTGCTCTTTCTCATCATTGGAGAATGCTTCATCATTAAGAGATCCTTTTTCTTGATCTCTTAGTGAGGAAGGAACCCTCATGTCTTCTCTTTGAGAAGAGAGTTCTTGTTGAAGTGGGCCCTTTGCCTTGGGAAAATCATGCAGCAAATCATCAACCCCTTCAACAATGCCCAGGAATGGAGTTGGCTTTATGGATCCTTCCAACTCATGAAAAGTTTTAGATTCCTTGAGCTTTATTTTTTCTCCCCAAGAATTCTTAGAATGTCTTACATCAAATCTTTTCAGTAGTCTCCTAGTGAACCTTGCATAAGAAGACATATTTATCCCTTTCAAGGAAGAGGACTCAAATAGCCACCAGGCATAAGCCTTTCCTTGAAGATGCAGAGCTACTGCTCTCAAGGCTTCCTCTTTTGACACTTGATGCAGCTGAAAGTATGTGTCAAGCTTCCTTACCCAAGACTTGGCTGAGTCTTTAGGTGATCCGTCAAAAGTAGGTAGAGAGAATCTACCCAAAGTGTGTTGCATACACCCTTTTCTTCTACTGTAGTTGTTGGATCTTTCTTATTTGAGTTGACAGAACTCTAGGAAAATGAGATGCATTTTGAATCTCTCTGATAGAGACTCATATTATTGAAGATAAGCACCAAGAGATTCCTCTTTTGGTGTTCCTCCCTTCCCTTATTTCCTTGACAAGAAAGTAGGCATGCTCCAATGTTGCAGATTAGGTTGTGTGGCTGAATGCTCACACACGTAGTAAGAAGTACTGGGGCTTTCTTGATGTAAAAATTCTCCTGAGGGATCTGCATGTCTTTCCCTCTTCATTCCCCAGATTTCTTCTTTCAGTTCATACATAGCTTGAGAAAGAGGTTTAGATAATTCCTCTCTTTGCAAACTTCCATTTAAAGGGTTTGGACCCTTTACTTCAGTGTCTTCAGTGTAACCACACTTCTTCATCAGTATTTTCTTTCCATGAAAATACATATTGGCTCTTCAGTAAGCATAGGCTGTGCCAAGATATTTTCTCTGATGCCACTGTAATATCCCCAAATTGGGACTGTTAGCTAGGCATGTCTGAAAAATGCATTCTTCAAAAATGGCTGCTACATAATTGGAATTCAGCCCTTGGATCCCTTAGATATGATAATCTAAGACCCAAATCCAATAGGAGAACCAAAAAAAATCAAACTAGGTGGGTTAAACAGACCTCCCACACCTAGTATGGCTTGGAAATTTCCCAAGGAAGGGACTACAGCAATCTTTAACAACACTGCTTCAGAAATAACGCATTTTTAATGAAAAGCAATAGAAGACCAATATGATAGCTAAAAAATTTCTTATACAATAGTAAATCAGATTTACAATGAGGCCCATTCAATTTACAAGAGAGATATGGAAGACTTTTATGAGAAAAGCTCTATAAAAGAGGTGTTGCAACAATGTATTTCACTGTAAAAGCCTTGAAAGCATTATTTTTAAGAGCATACAGTAGATGTAGGTTACAACTCAAATCTAGAACAGATTTGTGTACAAAATATTAGATCTGTACCAAATTTGTACACTAAACTGTCTCCATTTTACATACCCCTTGGGGTTTTCAGCAAAACATGAAGCATATGGAGTAGATCTGAGATCTCATGCAGCAGATCTGTAGATTTCTTCAGGATTTCTAAAGCATGTATAGGAGTATTCAAATCAGATCTGAATAAGACATGGATAAGAACAGAAATCCATGGATCACCACAGTGAGAGGTAGATTCTCATCACTAGAGATCACTCCTCAAAGTTTGCCAAAACTCCCTGTAACTTTCCTCTTGCAGATAACGCAGTCCTGGAAGATAAGCTTTACTGTAGACTTGATGAACATTTTTTCCTGATGCCAAGGTATGGATCTAAAGCTCCAATGATCCAATACACTCTTACCAGGGGGATAGAAGGCTTTCCCACTGAAAAGAGGCACTAGAATGGCTTAGATCTGAATAGATATAGCCTCCACTTGCTACAGCTTACAAAGACAACCAAACCCTCGACAGGATCTGCATTTTAGTTGGAAGCAAAAGCTTGGCCAAATGCCTGATAGTGGACATGAAATGCAAGAATCTTCCAAGAGGCCTCTCAATGAAAGAGGTGGGATTCCCGATCAGGAACACCGAGTGCTAAACAGCACTATTCTCTGCTAAACAACCAAGAGAATGAGAAATGTCTAAACAGACATGTTCTTCCAAAACAATAGGTTCAACAACCTTCTTCTATTGTTCTCCTCTTTCTTTTATAAGATAAAATCCTTGCAAAACCCTAAACCATCTCAAAGGTTTAGCTCCTTTCACGTGTGGCCTCCAAATAGATCTGCGTTGTGCATCTAGGAGGTACATTGCATCTGGAAAGCGTTGTGGATTTGGTCCTGTTGACCCAATAAATTATCACAATCCCTTTCACACATAAGGGAGTTTTATTAAGGCAGCCCAGATTTAGCCTTGTTCAAATAGGCATTGATTTATTTTGTTGTTTTAGGAGTTTAATTTATCCTCCTTTACAATTTTATTCTTACAAAAGGAAAATGAAAAAAAAATTGTATATTCCTATTAGCTTGGGCTAATTAGGAATATTACATAGCTTGTGAGGCTATCTGGATGAGGAAGATCCTTGTTGGGTTATTTGGTTAACAAATGGATCCTACGGTGATTTACTGTTACAAATAGAGTTGCATTAAATCTCGATTAATCCATTTTTTCATGATAGGTCCAAGCATATCGACATATAGTACCACCATCTGTTATGAAACCAGCTCCAAAAAGAGAAGAAAATAGATATCAACGCCTTATAAATAAGCAACTTCAAGGGGGCAACCTCCAATACATTACATGAATGAAAAATTATTGGATGACTCAAATTACAAAACTTCCTTTCTATATATAGGAGTCCATGGGGCCACAATGTAATCCTAGTGGGGCCACAATGTAATCCTAGCCGACCTAACAATAATAATTTAAGGGCACAATAATAACAATAGGTTCAGTAGAGCGAACTTGTATGACTTGCCACGTGTCATTGTTTCCTCCTTTGGCTCTGAAATTGATAGACCCAAAACTACAGTCCGTTTACTTGCAACCACTTTTTACAGCATTCCAATCCGATGCTCAAAGAGAGAGCTATGAATATTTTCCCACAATCACCTCTTTGAGATGAAATTCAGAAGCCTCAAAAAGCCCTGACTTCCACAAATAATATCTCTGAAAATATTGTGAACCAATATCTGAAATTTTTTGACGATGTTCCTCAGGATTGTGGCTTCGCACTCTAAAAATTTCAGCTTCTGAACCTTCGTAGAACAAAATTTATTACGAAAATACTACGATGACTTGTTTAGGTTAAATTCAGGAGCTTGCAAAATGACCTAACTTGCACAGATCATATCTCCGAAAATATTGTGAACCAAGCTTTGAAATGTTTTGAAGATGATCCTGAGGATTTTGGCTTTGCACTCTAAAAATTTCATATTCTGAACCTTCGTAGAAAAAACATTATAGCAAAAATGCCACGCTGACCTGTTTGGAGTAGCGAAACCCTAGAATCTCAAAGCTCTGATACCAAATGTTGTGAAACCAGCTCCAAAAAGAGAAGAAAAGAGATATCAATGCCTTAGAAATAAGCCACTTCAAGGGGGCAACCTCCAATACATTACATGAATGAACAATTCTTGGATGATTCAAATTACAAAACCTCTTTTCTATATATAGGAGTCCATGGGGCCACAATGTAATCCTAGTGGGGCCACAATGCAATCCTAGCCGACCTAACAATAATAATTTAAGGGAAAAATAATAACAATATGGGGGTTACAAGGGTACAATAATAACAATAAGGGGGTTACACTAACAACAATAAGGGACTATACTACTAATATAGGGACCTAACACCATCTCATAGATTGTGTGCAGAGGCGGATTATGTTTTTAGAGTACATTCCTACAGAGGATAAAGATGAAGACATCTTGATGAAGGCACTGTCAAGAGGAAAATTTGAGTTCCATAGAAGCAGGATCAGGGTGTCAGATAGTCCCTTTCTTTCTCAGAGGGAGTGTTGAAAATGGCACCAATAAAGGAATCTAATTTAATTTTCCCTTGAATTAAATTAGAATAAAATTGTAATTCCACATCACATGACAAATTGTATGAGTTAACTAAGTTAGGATGACTTATTTGGTTTAGTTAATTCTAGTTGAGGGTCAAACTTGAGGAATGTGGAGCATATCCTACAAAATAGGATCCCTGGTTGATTTTACTTTTATTTGTAATTAATTAACTCAATTCATATAAGTTAAAATCAGTTTAACTAGTTTTAATTGATTGAGGAACTAGTGAGAGGTCAAAGTGTGGAACTTGAACTTGAACCACATTCAGTGATCAATCAGATAACTGATAATTTACTCATAAATAGCTCATGCATGTTAGTTCTGAGAAAGACCCAGTTGAGATTAGAGTTCAAGGGCAGTTTAGTATCAATTGTATAATCATCCAAATTATACAGGTGGTGCATGCAATAAGAGGAAGGCCCCTAATGGAGTGCGCAATATGGATTGGGAATATCCCTAATTAATAGTGTTGAGAATGCAGCAAGATGATGGAGCTTGGTGAAATGAAGTCGCCTTCACCAAGTGGGCCCGCAGGCAAATTCTGGCGCAAAGTCTATTTTTAGACTATGTCTATTTTTAGACATATGGAGCATGGTTCGAGGATTCCAGTTTGAGATTCTTGGAGCATTGGTCATGTTGGTAAAAATAGATGAGACTTTATTTTTTAGGTCGAAGAGGTCGAAGTCTATTTTTAGACTGCCTCTCCTAAAAATAGGGAAGTCAAATATTATTTACCCTTAATAATATTTAGACTATAAACTTCAGTTTACTCTCTTGGAGCACTTCAGTTCGAGCTACAGAAGTGGCTCATGCATCTGACAGAGGAATCACATGGTTCCCAAGGTTTTGATGGCATCATGCATGGTTGACTTCAGTTGGACTTCAGTGGCAGAAGTTTGGAGGAGTTAATGAGACAGATAGTGGAGTTGTGTTCTGTTTATTTTAGTTGAACTAGTTGAGATTAGTTTAAATAGCTAATCAATTAGTTATGAGTGGAGTGAATTAAATATTATTTAATTCATTAATTAGTAACTCATTATTCAACTCAAGAACACATCGGTTCACTACAGTTCATGATCAGTTCAGTGGAGACCAGTGAAAGAGGTAGATGAAAGGGTGGAGTTAGCTATCAGTGGCGACATCAGTTGTGCATGAGATTTGCACCACACTTGGAGGATTTGTCCATGATGATTGCGCAGTCAAGCCAAGGAGATTTGAACCTTGGATCTCTATATAGATAGGCCTGGATTGCATAATAGAGGCAAGGAAATTGGCGGTGAGTTTTTAACCAGTAACCTGTTCAAAACTGAGCTAGATTGTGTGTAACTTCATGAGAAAGTACTGAGTACTTGTGAGGAGTATTGTACTGAGTTTGTTACATGATTTCTCCATTATAATATACACAATAGTTGCGGGGTTTTCAGCTATAAGCTTTCCCCATACATACTGTGTTAATGTGTATGATGATTTGATGTGTTATCGCTTGATTTTATTTCCGCATGTGTGATGATCTAAGTTGAGTTGAGTGGAAGAGATTATGTGTTGTGTATGAAGTTCAAATAGTATGTGACCAGGATAGTCTCGGTGGATAATTATTTATTATTCAGCAAATTTCTACATGGTATCGGAGCTATTGAAGTTCAGATTGATCATCGCAGTGATTACAAACTTATTTCGGTAGACAGAGTCTGCATGCGGGCCAGGTAGCCTCCGGATTCATCTTTCTTCGGAAAGTGAAAAGTCTGGTAAACGCCCCTTGCAGTAGATCTCTGTGCTAGAAATAATTTGTTCTCATGATCTAGAGCGGTTGAGCTTTGAGGTGGAATTCGAAGTTTTGCAGCAGTTTTGTTTTCTTGGTGCCAGTGTTGAAAATGTCTTTCAACGGTTTGCAACTCGAATATGCTCTTGAAGGCAGTTCGAATTATGTTGCATGGAAGGATCGCATGGAGGCAGTATTAGAAGATAATGGTTTGAAGGAGTTCATAGATACAGATGTCCAAAAGCCCACTGATCCTGCTGAAGTCGATGCATGGCAAAAGAAGATGGCGAAGTGTCGAAGGATCCTGTTGGAGGGCGTCAAGGATCATATTGTATCCAACCTGCATGGAAAGGCTACTCCATATTTAATGTGGAAAGCTTTGACGGATCTATTCCAGAGTAAGAGCGACCAAAGGAAGTTGGCGCTCAAAGATAAGCTCAGGAACATCAAGATGGAGAAGGGCGACAGTATTGCCAAATACCTCAATATCGCCAAAAGTTCACTGATCGCATGCTTGGTTTCAAGTGTGCTGGGATCGGTATGGTTCTTGGACAGCGGTGCGTCATTTCATATGATGGGAGATCGGGAGTTGTTCTCAGATCTGGAGGACAAATATTTGGGTGTGCACATCGAGATGGGCGATGATGGTAGATACAGTGCGACTGGTATTGGTACCATATCCTTTCAGAGGGAGTCTGGTAAACCCTTTGTATTGAAGGATGTCATGCATGTACCTGGATTGAAGAAGAACTTGATCTTTGTGGCGATGTTGGAGGATAAGGGGTATGATGTGGTCTTCAGCGAAGGAAAAGCCTTCCTGCGCAGTAAGACTACTGGAGAGACCCGGAAGATAGGGGTTCGGACCAAGAACATTTATCAGTTGCAGGTAGATGGTTGCGCAGCTATGGCATGCGAGGCGGGAGAAGTGGTGAGCCGGGATGATGAGGGCGAACTGTGGCACAGGAGATTGGGCCACCTTCACCATGGAGCTTTGAAGATTCTGCAGCAGATTTCTACTGGGCTTCCTAAGGGCACTCTTGCGCAGTCAGATCAGTGCAAGGGGTGTACCTTAGGAAGTATGTGAAAGCCACCTTTCACGAGAAGGATAGTCGCGCCACGACGATCCTTGAGAGAGTTCACACAGACGTGTGTGGTCCTTTCTCAGTTGCTTCGACAGCAAAGCACAGGTATTATGTGATCTTTGTTGATGATTTCTCTCGAAAGTGCTAGATCTTCTTCATGCAGAAGAAGAGCGATACATTCGCGAAGTTCTGTGAGTTTAAAGCATTGGTCGAGAAGGAGTCGGGGAAGAAGGTGATTGCTCTAAGGAGTGATAATGGTGGTGAATTCATCTCGGCTGAATTCAAGGAGTTCTGCAGCGCAGAAGGGATTCGGAGAGAGCTCATCGCACCCCATAACCCACAGCAGAACGGGGTGGCTGAGCGGAAGAACATAACGATCATGGGTGTTGCACGAGCAATGTTGCATGATCAGGGCCTACCCCTTCACTTGTGGGCTGAGGCATGCAATACAGCAGTGTATGTGCAGAACCGTTGTCCTCACAAGGTTCTTGGCATGAGTACACCAAAGGAGGCTTATTCTGGCAAGAGGCCTGATATTTCCCATTTGTGGATTTTTGGTTCTCCTGTCTACATGCATGTGACGAAGGATGCGAGAAGGAAGCTGGATCCGACCGCTGAGGTTGGAATATTTGTGGGGTACACTGATACACCTCACAAATACCGGGTGTATTTGTCAGACAGTCGCAAGACTGTTGTGCGACGGGATATAAAATTTCGGGAGGAGAAAGCCATGCAGTGTTCGCTTGAGAGGGAGCTACACTTGCATGCAGATGAGGAGCTGTTAGTTCCTAAGGAGGAGCTTCCGGATGTGGATCAGCCACAAGAGGAAGTTCAGGAGGTGGAAGAAACCACCCATGCGGCGCCAACCATCAGAGGGCGCATGCGCACTACAGAAGCTGAGCGACTGGCTCGAGATGCAGAGAAGGTTGTAGGACCACCTACAGCACAGCGCAGACAGAGGCAGTCACCGGATCGGTACACTGGATACATGGCTCTTGTGAGTCAATGTGTTGTGATGGAGCCATCCTCTTTTGAGGAAGCTGTGGAGGAACCCGCATGCGTTGATGCCATGATCGAAGAATATGATTCGATCATCAGGAACAGTGCATGGGAGATTGTCCCAAGACCGGTTGGGAAATCAGTTGTAGGTTCGCGATGGATCTACAAGGTGAAGCAGGCGGCTGACGGGAGTGTGGAGAAGTACAAGGCGAGATTTGTCGCCCGTGGCTTCTCACAGATCGAGGGGATTGACTATAAGGAGACTTTTGCACCTGTCGCAAGGTACTCTTCCATACGGACGATCCTTGCTCTCTCAGCGCAGATGGGGTGGCACATTCATCAGATGGATGTGAAGACTGCGTTCCTCAATGGAGTTATTGAGGAAGAGGTGTACATAGAGCAGCCTGAAGGTTTTGAGATCTTCAGCAGTGAGTCGCATGTGTGCCGACACAAGAGAGAACTGTACGGGCTGAAGCAAGCACCTCGTGCTTGGTACACTCGGATAGACAGCTACTTCATCGGGCTTGGATTCTCCAAGAGTGAGGCGGATCCAAACCTGTACCAGATTGTGGTGGAGGGGAAGCTGTTGATCATCGTACTGTATGTAGATGATCTGATTTTGACGGGCGATGAGCAGTTGATACTTTCATGCAAGGAGGATCTTGCACGAGAGTTTGAGATGAAGGACCTGGGCATCCTTCATTATTTCATGGGATTGGAGATTTGGCAGCGCAGTGGAGGACTGTTTGTTTCTCAGGGCAAGTATGCCCGGGAGATTCCGGAGAGGTTCAACATGCAAGGCTGCAAGCCTGTTGATACCCCTCTTCCTGGTGGATGGAGGAAGGGAGATGCTACTTCGGAGGAGGTAGTGGATGCCACTGTCTATCGACAGTTGGTGGGGTCGTTGATGTATCTGGTCAATACTCGACCCGATATATGCTATGCAGTTAACCAGCTTTCGCGAGCTATGGTTAAGCCTACCAAGCTCTTTTGGAAGGCGGGCAAGCATGTATTGCGCTATATCAGAGGCACATCGGGATATGGTCTATGGTACAGACAGGAGGATGGAGTGAAACTTTCTGGTTTCACTGATGCAGATTGGGCAGGGAGTCCAACGGACGGGAAGAGCACTTCTGGAGGAGTTTTCAGCATTGGGTCGACAGCAGTTTCCTGGTACAGCAGGAAGCAGAGATCCGTGGCACTCAGTTCAGCAGAGGCCGAGTACATGGCAACTAGCTTGGCTGCATGCGAGGCTATTTGGATGAGGAAGATCCTCGTTGGATTGTTCGGGTTGCATTTGGAGCCTACAGTGATTTACTGTGATAACCAGAGTTGCATTAAACTCTCGGCTAATCCGGTATTTCATGATAGATCCAAACACATCGACATCAGGTACCATCATATCAGAGATTGTGTTCAGCGGAGAATCATGATGCTTTCATATGTTCCCACGGAGGATCGGGATGCCGACATCCTGACGAAGGCGCTCACCAGGAGCAAGTTCGAATTCCACAGAGGCAGGATAGGGGTTGCAGATAATCCATATCTTGCTGAGAGGGAGTGTTGAGAATGCGGCAAGATGATGGAGCTTAGTGAAATGAAGTCGCCTTCACTAAGTGGGCCCGCAGGCAAATTCTGGCGCAAAGTCTATTTTTAGACTATGTCTATTTTTAGACATATGGAGCATGGTTCGGGGATTCCAATTTGAGATTCTTGGAGCATTGGTCATGTTGGTAAAAATAGATGAGACTCTATTTTTGAGGTCAAAGAGGTCGAAGTCTATTTTTAGACTGCCTCTCCTTAAAACAGGGAAGTCAAATATTATTTACCCTTAATAATATTTAGACTATAAACAACAGTTTACTCTCTTGGAGCACTTCAATTCGAGCTACAGAAGTGGCTCATGCATCTGACAGAGGAATTACGCTATTCCCAAGGGTTTGATGGCATCATGCTGGCATCATGCATAGTTGACTTCAGTTGGACTTCAGTGGCAGAAGTTTGGAGGAGTTAATGAGACAGATAGTGGAGTTGTGTTCTGTTTATTTTAGTTGAACTAGTTGAGATTAGTTTAACTAGCTAATCAATTAGTTATGAGAGGAGTGAATTAAATATTATTTAATTCATTAATTAGTAACTCATTATTCAACTCAAGAACACATCAGTTCACTACAGTGCATGATCAGTTCAGTGGAGACCAGTGAAAGAAGTAGATGAAAGGGTGGAGTTAGCTATCAGTTGTGACTATACTGTTGCTATTTGCAACACACAGATAGGAGGAGTAAGCCCATGAGGATTGCGCAGTTCAGGCTGGTGGTTTATCTATATAAAGAGGCCATCCCATAGCATTGAAACATGCAATAGAGGCAAGGCAATTAGTGGTGAGTTTTGAACCAGTAACCTGTTCAAAACTGAGCTAGTTGTGAGTAACTTCATGAGAAAGTACTGAGTACTTGTGAGGAGTATTGTACTGAGTTGTTACTTGATTTCTCCATTATAATATACACAATAGCTGCGGGGTTTTCAGCTATAAGCTTTCCCCATACATACTGTGTTAATGTGTATGATGATTGATGTGTTATCGCTTGATTTTATTTCCGCATGTGTGATGATCTGAGTTGATCTGAGTGGAAGAGATTATGTGTTGCATATAAATTCGAATTGTATGTGATCAGGATAGTCTCGGTGGATAATTATTTATTCAAAGAAATTTCTAAGGTAACAAGTGGCCTAGTTACCTGCAACGGCTAAAGTGAAATAAGCATCCTGGAGGGCAGAAATTGGTTAAGTATTGGACTAATCTTGTCTAGAAATCATTGACACAGAAATAGATAGTGCAGAGGTTGCTTATCTTGGAGAAACACATTTTAATCTTCTCATATTTTCTGACTTATGCAATATACAAATATTATGGTTTTTAGCTAAATATTTCCCCAGGAAATACTTGTGTGTTATGTGATTGAAATTATTTCTCTTTCAGGTTTCATGATTTCACAATCCAAATTTGTTTCCACAATTGGTAGTGTAGATTCAAGTATATTGTTTTATCATATTACAATTATCATTTGAATATACATGGATTTCATACAAAATCTTCCCATGTATTAGCTCCCAATAAAATGTGTTGACCTTTTTAAGACCATCCTTGTTCCAAAATTTTCCCCATATCGAGAGGATAGAGGATGCAAAAGTTATATAATCAAATACTCATATCCTTCTTTAATTGTGTAGTGGATATGCTTACCTCCATACCATATTAGACCATCCAATTGATGAGAGGCAACCAACGTGAATCCTTTTAGTGATATAAACAAATCAAGCCATGATTTCAAAATATGAGGTAGGTAGTTAGGGAAATTATAGCCCCTCCAAATACCCTCATCATCCCAAACTTAAATACCCACCAAATTGTGAAGTCCCTAGTCTTCCATCCAATTTTCTAGATCCCAAACACCTTGATCCTCATTAACCAATGATGCAGAGGGAATTTGGTCTTTCCAAATATTGATGCGCCTTTTGTTCCCTGTTTTCCATCCTAGATGATACAATACCACTAGAGTTTTTTTTTTACATAACTTCCAAATCTTAGTTCCATGTCCTTATCATGATTTGTTCTCTGTCTTGAGTAGTCGATGCTTGTGAAAGTATTTCCATAGAAACACTTTCTTCCACCACTCTTTTGAATCAAATAGGAGTCGCCAGACCATCTTTGCACCTAAGGAAAGGTTCATGAATTCAGGATCTTTTACTTCGAATCCTCCCAATTTTTTTGGTAATCTAAATATATTCCAATTCACCAAGTGGAATCGACTCTCATTCATTTTTCCACCTTGCCATAATTTTTTTTGAATCATGCTACTTGTATTATGAATGACACTCTTGGGTATGAGGAGCCTAGACCTAATATACACAAGAAGGGAGGAAAGCACTAACTTAATAAGGAAAATATTCCGGTTGGAATTGCTCGAAGAATACTTTGCAAGAATTATCATGTATTCTAGGTTTTCCAATTTTGAAGGACTGGAAATCATTCAACTACCTCGACATTCTTATTTCATTAGGACCGTCGAATGGATAAGATTGTGAAGTTTTCCTTTTAAATATCTAAATAATATTGTTAAGAACCAACATAGTTCCATTTTAACTAAGATTTATCAAGTGACGAAAGGAATCAAATTTATCAAGGTGCAAAACTTTCATCAAGTTTTGCACCCAAAAAGAAGTTTGAATATTGAGAGATTTTATTCTCTCAACCCTTGGCAGATCTGGTGTTAATATGGATCTATACTGACTATAGTTTAGTGTGAGGAGTAATTCCTTTTTTTCTTAGAATGGAGTTGACATGTGAAATTTTAAAATGATATTAAAACAAAAAGAATTTCAATTTCACTAATAAATAAGATATTCAATGTCCATCATACGTCAAATAATTTTATGTCAACTTCATAAGAATATACTTAAAATTCAAAAAAAAAAAAAAGAGTATTAGGGGCTTTCAACCTCCTTTTATGAGGGTGATATAAATTTTCTTCAATACCTACTAGAATAGACATGTGACATTAAAAAATATTAACAACACCAAATATTTCAATGTGGGGCAAAAACAAAATATTTCAATGTCTAAAATAAGTAAAATATTTTAATATCAACTTTATATATGTATAAAAAACCAATTAAAAGTTAAAAAAAGATCATCAGGCATTATTTACAATGTCATATAAGATATGTGTGTAATTATTTCCATACTTAATATAAAGTTGACATATGTTGGACACTGGGTTCAACGCTCCCCGCGTGTTTCGCGACATGGACTAACCGCCTCTTGTGGATCCTAACTCTGGGGATTGTAGCGGAGACTAATGCCTGCAGGTTTTGGTCTAACAGCAATCATGTTTCCAACAAGTGGTATCAGAGCGATAGGTCTCGAGTTCGAAACTCACTCGGCTCGAGTTGTGGGTGAGATTGTTGGACATTGGGTTCAATGCTCCCCACGTGTTTCGCGACATGGACTAACCGCCTCTCGTGGATCCTAACTCTGGGGATTGTAGTGGAAACTAATGCATGCACGTTTTGTTCTAATGGAATCGTGTTTCCAACAACAAATTATATTTAAAAAAAATATTAATAATAATAATAAATTAATATTAGTGATAAATAAAAATTTTAATGTCCACTTTAAATAAAATAATTTTATATGAATTTTTTTTTTTAATATAACTTTTTAATGTGTAATTTGGAGTGAACACATAACATTCAAAAAAATTATTATAATATTATACATAAACAAAATATTTCAATAACAGTGTAAAATAATATATTTAAATATCAATTTTATGTATACAACAATATTATTAACATGGTATATAGCCAATTTAGATTCATATAGATTATTTTTATTTCTTAGATGTAATTCTTTTAATAACATATGACATTTAAAAAAACATTAACAACCTCTATATATATATATAGATATATATATATAAATTATTTCAATATACTTTGTGTAAAACAATATTAACATGGTATATAATAAATTGAGATCCATTTGAATTATAGATTATGTATATCAATATGAACTTTAGATTTATCATATTTTTATATAAAGTTAAAATATTTTAATGATATGCTATTAATATGAAAGAAAGTATAATTTATTTTTATATTGAATATAAAGTTCACATTTGGTATGCAGAGAATAGATTCAATATAAAGTTGTGATATATATGGAGAATTTATAGAGTTCAAATGTGCAATAAAAATTAATTTATCTCATCATGTGTTTAATCTTTTAAAATTAATTTTTTTAATTGACAATATTTAATGATGAACCACACTGGTTGGTTCGAAACGCGTCGACCACGTTCTTTTGCATGTGATTATTACTGAAAAAATTTCTACTAATCTTATTATGGATCACAGAAGCTTAGATTCCAAAAATATTTAATATTGATAAAAAAAATTTAAAAACATAAAAAATTATATTAATATTTATATCATTTTTTTAAAATATTAATATAACTAAGTATTTATTATAATAAGAAAAATTAAATCTACATCAGAAAAGTAAATAGGATTTGATGGCAACTTGTGTGTGACAAGGTGATATGGTAAGTTGATTATAGTCAAAATACAAAGAACGTATGTGAAATAATGAGATTCAATAATGAGATTCCAAATTTCAACTTTTGGTGAATATATAAACATAAAATAAAGTTAAAAACGATATTTTATAAAAATTACTTTAAATCAAACAATTTTACGAAATAATAAAACTTAATAAAAAAAATAAACTTACATTCAACATATGCCACCTACAAATAATATAAATGATGTCACAATCACATGATTACTAAAGAGAAAGGTACGAACAAAGAGACAAATGATGGATCCTCCATTATAAAAACCAATAGAAATGGTAAGGAAGTTACTTACTGGAATGACTCAACCCCAATAATTATAACCTATAACCTACAACCCCATTCTAATCATTTAACATGCACTTTCTAGGTGATAATGTGGACATCGATATCTTATGTTTAACTGAAATAAATACCAATTCATTAATTAAAGTTTTATTATGTCAATGGATTGAATGAGAAATTTTGGGTGTTTATAAGAGGTTAAATTATAACTGAGACAGTATTTGATTTTATAAAAAAAATTACGTAATCTTAATTAATATAAATTTCGAATTTTTTGTTTTTATTTATTGTATTGATGTGTATATGACAAATATGTTTATATAAATGCATCCAATGTTATGAATAGTTAATAATGCATATTGTGGTAAATAGATTGAATAGATTTGAGGTAAATAGATTGAATAGATTTATTGTATTGATATGTTTATGACAAGTTTGTTCATAGAGACTCATGTAATATTAAGAATAGTTAAAAATTTATATTGTATTACATATATTGAGAATAGATTTTTCATTGTTTGAATGATTTTTTTTATTGAAAACAATTATATAAATTGAATATATATAAAAAATATTTTGTTATAAGCATAAGTTTTATAATGATTAACATTAATAAAAGTTTGAGATTTTGGATGGTAAAGAAGATTGAATGGTAAGTATAAAAGATCCCATGCCATCAAGATCATTGTCCATCTTTCTATTTAATTAAATGAAATATAAAATCAAAGAAGAATACTAATTAACACACATACTCAATCTTTTAGCTTTTTATAATAGAAAAAAAAAAAGTCTCCTCTTATCTTTTTTCCGTGTACACTAGAAAGCAGGCCTTATGTTGTTTTATATACTATATAGGCACAACTAGATATATATTTTGTTGATTTTTATTTTATTTTTTAATATTTTGGTAATTATTGCATTATGTTGTTTTATATACGTATAAAGGCACAACTATATATATATATATATATATTAATTATTGAATTGTGATCAATAATTACATACTTGAAATATTCTCAATTTTAATTTCAATTTTACGATTGAGAAAAAAGTATTAGATTGATATAAGATATATGAGATATTTATTGATGTCTAATTATAATTGAGGGCCCTGATATATATACATGGTTGCAGTGTTTTTTCATCGATATACATGTCATTTATTTTTTTATTTTTTTAGTTGTTTTTCATCATTAATTAATTATTGATTATTTATATTTATATATTATTGTGTGTGTGTGTACATAATATAATATATAATATACATGGTTTTCCGAAAGGGAATACCTTTTTCTACTGCATAAAACACCAGCACTCCCACTTAGCGGGGATAGCATTCTTCCATGGTGTTCTCCTCTAGTAGTCCCAATCACACCTAACCATTTCACATGGTATGGGCATGACTAAAACCATAGTCTCAATACCACACTACAAGTCTCTATGTTGTTTCTCCTCTCCTAGTAGTCCCAATCACACGTAGCCACTTCACATGGCATAAGAAATACTCTCATGCGGCTATACATTAATCCCTTAATCACTTCACATGACTGATCTAGAAAACCCTTAGCTAAAGGGAGATTACCTTCTCGATGTAAGAGAAACATCACAACGTCCTTTCAATGAGGGTGGACATTCTGCATCATGTTGATCTTGTCTTTGAAGTATTAAAACTTCATTTTAGACAGAGGATTGTTGAGAATTTTTGTTGTGTGCTCATCTATGGAGATGTACTATAGTTCCACTACTCTTCTATGTACCATGTCTCTGATGAAATGGTATTTTATCTCTATATGGTTTGATTTTTCATGAAAGACTAGTTTGTATGAAATTTTCACACAACTTTGATTATCACAGTGTATCAAAGTTGGCTCTAACTCTAGATCAAATAACCCTACAAGAAATTTCCAAAGCCACACTGCTTCCTGGCCTGCATCATTGGCTGCTATATATTCTACCCCTACTTTATTCAGTGCCACTGACAAATATTTTATGCTAAACCATGAGATAATACTTGATCCCAAACTGAAGCAACATCCTAATTCTCTTTTCTTATCTACTGCACTCCTTTCCCAATTAGGGTCTGTATAACGTTGCATCTTTACTTCACTATTTAATACATATTTGAGTCCATATCTAAATGTACCATGTGAGTACCTCAATACATGCTTTGTTTCTACCAAATGTAAATGTCTAGGCTCAACCATGTATTGACTCAACCTGTTCACTACAAAGCATATATATAGCCTAGTATTAACCAATTACTTCAAGGATCTTCTCAATTTTCAGTACATCATGGGATATTCAACCAAATCTAAAGAAGAATCACTTAAGAACTTCAAATTCATAACCATAGGTGTGACCATGGACTTGAATCCCATCATCCCGAATCTCTACATGATCTCAATTGTATACTTCCCTCGGCTAAGGAAGATCTCATATGGTTTCTATTGTTATCACTCTGTAATTCTGAGGCTGAAGGCAGAATACCAGAGGCAACATCAAAAACGCTTCGGGCCTAGGATCTAACCCTCCTAGACCCAGAGAGGGATCTCTATGTAGGATTTAGATTTGTTTATTTTAGGCTATTTAATATAAGCAGAGTTGGGTTTTGAATTTGGTTTGGTGGGGAAATAGAGGGAAAAGTTCCATTGGGAAATGGAGTCAAAGGGCTCGGTGACCAATTTGCAGAAGTAATCAAGAAGGAGTGAAATAGGGCAAGCTAGGAGTACTACTCTGGATCTCTAAGAATAAAATGGAGATGGAAGATACAGGAAAAATGAAACTCAGTAGAATTTGAGGAGCAGTTAAGAATTCCTCAACTAAACTGGAGTGTAAGGTTCAGCAGATTTCGAGGAGAAATTAATAGTTCCTTGGTTTTGCATCATTGGAAAACATAGACTTTTGTAGAATCATCTATAACATGGTGCTCTAGAAACAAATCCTATTCATCATTTTCTATTCTACAAATCAGAATGCAGAAATACTAAGACATCAGGACAATGAATAACACATAAAACAGGACAAACTTCACCATTTGGTGCACCACTTGAATCCTGAAAGATTCTCTTGTATTAATTTGCACTAAGTCACCCCATTACAAACTGGGACTCAGTCCCTCATTCATATTTTTCTCCCCCCATTGCTATACTTCGAACATTCAAGTATATATGCTAACTAAATTATTACAATAAATAATTGTGACTAAAAATTACTATCTTGTTAACAACATAATAAAGAAGGACATAACATCACTAGACGCGTAAATAAAACTACAGGAGTTATGAAGACTATTGGACATCTGCCATTTCTTTCATTCTTCTGAAATCAGGATTGTCATATGCTTGTTTTTGTGAATCCTATCAAGCTTGACACTTGGGCTATATGATAGTCCCTAGAGCGCTACATATGATTTCATACCTTGAAACACTTATCTTGATCGAATCTCTCATCTCCTCTCCAAAAATAGAAAGATGATTACAGAGCTGAAAGCTGGGCCGAATTTTCTGAAAATGGGGTGCACTCAGAAAATTTTGTCTCCCAAACGGTGACACCTGTGTTAAATATGAGAGAGGTTATTTTTATTTGCCCTATGATCGTCAAAACCCTCTCTTTTATTCTCAAAATTCATCTCCATCTCTCCACAATAGTCGCCGCAAAATCATGACCAAAACAGGAAAAATAGAAATCTGAAAAAATAGGGTTGAAAGATGCCTTCAATTCTCCCATCTGAAGACACCTCTGCAAAATATGGGAGAGGTTTTTGTTCTTCAGCCTATGCTTAACAAAAATCCTCTCTCATTTTTTCAAAATTCATTCCCATTTTCTTGGAATCTCCCTCGAAAATGGACTGGTAAAACTGCATAAAAATGGTTTTTTATTTGGGGAAAACAGTTTTGCAGGAGAAAAGTGGTATTTTCAAACCCCCCCTAAAGTGATAAGTGGTAATATGGGGGTCCCAAAATCATGAGAGAATGACACATGGAGGGGTGGGGGGGCATTTTTTTAAACCACCCATTTCGGACCCCCTGTGAGGATAAAGTTAGGATGGTAGGGGGGTCAAAATGCAATGTAGGTCGTCGGAATAAAGTGATGGTGGGTGGATGAGGATGAAAGTGGTGGGGGGTTAACTCCATGATGTGACATGTATAAATTTAGGATATAGTTTATTTTTATTTTTATATTTTCCTTTCTTATTTTTACTTGATCCTAAGCTTGTTTATGCATGTAATGATGAAAATGATGGATGGGTGAAAAAAGGGAGAACAAGGGCATGAAGGGTGTGGTAGGGAGATGAAAGGTCAAACAAAAATGGATAAAGGGGGAGAATGGAATCAACCGAGCCCAGGATATAAAGACAATTTCGATCCACGCCTCCATGCAACACCAGAATAATATATGAGAAATTCTTATTTTGCAGCATTCTGGAGCAGTGCAGATGGAATTTCTATCGCATACTCCTTTTAAGTATGCCCCATGAAGAACTTGATTCAGGATGATTTTGAGAATGAACCTCACTTTGTAGGGTAAAACATTTTTTTCGTCCTGCAAGCCAAACCAATACATATAATGCAACAACCCTGGTTCCCCTATAATTATAGGGTCATAATAGTGGCTCCCTCTGGGGTATGCTGCCCAGTGAGGCAACAGAGAATCGCAGATCTCGAAATTCGGTGACCAGTGCCTTGGTGATTAAGGTGACAACAATATGCTCTACCACAAGACTTCTGCAACTTGAAAATTTGAATGCTGAAATATGAACTATGCCGAAATCAAAAACTGAAAGCAATCTTAAGCTAACGACTGTAAAATACTATGAAAATAAAATTGGAAAGATGCTCAAGGTGTTGAGCTTATTTGCACATCTACCTACTTTAGTCTGAAAAAATTATCCCATCAAATAATAATCATATTTCCAATGTAACCAGTCAAGAAATTGAGTGCTTGACTGATTCTTGCTCACTTCTTTGAGCAGGCTGAGAAAACAAAATGGCCACTCCCATATTATCTGTTGTTGAACGTAAGTGTTCAACTTTCTTCTTGAATTTTGCAGCAAACCGTCCATGGCATAATACACTCCTTCTCTGAATGATTCTACTAGGTCAGTAAAGGGATCTTGGATAAACACTTGGTACTGAGGATTCAAATGGCCAGCTTCATTCTTGATTACTCTTTGTTCCAACTGATCAGGCTCGGGATCCTTCTCAAAGAGAACATCTATACATTCATCATGATTATTTGATATGGCATCTTCATTGTATACTGCCATGTTGTCCTCAAGCAAGCCTGATATATCTTGACTGAGATTGCTGAATTCTATTTGAAAGCCATCATTTGGATGAGAACAAGTACTTTCCAGCAATAATATTTATTGAGGATGTACAACAACATCAGCTCTAATATGTTCTACATTGGTTTATTCAGGAGGAAGGACTTCAATACATAAATCAGCAGTAGGACAAATAGAGTGAATCTCCTAATTACACAAAGAGTGGGAGGTTGGTTGCATGCTTAGAATCTGATTGATTTCTTTGTCAGTTAAAGGAGGAGGCAACCTCTATTTTCTTTGGAGAAAACAACAATTGTTTACTTTCTCTTGTGAAGATTTCTCATGATACTGAATGTCTTCTTCAGCTTTATACAGAAGAACATATAGGTTATCATTTGTCTCTAAAGATAGGTCATGTGAGCCTACTTTCACTTCTCGATTTATCTCATTTTCAACTATCTCCCCTTGATTATCATGATAATTAATTTGAGAATGGAACCCATAAAGTGCTTCTAAGAGATCCTCATCATTCATATCTACTATGTCTTCATCAATACTTTCAATGTATTGTATGAAAACCTTAAACTGATCGCAACAGCTTTCCACTAATGAGAAAAATGGGGTAGATTCTTTATAATTCTCATAAAACACTTTGTAGAAATCCTTTAAAGAAAACAAGCTACTCGGGTCTAAACCTTCATACCATTCCCTCGTTTTTCCTTCTAATGCTTCCATGAACATCTTCACGTGGTAGTCCTCATGCCATTCAACTTTCAACTTCCATGAATGTACATGAAATTTAAGGAGATGTAACAACGCATCATCAACATTCTCATCTAGAAAAATAGGAAGATTTATTTTCCAATTTACGCAAGGAATTTTGTTCGAGAAGCCTGGGATGTAATTTCTGTTCCTGAGAGCATATCTCCTTGCCACTAATCCCATTTGAGCTTGTGGAGTCGCCATTAAATCTTAATTTATGGATTTTTCTTCCAATGGAGTCACCAGGTGAATGGAACAACCTTCTGGTGTTGGACTTTTGTTCACCATCAAAAGACAAAACAGAACTTGATTAAGTGTTACTGAGGAAGATAAACTCGTCCCCAGTATGGTTTCAATTATATTATCACTCCGTAATTCTGAGGCTGAAGGCAAAATCCCAGAGGCAACATCAAAAACGCTTCGGGCCTAGGATCTAGCCCTCCTAGACCCAGAGAGGGATCTCTCTGTAGGTTTTAGATTTGTTTATTGGGCATTTTGGGCTAGTTAATATAAGCATAGTTGGGTTTTGAATTTGGTTTTCCAGGTTTTGTGGGGAAAGCGAGGGAAAAGGGCCATTGGGCAATGGATTCAAAGGGCTCAGTGACCAATTTGCAGAAGTAATCAAGCAGGAGTGAAACAAGGCAAGCTAGGAGTACTACTCTGGATCTTTAAGAATAAAATGGAGAGGGAAGATACAGGAAAAATGAAACTCAGTAGAATTTGAGGAGCAGTTAAGAATTCCTCAACTAAACTGGAGTGTAAGGTTCAGCAGAAACCAAGGAGAAATTAAGAATTCCTTGGTTTGTCTTCAGTGGAAAACATAGAATATTGTAGAATCAGCTAGAACAGGGTGCTCTAGAAAAAAATCCTATTCATCATTTTGTGTTCTACAAATCAAAATGTAGAAATACTAAGACAACGGGACAATGAATAACACATAAAACAGGACAAACTTCACCATTTGGTGCACCACTTGAATCTTAAAAGCTTCTCTTATATTACTTTGTACTAATTCACACCATTGCAGACTGGGACTCAGTCCCTCATTCATATCCCCCCCCCCCCACTGCTATACTTCGCACAATCAAGTATATATGCTAAATAAATTATTAAATAAATCACTATGACTAACAATTAATATCTTGTTAACAACATAACATAGAAGGACATAACATCACTAGACATGCGTAAATAAAACTGCAGGAGTTATGAAGACTGTTAAACATCTGTCATTTTTTTCATTCTTCTGAAATCAGGATTGTCATATGCTTGCTGGTGTGAATCCTATCAAGCCTAACACTTGGGATATCTGATAGTCACTGAAGTGCTACATATGATTTCATACTTTTAAACTCTTATGTTGATCAAATCTCTCATCTCCTCTCTAAAAATAGAAATACGGTTACAGAGCTGAAATTTGGGCCGAATTTGCTGAAAATGGGACACACTCAAACATTTTTTTCTCCCCAACGGTGAAACCTATGCAACATATGAGAGAGGTTATTGTTATTTGCCCTATAATGATCACAAACCTATCTTGTATTCTAAAAATTCATCTCTAGCTCTCCACAACAGTTGCCGCACAATCATGACCAAAACAGGAAAAACGGAAATCTGAAAAATAGGGCTAAAGATGGCTTCGATTCTCCCACCTGAAGACACCTCTGCAAAATATGGGAGAGGTTTTTGTTCTTTAGCCCATTTTTAAAAAAAACCGCTATTGAGTTTTCAAAATTCCTTCCCATTTTTCCGGAATATCCCTCTAAAACATACTATTAAAACTGCATAAAAACCTGCTTTTTATTTGGGGAAAATGGTTTTGCGGGAAAAAACTGGTATTTTGAACCCGCCCTGAAGTGGTAAGTGGTAATAGGGAAGGTCTGAAATCATGAGATAATAACACATAAGGAGTGGGGGGGGGGGGGGGGGATTTTTTAAAACCACCCATTTCGGACCCCCCTGTGAGGATAAAGTTAGGATGGTAGGGCGGTGTCGAAATGCAATGTAGGCCGTCGAATTAAAGTGATGTGGGTGGATGAGGTGGAAAGTGGTGGGGGATTGACTCCATGATGTAACATGTAGAACTTTAGGATATAGTTTATTTTTATTTTTATATTTTTCTTTCTTATTTTTATTTAATCCTAAGCTTGTTTATGCATGTAATGACGAAAATGAAGGATCGGTGAAAAAAGGGAGAACAAGGGCATGAAGGGTGCAACAGGGAGATGAAAGGTCAAAAAAAAATGGATGGAGGGGGAGAATGGAATCAACCGAGCCCAGCATATGAAGACAATTTTGATCCATGCCTCCATGTAACACCAGAATAATATATGATAAATGCTTATTTTGCGGCATTCTGGAGCAGTGCGGATGAAATTTCTATCACATACTCATTTTAAATATGACGAATGAAGAACTTGATTCAAAATTATTTTGAGAATGAACCTCACTTTGCAGGGTAAAACATTATTTTTGTCTAGCAAGCCAAACCAATACATATAATTCAGGAATTCTCCTATAATTATAGGGTCCTAACATCTACCACGCTTCTAATCCCAAGAAGTAGTGCATTAAACCCATAGTCTTCATTTTTAACTTTGAAGTGGGCTCCCTCTTGCACCCATCTATGAGATTCTCATCCCTTGTAAGAAAAAAGGCATTTACTTATAGTACCAATATCAAAGGGAAACCATATTTAACCTTGTAATAAAGGTTGGAATCTGCATTACTCTTAGTAAACCCCAAGCTCATCAAATAACTGTTTATTTTGGCATACCATGTCATAGGTGCCTACTTAAGCCCATACAAAGCTTTCTTCAATTTACAAGCATGGGACTCATTCCCATAGATCACAAAACCTTCAGGTTGCTCTATGTACACTTATTCTTCAATTACACCATTCAATAAGGCAATATTTACATCCATATGTTGTAATTTCAAACACATAACAAAAGAAATAGAGATAATAGATCTAATATAAGTGTACCTAACTACTAGGAAAAATGTTTCATTATAATCTTTTCCCTATTTCTTGGAGAATCCTCTAGCCAGAAGTATATCATTATAATTTTATATGTTGTCATCCATAGTATGCTTGATCTTGTAGATTGACTTCCCTTCCAGTCTTGGAACCACATCCCACAAATTATTTTTATGATGGATTAGTACTTTTCGATCATAGAATTCTTCCACACTTATTGTTTTACAGCTTCCTCATGAGTGGAATGTTCTAAATCAATGATCTTACTCCTTAGTTCCACATAGATGGAAAACTTGTGTGGTATTTATCTCTCTCTGAAGGAGCCACTAGGAGCTGCATGATTTTATGTTCCCTGCAAGGTGTTTTTGGAGCCATATTGGTCTCCTTTTTATGCTTATTACCTCTTTGGGTGGATCTACTAGTATCTCTGGCTCTATTACCTCATCGTTATCTTTTAGGACATGTTCTTATGGAGTAGATTCAACCATCATTGTATCCTTGGGAGCCTCTGTCTGTTCTCTTTCCTCTTCCATGTGAGACTCTATATTTCCTAAAAGTTTCTTCTTCATCAAAGGTGAAATATTTTCTAATCTCAATCCTTATTTTTCTGGAGATGTATATTTTATAAACCTTTGAAGTCTCAATGTATCCAATTAAGGTTAGCTTCTTTCCTAAAGGATTTAGCTTCATTCTCTTTTCCTTGGGAATATGTATGTACATTGGAAAACCAAATATCCTCAAGTGGCTAACTTATGGTTTCTTCCCGGTGAATACTTATTCTAGTGTCTTGTTCCCTAATATATTATGAGGACTTATGTTTTTAATATATACAATTGTTTTGTATGCTTCTTCCCATAGATTCATGGGTAAGTTATGATCATGGGTCATTCCTTTAGCTACCTCTACAAATGATTAAGTGTTTCTCTCTACAATTGCATTTTCTTGGGGTTTGTATGGAGTTTTTAGCTCCCTCTTAATCCTTGCTTCTCTACACAAGTATTTGAACTCATTTGAGGTGTATTCACCTCCATTATTTTACTATAAAAATTTGATCTTTCTTCCAAAGAGATTTTATACTAAAGCCTTGAATTCTTGAAACTTACTAAAAACTTCATATTTTACTTTCAAGGAATAGATCCATGTTTTGCATGAGAAATCATCGATACAAGTGACATAATATAAAAAAATATTTACAGATGGTACATTCATTTGTATACTTACATTTTAATGTGTAATGTCCAAGATCCCCTTGGATATATTGTCACTACTTTGAAAACTTCCCTTGTAATTCTTGGCAAGTGCACAATATTTGCACACTACTTCATGCTCCACCTGCATATCTAGTAGACCTATGACCAATTTGGTCAAAACTGGAAAGGATTTGTATTTGAGGTGAGCAAGTCTTCGGTGCCATATTTCACTGGATATAATACTATTATGTGCAAGAGCTTGTGTTAGGTTTCCTAATTTATACAATCCTCCCTCTTGGACACCAATCACATTGGTTGAATCTATACTTGAACCCTTACGCCATAGACGGACTTAGCATCAACAAAAGCTACTCTAAAGCCTATATCTTCTGAAGTAGAGATAGAAATAAGATTCTTTTTTTAATATTATACAAGAAATACATATTCTATTGAAATGGATTTACTTGAATCAATTTGGAAGGATGTTTCTCCTACTCCTTTTATTGCATGATTTGAATCATCTATGAATTCCGCTTGAAGGGATGAACTCCTGTTTGTCAAATTTTTAAGATAATTTCATAACATAGTCATTTTCTTGGAAGCATCACTATCTACTAGCTAAATATTTTTCCCTTGAGTGATGGTGCCTGTGAGCACTGAGACATATACATACTCTTCATATTTTTTCTCCCTTGGCATTTTCTGAGATGTAGGCTCCTCCAATTCTACTACATGTTCATGATGTTTTTTATCCTTTCCCTTGAGAACATTGGTAAGAAAAGTGTCTTAACTTTTGAAGTTGTAACACCTAATATTAGATACATCCTTCTTGTGATATAGAACTAATATTATAATTTTCTTCATATCGTTGTTTCTTATTTATTTTCCTTTCTTCACATGAGCAACAAGAGTTTGATTTTCTTCATCATTGGTCTTATGTGCCTTGGATATCAGTCTTGATTCTTCTTGAACACAATCTGTCCATATCTTATCAAATTTAGGTAATTTCTTCTTTCACAAATTCCTTGAAAAAATTCATCCTAAGAAGAAGGAAAACCATTAATAATTATAGTCAAAACTACTGCATCATCCATTGAATATCTAATAGCTAGTAGTGTATTCTTGATCGAAGAAATCATCATGAAGTAGTTAGAAACTAAATCTGATTCGTTCATCATTACATTTATGAGTTAATGCCTTAAAGTTAGCTTCATGCCTTTATTCTTTATTTCATATAATCTTGATAAGGCATCAAACATTTCCTTTGGTGTCTTCAATTATGATACATGAGGAATTAAGTGGTCTTTGGTTGAATCTAACAAGAACCTCTCCACCTTGATCACATTCTTCTTATGCTTTGCCTTGGCCTCTTCCTCTTCTATTTTTGGGAGGGATTTCTTGACATAATCCAAGAGCTCATTTTATTATATATGAGAAGTATTTTATGCTTCCATGATATGAATTTATCTGTTCCATCTAGCCTATGGTCTACTCTAAGATTGCACACCATCTTGTAAATGGAAAAATAAATTAAATTATTTCCAACTATGTAGTAGTGTTTGTATTAACATGCACTTCACTTTAAGAAAGCATTTTATTTTGTTTTATATGGTAGGAAATATAATCAGACAATGTTTTACCAAAACCATGGACCTATAAACCACCAACCATAAAATATAAATAAATAAATTACAAAATGATACATAATTTTTTTTTATTAAAATAAATTTTACAGACTGGTAAAATTTTCTAATATTATGGTAATTAAACAATTTTACAAGGAATTACTGCCCACCATAATTTATGGAATTCTTTGCACAAATTTAGGTAGAGTAAAAATTAAATTGGTTGTTAGATAAAGATTGTAACAACCCAAAAATTTAACATGTGTTTTTTCTTGCAAGATCTTATTGCTCTCTTACCATGTTGTGTTATTTCTTATTTTCAAATATTGCTAATAATTTCCTTATGATCAATAATTACACACTTGAAAAATTTCCAACCTTAATTTCATTTTTACGATTGAGTAAAAATTATTAGATTTATATAATATATATCAAATGTGTATTAATGTCTGATTACAATTGAGGGCCTTGATATATATACATTGTCGGGTTGTCTTTTCATTATTCTTTTCAACAAGACATGTCTTTTCTTTTCTTTTTACCATTAATTATTTATATTTATATATTTTATTATTATATATAATATAATATAATTTATAAATATATATAGTGTTGTACATAATATAATATAGATTATACATTGTTGTTCGAAAGGGAATACCTTATGTTGTTATATAAAACATTAATATCTCTGGGCTCTGATATATATACATTGTCGGGTTGTCTTTTCATTAATAGACATGTCTTAGCCTTTTCAACAAGACATGTCTTTTCTTTTCTTTTCTTTTCTTTTTATTATTAATTATTTATATTTATATATTTTATTATTATATATAATATAATATAATATTTCATTAATAGACATGTCTTAGACTTTTCAATAAGACATGTCTTTTCTTTTCTTTTCTTTTTATTATAAATTATTTATATTTATATATTTTATTATTATATATAATATAATATATAAATATATATAGTGTTGTACATAATATAATATAGATTATACATTGTTGTTCAAAAGGGAATACCTTTTGTTGTTATATAAAACATCAATATCTCTCGTTGTACCTATATATATATATATATATCCTCATTATACAAGGAAAAAAGGACATGTAATGCCCCATAGTAATAATAGTAATAATAATAGATAAAACAATACATAATAAATAAAATATAATAATAGTCAACACAACTAGTTTAGAAAGGGTTTCGTTAGTAAGGAAACCTCCATTCAAACCTCACCCAAATGCTAAGCATGTGCACTAACCTCACCAGGATGCTAAGCAGGTGCATTGGGAGGAGACATCTCCTTACAAATAAATAAAAATAAAAAATTGAACTTCCAAGTAAATATTTAAAAATAAACCATAAAAATAGTAAAAATAAGTAATCTAACAAAAATCAAAAAGGAATAAAATAAGAAAGATTTAAAATTAATAAAAAATGTTAAGTTAAGGAAAACTTAAAACAAAGAAAAATAGAATTTGGCATGATGACACATGGATTGTGTGCATGTGTAGCATGATGACACATGTATTATGTGCATGCAGATCCCATTCCAATCCCCTTTCCATTTTTGGAACATTTTTTTCTATTTAATGGATGAAAAGGGAGATGAGAGGCATCCATTATTTCCCGAGGAAAACGCTGCGATACAAAAGATTCACTAGCGGTAGTATTTGATTGAGAGCTCGGGGGTGGCTGGATGTAGAAACAATTGAGCCTACGGTTGGGTGGAGATTCATCCAAAAAACTATGTTATTGTTAGCCGGATTCGAATAGTGCCACGACTCCGAAATCGCTAGTGATATATATCGTCACTTGATAAGTAAGTCTTCCCTAATCACGATTTCATAAAATATATCCTAATTATTTGAACATTTCGCGTTGATTATTAGTAGCATAGATTTATGTAAATAATTATATGTTTTGAATTTCGGGTCACTACATATGGTATCATAGCTTACCTTTCAATTGTATTAGACCTTTGGGTTACTATTTTCATGATTAATTAGTGTAAATATTTGTTTCATATTTATAGAGAAATTTTTAATAAAAGATTACCCTAGCTTCAAAACCATGGGTCATGTATTGAGTGGTTTACCTCCAGTTAAACCCTTTGTATTGATATGAAAACCCAACCATGATTAGTAAGTATTTGGCTTAGAATCACATAAAAAAAAATTACATAGGTTTGTGATTCCACTCTATTATCTTGGAAATAAAAACTACATTCTAATTTGTGATCATGGTGTTGCAAATTTTTATTCATAATGTATATATTATTTCATATTTTATGGTCACTAGAAAATGAGATCAAAAGCTAGCATTAGAGTACCCTTATTCACTTCATATGACTATATATGGCCCTAAAATAGAATGGATTTATTCTCATGTGAAAAGGTAAGGTAGCTTTCTTGAGGGATCTTTGAGAACTCATGTGAAACGAGTATTTTCATAATAAGAAAGCAATATTGTTGAGTTTTAATGGAACTATTTCAAAATCTTGGTTCTTTTGTCTAGTTGAGTGTTTTCTAATTATGAATCTAGTAATTTTGGTTTATGTTTCTAAATTGCATAGTTATGAATGGTTATTTATTTACTATAATTACTCTGTTATTTATTTAATTAACACAATTAGTGATCTATCTTAGAGGAAATAAAAGACCCAATTTTGAGAAAAATTGGCCAAAAAAATTTCACAACAAGAAAGTCGTTGCTAGGGGCTTCCAATAGCAAAAAAAGTAATCCAATACTAAAATAGTGTTTGTAGAAATAAATCTAGCTACTGCACAATATTAACCTCGTAATTGTTTTTTTTAAACCTTGGATGATGAAATCAAGGATAAGTCAAGATTGTCCGTGGGATCTTGGTTAAACGGTGATGAGGTGGGTTGCCATAGCACTCATCACAAGTTCAATTCCCTTCCCCGATCGGGGTGATGTATCTGGAAATGTTGATGAAAATAGAGTAAAAAAAGAGATAGAGAGAGAAAAATTTAAAATTGAAAGGAACTACCAAACTTACAAAAAAAAAAGGATAAGTCAAGATTGGCCTAAATCATGCATGTAACAGGTATTCCGGGGAATTTTTGTAGGTTCGACAAGTTTGTGCAGCCCTTGCAGACCTGATATCAAACTGCATGGTGAACCCTATGGCCCATAGACCCATCCTCACCACATAGTTTCACAACGGTTTTCTATTTATAAACTCTATATGGCACCAAGGAACAGTCAAAGCCTGCATTTTTCATGCAATAAGGAAGTAGTGACAACATTAGACAAAATAGGGCTTCTAAAAAATCACTTTGTCTAGTTGCAGCGATGGAAACACCCCCTTCAAAAACCATTTTATTTCATTTTCACTTCACTTACTGCATCAACCCCTCATCAATACTAACTCATAACTCCAAGCCCTAATTTCTTCATCGTCTATGACCAAGATGTCATCATATCTTGGTTTTGCCAATTATGTATTAATGGTTGCTATGGAATTATTTATAAAACATGCCCTTCACCGCTAATAGCCCATACTAAGGGTAGATGGGTGCATTACTATCATGGGTTGTACCTCCATGTTCCTATCATGGAAATGGATTCATAAAATTCCTCTCTTTTCAATTTCTTTAAAACAAAAAAAACGAGTATTACCATCACATTCGTCTCATCGAGACCTTTCTAGCGATATAAAATTTTACCTCAATCTGTCTTACTAATTAGAAGATACAACAATTCAATTTATCCCCTTCTCCGAAAAAACGCTCGCCACATCATCATTGGCCCCCATGTGGCACCCATGTGGAATTCCATGTGATACTCACATGGCCATTTTTCCACTATGTATGGATCCACATGGAACAAGTGTGCTCAATGTTGTAGTCGAAATTTGACCTATTCGACGAATCTGGAGAACTTAATTTCAATTAGGACCCTGACCCCGACTTGACCGACTAGCCCAATCGCCTAACCTAGAGGTACACCCATCTACCAATCTTTCCAACCTCTGACCCGAGGGTCCCACTAGTAGAGTTGATTCACTTTACCATTGTTTCGATACTTAGAAATTTTTCAAATTTCTTTTCTAAGATTTTTGGACCAGCCTTATCCATTCACGAATTGCTTGTACGCAGACTTCTTCCAGCATGCCTAGGCCATGGAAACCATAATTGACGTGCCCAAACAATTGACTAAACACGTCAATTCTCATAGATGAAATTTACTTCAAAAATTCAATGGAAAAATATAAAAAATATGGCCATCACTTTCCCAATAAAAACACATAGAGGACATGTAATTTGAGTGCACTTCTCAAAATCACATGAAACTCAAACATCCCTCAAACACATTGTAATTATGCAATTCCCTTAAAAAAAAAAAAACTGATATACAAAAATAATATAATGGAATATAACAACAATTCCTACAGTGAGCTTGTACATCAGATTTAATAAAATAACACATAGACTCACTAGCTCCTCAATGCTGGAAATCACTGAGATTTAAACTCTCAACATATATAGGAATCTAACCATTTCATAAAAATTTATGCAAGGAATTAACATCCCATTTCCACATAAGAATGCACATCCCTCATTAATGACATAGGCTTTTAGCTAGCACATTAAACATGTATATATCATTCAAATCCAAGAATAATAATGAATACTTATCTTATACAAACAAATAAATTGGAAACTAAGATAAATAATTCAAGTCTCCACCCAACCTTAATTGAGCTGCAACCAATTATTTCTTGTAGTTCTCACCCCCAAGCTAGGTTTCATATCTTTAGGGAGAGTGATTTCAGATAAATAAACTAATATTATCAACTGAAATGGGGTGTCCCGAGGCTACACCATATCCACCCACCAACTATTCAATAATTATATTGTAGACAGTGTAACTTACCTTGCACACAATCAATGTCGAGGTAGGAACTAATCCAGTATCATCAGCTGAAAAAGGGTGTCCTGAGGCTACACCACCTCCACACACCAGGAACTCAAGCATCCAAAAACACAATCGCATCAACACGTGGATTCTTCAAAACAAATGGAGTTACAACTCGATTTTAGGAGAATATATTCCACTTCATATGGGAAGTTTCATCAATAGGACAAGATACCATGGAGTAAATAGGTCACCGTTATAGGTATTTCATCAATGAGCCAAGCACCATTGTTTCAACCCCAAGGCTACACATGGTGTTTCATCATCCCTCCCAAATACATGAGTGGATCTCTCCTAACTAGTAGTTTCATCAATCCGCATGCTTACTAGTGGGTTATTTAGCCTTAAGGTAAGACACTTTCCTATGATATTCACCCAAAAATCCCTCTTGGGTTCCTCAACTGGTTACCAACATAGTTTTTTCCTTTACATTTTAATTTTTATAAAATTCCTCTCATGAGGAAGTTCGTGTTTCTCAATCTTGTGATGCCTTATTCTTTCGGCTTTTGGTATACAAAATAAAATGAACTATGAATAATTATCCACTCGAAGACCTCTTGGCCTTCACTTATTTTTGATACCATAGACCAACCATCTTCTTCCTTTTTTATTCTACATAAATGGATTCCTTAGATATTGGTGAACCTCAATTTCATAACAAGAATGTTGAGACTCCCAAGGCTACCAGATTTAATTATCAACCTGGGGTTCATACAAAATTAAGAGATGAAAACTTTATATGCATAGTAGGTCAAATTAAAGTCATGCCACCTTTAAGCAATGGGCCATATCAAGGCATACAAAGACCACTCTTTCAACTAGCTCAAAGAAGCAAATTTCATGAAAAGAGAGAGTTCTACTATAAGTGTAGGAATGGAAACATTATTCTACTTGCACAACTGGAAATTTTATTCATCCAAATATAAAGACTAACTCTAGTTGCAGGAATTTAAAGATTGTGATAATTGAAATTATGAGAAATAATAACCTACATGCGTAATGTAAACCATATTCTACTTGCAGAAATGTAAATCATTAGTCTATTTTCATAATATGGAAAGTTGCTTTGAAAAAGGAAAATGATCTATTCAAGAACAACGCTTCTCACTGAAACCATAAGAAAACATGAATTCAAGAATCAAGTGTAATATAATTTCCATTGATGAATCACCTTCTTTATCACTATGTTTAAATAAACTTAGCTTTAGTGAAAGATTCCATGTGCATTTCATAAGAAACCATCATTACTATTCAAATGTGGAAATTGGTCCTCCTGATTGCATAATTGTACTTGCAATGAGGAAAAGGTAGGCCTAAAGTGGTATTTGGTCCTCCTCAATCATGGATTTAAAGACTAGGGGTAATTATTCAAGTCCAAGAGACAAAAATCAAGCTTTTAGAGAAAATTTGGTCATGTTTGGATAATGCTACCCAATGCTACAAGGCTGCAACAAGATTGCTACAGGATGTTATAATATTGGATCTGTGAGCATCCCGAGGGTGGAAAATGTGTTATGAAGGTGTGGAAGGGTAAATGAGGGTATATGAAGGCTATATGATTCCTTTTCCAATATTATCACCTCTCAAAGGCCTATCTTTCACAAAAGAAAATGCTCACGGTGTCCTTCAATAATCCAAAAATGTGGTTTCAGTGGTAGAGTTTTGAAGGCAATGTGAGATGACAAAGAAGAGGTAGATGATGAAAAGAGAGATGTAGGATGAGTGTGCTAAACCTAAAATCCACTGGTAGTACCCGTAGACCAACAATCAATCCCTTTATTTGCTTGAAAATTATTCCAAGCTAATGATAAAATTGCAGCAAAATAAACTAAACAAGAAAGGATGAGATGAATTTTATGAAACCAAATAGGAAAGGATGAGTTGAATATTATTTCACTAAGAGTAAATCTATCTCCCATCATGCATATGACCTACATACATGAAACCTTAAAGAAGAATGTGATTTTAACTCCTAGATATCACTACAACAAATCCCTGTGATTAGCTCCCTTTTTTGCTTCCAAGGACTGTTTTAATGTATATTTCTCCAATTTTTTGAAAAATTAGACGTTATTTATTAGGATGGTGCTATTTTTAGCATTTATTTCTCCAGTGAAAACATTTAGGCGTTAAATTAGGTAATCATAACACCGAAAGTAGAGAAAAAAATTTCGTCGAAATATATCATTGTAAATAGCGTTGTAATTATCGCCTAAAATAGTGCCATCAATTTCCCCATAAATAGTGCTAATGATGGCATCGGTTTTAGCTCCTTTTTTTTCACCTAAATTACCTCCTTGGTGAGCTCCATTTTTAGCTCCGGATTTAGTTTCGTATGTGCCTAAATAGTTAATTAATTGTGGTGTTAGGGGTTAAGTCAGTAGGGATTTGAGGATTATGTGATATAGGGATTTGTGGTACATAGATTAAGGGTTATGAGATTAGGGGTTAAGGTTTAAGGGATTAAGGGTCAAGAGTTAAGGGATTTGGTTCTTATGGGTTTGTAATTTTAATGGTTAATGTTTGGGTTGTTTCAGGTTTTGATGGTCTGTCGAAACTTGATTTTATATGAATAAATTTCAGTTCCGTTACTGATTTGGATTAATTAAGGTTCCAGGAGTAGTTGTTGTTACACATGTAGGTTTTAAACTTGTAAAATATTATCTACAAATGAATTCTTAAAATAGAAAATAAATAATAGCAAGAGCATAAAACATGAAACATATATACACAGAGATTTCCCCTAGATCCCAAAACCTAGACTACCATCTTGATTTTTCATTATGTTCCTTTCAATATTACAATACATATATATACATGTTGAAGCATTCATAAACCCCAATCCATTAACGATGGATTAGAACATAACTGCAGTTCCCTTGAACAGATCTACAAAATACAATGGACATAAAACCATCATGCACAAAACCATGTGCTAAACCCATGCACAAAACCATAGGTCGTAGAATGAATATAACACACACCCAACAACACAGATAATTTCTTAACCACATATTGCCTTTCCTAATAAGACCGGATCTAGAAAATCCAATTATTAGTCCAATTAATACATACCTCACCCTGCCATAATACTGCATTATTAGAGAATTCTGACACCATTACTTTTTACAACTAAACTTATGTAACTTTCGTTGTTAGTACCAATATTCCTTCATCATTATTACTTTTTTTCTTTATTACCTTGTTGTTACACCTGAATATTAGTGCAATCATTCAATTTTTTATTTAAAAGTTCTGAATTGGTAATTAGGAGGAGTAACCACGGGTAATTCCAACACCTTGACATTATCCCATGAGCAAGCATATGTGTGCATTGAAGCAACTCTGTAAAAGGTTCCTAGCATTTTTTAGTAGTGTTCTTGTGAGAAGCTATGGGGATTGAGTTATTTTGAAAAATTACAATGTTTCAGTGAATTGGTCGCCTTATAATTTTTCCAACCCTTAGTTGAACAACACTTTGTGGTTAGGGGATTTAGAATTTCTATTAGAGAAGAAGTTATCACAAAAGTAACAGGGCTACCTAGGAAAAGAGAACGGTGGTTCTCAAGGAAAGTGACCAATCCTAAAGATAAGTCCATACTCTTAAATGAGGGAAACAAATTGATTCCCAAGAAAAGGGCTTTTGATAGAACATCTCTTCCTCACCCTTAGGATTATGTAAGCCTCTTCATCCAAAAATTCATTGCCTGTGAGGTTTGTTTTCAGATTATTTTCAATTATCACTTTCAATTATTGGCACACTTGAGGACGGGGTGGTTGATTAATTTACCTTACTACTTGTTGAATTCATTATAATACATGGAAGAGGTTGTGAAAGGGGAAAAACATCCATAAACTTGCATCACTAACCATGTTCAAATTAAATTAATCGTCATGTATTTATTACAGAGACAAGGGAGCTTGTGTCATGCTTTGATAGTGATACCTAGTGCTAGTGCAAATGAGGAGCATTAAGACAGTCTTGAAGAAACCCCTAGAGATGAAACAATGTTACAAGGAAAATGACCTCCTCATAAGCTCAGAGGAGAACGTAACATGGAAGGAAGAAAATGACTTAGACAAGACCCATTTTTACCAAGGTAACGCACCCCAGAAATAGCTAAATAGTGTTATAACACACCTGAGCCATGCAAAGGGAGTGTTAATTCCTAGGGTAATACTCTGTCTTTCCCAAGGGGCAACATTAATCATGTTTAAGTGTGAAAAGGGAAATATATTGTGGAAAACTGACTGACATTTCCAACTTTCTCTCAAAAGGGAATCAGTTCAAAATAGAAACTAAATGGCACAAACCTTTTATTAGGCATTGCCAAACATAATTGAACTCCTATGGAAGTAAAAAGCAAGGAAATGCAAGGACACATTTAGATCTTTCACGATTTGAACAGGTTGAAAGAGTTGGCAAGGTTTGTCCTCTCCATCTCCTATAAATTGGAGTTGTGGGCTCTTGGTCTAAGGTCAAAGGTTTGATTATATGTGGAGTAGAATTTCATTGTTTTAGTGTGAGGCTTGAAGATTGGCGAAGTTCATTGAGAGCTTTCTGCCTTGAGCATCATCACACTTGGAGATAGAGAAAGAAAGAGAGGAATTGGAAGATTGAGGAGGGCTTGGTGCAACTGACGGTTGTAATCCTCTTTTTTATAAATCAATAGAACTGTATTTTTTTTTTCCATTCGATGCATCAGTGTCATAATTATTTTTCAATCATCTATGTAGCATGATATGAATGTCTTAGATCTGTATTTTTTTGTGTTTCTTGTATGCTATTTTAGTCGATAAGAAGCTATACTGTTGTAGAGATTACGCGAGTGCTTTGATTGATTGTAGGATCTAGATTTGGAGCCAGTGAAGAAGGATCTCTACTTCACTGCTTGGCGTTCTCCATAGGATCTATTTTCCATAAAGAGTTAATCACTCCATCTTACTTTGTCGATTATACATATTAGCATGAATATGTATGCAACATCTTTGTGAACTTTACAGCTAATCTGACTGTCTGCCTCGGGCACCGGAAAGCCCTGAGAGGGATATTTAATAACCACCACCCAAGCATATTAACCTATAACATAATTGGCGACTCTACTGGGGATGTAAACCCAAGTTTCTGGGTTGTTCCTATGACTTTACCTTTTTCCCTCTATTCACATATCCTTCCGACCAGTTTATATGCTCAGTGAACATCTCAAAATCTCACATAGTCTAGATTAGACCCTGCTTAGCCATCTGTGCAACTTTACCCTGACTAATGCTTCCCCTATAAGTGTTTCAGAGTGTTATAATGCGGTCTATGCTCAGATACAGTGAGTTAGTCTCAATATTAATGCTCTGTAGCCTCTACTTGCCAGTGTTACCCAACCAAAATATGTTGTTTACACCTCTGTTATGTTTCCCTTTGGATATGGAGTTATTGGCCATCAAAATAGCTTCTCTTGTTGGATCCCTGTTCTTGTTTACCAGCTAGAATTTTTGTCTTTTGTTCTTGTTTAAAAAAGTTAATGTCAATCGCATCTACGTTTTGAAGAAGAAAATTTCTTTTAGTTTTCTAAACTTAGCTGAATTAATTTTGAAAAATTTTGGTTAAAAAGTTGTTAAGAGAAGATAGATAGATGTCTGAATATTTAAAGTTGAAATGTTTTATTTGAATTTTTGGTGCACGGATGTTGAAAGAAATCTCTCCTTATAGAAAAAACTCTTCATTAAATTGAATATTTAAAGCATATTTCTACATGGTTTTTTGAGTCAGAGTCTCATCACATTTCATATGTTCACTCCCCCTCCTCAAGACTAATATTCAAGTACACTAAGAATCAAGCGATAATAAAATTAATCATATAACGTTTTCTGAGCTCACACCAACAGTAGTTCAGGCTAGGATCTTGGGGTAAGATAAGTGAGAAAATCACCCAAGATCTCAAAACTTTAGACTAGAGCCATTAATAAGTGAAATCCTATTGCACTCATATTATCAGGACCACTCCACTACCACCGGAGTTAAGTGCGAGAAAACACCAAGGTGCATGAGAAGGTAGCCCACCTTTGAGTGCATTTAGTGGGAATGCTATATATTGGGGTTCCCTTCGAGGATGTCGAAACTAGATCGGGGATCTACGTGTTCTGCCCATATAGCGTGTTGTCTACGACCGTGACCCCCCTAATGATGTCTATTATTTGAGGTATCTTTAGTTTCCAAACTTTTTAGGGACTTACACGAGGTGACTGGGACAGGCTATCCTGGTACCTAAAACATACGGACCTACTTTTTCTTCGGTCTCCGAGAGGGTACTCGTCTTCACGAGAGGGCTTACACCTATTTTCTGAGGTTTGGGTGAAGCTCTAGAGTAATCGTAATTGTGTTTACTACTAACCATCTCTGTATGATATTGTGATACTGGGTTTCATCTCCAGAAAACAGTAGTACTCAGACAGGGCCACCCTGTTCTAGTTGCTTTTTGATTGATTTTAGAAAGCCTTTTTTAATTTTTAATTTTTTCTTTTTTATTGTGTGGTTACTATCACTTAGACTTTATAATACATCACAAATAATTAAAATTTGCTAAAAATAAACAGGTCATTGTGGCGTCTTTCGACCCTCGTCGTCTGTCTCGATGATAGTGAGGTCTCCCTCCATTAACACTGGAGGAGGAGTCGAGTCTTGGTGAACCCCTGCCTTCTTCGGAAGACCAGTCTCCAGTGAAAACCCCTAATTTTCACATAGCCCTATATCACATGGAATTTCCAGAGGATCCTTTTACGGAAGGAGTCGTACCTCCTTGTAATCCTCCACTCACTAACCCATCGGTGCCAGTGTTAGTTCAGATTACACCAATCCAAGATATGTCTTCGGCTGCACCAATATCTGTTTCACAACCGGCACCCATGGGGTCGATGCCAATGGAAACCAACCTAGGTTTTCCACCATCTTCCCCACCGGTAGTCAGTTCTACGCTAATAATCGGCAGCCCTAGTAGCTAGCCTATGTCTGGTCCCAACACTATGGTCACCACAACTGCTAATGGATCTCTGAATCCTTTGGGATCTACTCCTATGGTGACTACACCAGGACCCACGACGCCCTCTCCCACGAGCGGGGCTACTTCGGTTCCTTTTAGCGACCCTTTCGGTTGGAACCCTTTGTTGAGTAAATGCCTTGGCCACCATGCCAGGGGGTAGTGTCACCGACACACAAACAAGAGGAGGCACTTCAGTACCCCTGCAATTATTAGGAAAAACTGGATATCCCATTGTTAACACTATTCCTTTAAGTGGTCAAAATTTCAGTATAGGGTCTATGTTGTTGCTTAAATATGTGAATAGCAGCATGCCTTCGGCTAGCTCTATTACATCCATATGGGCAAACCAACCCCAAAATCCATTTGGACAAGGGGGAAACTTTTACACTGGGGACAACCAAATGTTACCCCCCAGTACAATATACCCTACAAACATCAACCATACATCCCTACGCCCCCACCCACAGGGAACTTTTATCAACAAAGTCCTACTTATCCTATTGGTAAAACATTGATGGGAAGACCCTATGGTCTGAATATTTAGCCAATACTTCCTTGGCTAGATCTAGGGGAAAACACACAATTGCCAATTTTTGCAGCTTTAGACATCCCCGAAATCTTCAAACTTACCAATGATCCCATCAACCACAACCCACTCTGGCCTCCATTACCACACAAGATTCCGTCTGACATCCCTAAATTCAACGGGAAACAAGGGGACGATCCAGCCACGCATGTCACCACCTTTCATCTATGGTCTATTTCAAACTCCATGGTGGATGATAGTATTCGGCTTCGACTTTTCCCCCACACTCTCACAGGAAATGCTGCGAAATGGTACATTGAGTTACCACGCGGAGTCGTCAACACTTTTGGCACCTTAGCTATATAATTTCCAATTACCTATTAGATACAAAACCAACATGGAAATCTTAACCTAGCTATGCCAAGACACCACCACCCACATCTCCGATCACATTCATGAATGGAGACATAGGAGGAGGCTGGTCAAATCGCCAATCCTGGATCATCTCCTATCTAACTGGTTTTGTAAGTCACTCTTACCAACCGTAGCTAAGGACATTTGTCTATCTTGCGCGGTCACGAAAGATCAATCCATTCATTGTGCACAACATTTATATCTGATCTATTCACAATCTGGCACGCTATATGATCTACTGCCCCATGCCCTTGGTAATCTGAATCCTCCTGCTACTCAGAACCTGGAGCACACGTCGACGACCTCGTTGGTGCCATCTCCGGGGTAGCCATAAAATAGCCTAGCGGGCAAACCTCCCAACCATCTTCAGCTGCCTCTGCCCCTAACCAATCGACTACTCTTCCTACCGCTGAGGTAAATTCTGTACAAATTTCACAAAAACCTAGTGGCAAGAACAAGAAGAACAAGAAAAAGACCTCTTCTTCGGAAGAGTAGTCGGATCATCAGAATAATCCCAACTAGAAAAATGTTTTTAAAACTGACAAATGGAAGGAGAAATGCATGAAATTTCCTTGCAGAATTTGTGCAGAGGACCACTTGACATAAAAATGTCCTCGGCTGCAGGAATGCACAGATTTTATCACAAACAAGGACTCTGGGAGGACACCTGTCGTTCTTCATAATCGCTTCCCTAATCCACAACAGCAACAACAACACATGGTTGCAAACCCACCACAACCCCCGCAAAGGGGCAATGGTGGTACGCATCCTTCCGATGAAGGATTGTCTGTCATTTATGGCGTAGAAAGTGTTGAACTCCAGACATGAGCCAAACTCTATGGAAATCCTATCATTGATACTCAGGAACCTGGTACTAGTTCAAATCCATTGCCGCCAAACGATTTGCATATCAAACGGCCTGTTGCTGACCCTGTGATTCGTCCCCCCAAAGGGAGACTTCGACGCATGACTCATAACACCTCTGCACGTGCCACCCAAAACTACAACATTGTAGAAGATTTGGCACAAGTACCATCAGCTATGTCTGCTCTCGAAGTATTGCAAACTTTCCTAGCACAAAGGAAAGCCTTGCTTTTTGCCATTGTTGGAATTGACCCCCAGGATTCTACACTAGCTATCTTTGACATGGAGAAATCTAAACCTCGCCTCTCACACCAACTTGCATTCCAGGTGCAAGTTGTGTCAAAAGGGAGACCAATCCATCGTACTGTCATAGACGAAGGTGCTTTGACCTGTGTTATGTCAACTACTTGCTGGCTCGCTTTGGGTTCTCCTACTTTGTCTCTGTTGTTGAATTCCCTTAAAGCTTTCGATGGCCACACTTTCCTCCTAAAAGGCTAAATTTATAGCTTCCCCATTTCCCTTAGTGGGAAAATGATAATGGTGGACATAGAAGTCGTAGATTGTCATCTCAAATATAATATGTTGTTGGGTCGCAGTTGGTCTTACGCAATGACTACCATTGTTTCTTTGGTCTTCGAACTCATCATCTTTCCATTGGATGGGAAAATAGTCACAGTGGATTAGTTATCCTTTTGCACCCCCGATTATTCCACGTTACCAAATAGCACTGTACCCCTAGTAGGAGGCATTCCTGAATCATACATCAATATTGGTACCGGTCTTCTTAAGGCATCTTCCCTGAAGGGTTTCTTTCCTCTCCTACCGCCTGAGGTTCCACATACAGTTGCAATGATATCCACCACTTTCGATGGCTCTATCAATCAGTGGATCCTATTGGCGCCTTCAGAAATTGATTCCTACAGAGATCAGATGCCGCTCTCACCAGTCGAGTTGGCTTATCAAGCCATCCAAATTACATCTGAACCCTCCATGGATTTGGTTTCGACCAATGGTACAAACCTCCCACCCATCACGGTTCTTTCTAAAGATTTCCTTGAGGAAGTCCTACCTAAGGACGAAGAGATTTGATAGGTCATGTCTTTGGAAGAATGACCTTGGGGAGAGTTCCACCTTCGTGCTTCGATGTTCGATTCGGAGATGATAACTACTCAAATCCTATCTTTGACCCACCTGAGATTTTTCCCTCTGTTTACACGACTGCTCAAACTATCGATTCGGAAGGGAACATGGGCAATATTTCTAAGACTATGCTCATTGATATCTCGATCAAAACGAGTATCATGGAAAACATTCAGATTGGAGCAGATTGCAATCCTGAGGAATTTTCACTCTTCACATCCCTTTTTAAGGAATTCTGCGATGTGTTTGCATGTTCTTACGACGAAATTCTCAGCATAGATCCCTCTATAGTTGAGCATGAAATCAAATTTTAAGACAATGCCAAACCTGTTCGGCAGAGACTCCAACCTGTCCACCCGCGCAAAGCGGCCGCCATTAAGACTGAAGTCGGAAAAATTTTAAACGTTGGTTTCATCTACCCCATTCCTTTAACGAAATGGGTTTCCAATCGGGTTCCCATAGACAAAAAACAAGGCACCATCCAGGTCTATGTTGATTATCGCGATTTGAACACTGCTTGTCCAAAAGGAAATTATCCTACGCCGTTCATAGATCAGATACTTGATGATTGCACTGGATGTGAATATTTTTCTTTTATGGATGGTTTCTCGAGATATAACCAGATTGTGATTAAAAATGATGACTAGCATAAAACCGCCTTCATCTGTCCTTAGGGCACATTTGCGTATCGTAAACTCCCATTCAGTCTGAAGAATGCAGGAGAAAAATTTCAAAGGGATATGGACTACTCCTTTCACGATATTAGGCATATTGTACAGGATTACTTGGATGACCTACCGGCTCATTCCAAGAAGCGATTCCATCACCTTGCGCATCTTAAACAAATCTTTGCACGGTGTAGGTTCTACAATATATGTCTAAATCCACATAAGTGGGCATTTTTTGTTGATTCTAGACACCTTTTGGGCTTTATTGTCTCCAAGCATGGGATTAGGGTTGATCCTGATAAGGTTAAGCCAATCATCAAATTACCCACACCACAATCCATTTTGCAACTCTAACGTTTGCAAGGGAAAGCAAGATTTTTACATCGTTTCATAGTCAACTATGTCGAGATGACGAAAGGATTTATGCGTTTATTAAAGAAAGGAACACTATATTTGTGGGATGACCAATCTCAACTGTCGTTTGAAACCATGAAATGAGCACTTGTTTCTGCCCCACTTCTTAGTGCCCCCAACTACTCACGCGACTTTCTCCTCTACCTGGAAGCCTCAGCGTCCTCACTTGGAATGGTCCTGGTTCAAGTTCACGATTACGATAGTGAACATGTGATATATTACTTGTCAAAAGGTCTCATTAGACCCAAACTATGATATTCACATATAGAGAAACTCTCTCTCATGGTGGTCTTCGCTATCACCTGACTCTGACACTATATATTACTGTGGCAGACTACCATCATTGCTTTGGAGAATCCCATGCGACATATTTTGTCTTGACAAGTTATTGGAGGAAAATATTCCAAATGGATTGTAATCCTCCAACAATTTGACTTGGTATTCACTACTGCCAAAGCAAAGAAATCTCTAGTCTTCGAGGTTGCCCTTACGCAACTGGGAGAAGGAGATATCGACCATCTGGTTGCCTTTGCGAGTAGGAAACTCTCTGGTGCAGAATGAAACTACTCCACTACAGAGCAAGAGGGATTAGCCATGGTGTACGCTTTGTAGAAATATCGGCATTACTTGTTAGGAGGACACTTCAAAATGTTCGCCGACCATTCTGCCTTGAAGTACCTGGTAAATAAGCCTGTGTTGGGAGGGAAAATCTGCCGATGGCTACTTCTATTTCATGATTATGACTTTGAAATCATTGTCAAGCCGAGAAAGTTGAATGTTGGGTTGGATCACTTGTCCCGAATTGAGAGTGGCGAGGAGCCAACCAACCTGAAGAATGGATTGCCTGATGCACAACTATTTTCTATTACGGTAGTCGAAGCACGCCTCGCTGATATCATTCAGTTCTTGACTACTGGGAGGGCACCTCCAGAGTACGCGGTACAATAGAAGAAATAATTAGTAACTCGGACCACATATTTTACCATCATCGCAAGTCATTTATATAAGATGGGAGCTAATGAATTATTGCAAAGATATGTTTTGGAGCATGAATGGAACGCTATCTTAGTAGAGGCTCATGACGGAGTAGCAGCAGGTCACTGCACAAGGAAAGCAATGGCACAAAATATCTTGAGAGCTGGGTTATGGTGACCAACCCTGCATAGTGATGCTCACGATTATTGTAAAGGCTGCGATATGTGCCAACGAATAGGGAGGCCATCCTGGAGAGATGAAATGCCCCTTCAACCACAAATGGCTCTACAAGCATTTGATAAATGGGCCATGGATTTCATAGGGCCTATCAACCCACCAGGGAACAAGACGGGTGCGCACTACATTATTACTTCCACTGATTATGTAACCAGGTGGGCCGAAGCACAAGCAGTAAAGGATTGCACTCCAGAGACTGATGTGCATTACATGTTTGAACAAATCCTGACCAGATTTGGATGCCCAAAGATCCTCATGAGCAACCAAGGTACGCACTTTGTTAATGAAAAAATCCAAGCTTTGAATGAGGATTTCTGGATCCATCATGCGAAGAGCACACTGTATCACCCACAGGAAAATGGCACAGTTGAATATTTTAACAAAAGCTTGGAGCAAGCGCTGACAAAGGCATGCAACGTTGATCGTAGCGATTGGGATGTGTGCATCCCATCAGTTCTATGGGCCTATCAAAAAACCTGCAAGAAGCTAACGGGGAAAACCCCATTCAGGATGGTTTATGGTAAAGAGGTCATTATGCCAATGGAGTATATTGTTCCTAGTTTGCGTATCACAGCATTTATGAACATGGCAGAACCTGGCATCATGGAGGAGCGATTAGCACAACTTATGGCTTTGGAGGAAGTTTGGTTTCTTGCTAATTTCCATCAGCACATTTAGAAGGCCCGCGATAAAGCCTGGCATGATTGACATATTTGCAAAAATACATTCGCAAAGGGAGAATTGGTCCTCCTATAAGATAGCCAGTTTGTAAAGCATCCAGGGAAGTTCTGACAGCACTATCTTGGTCCCTACACCATTAAGGAAGTCACGGATGGCGGAGCTGTTAGGCTAGCTACCCTGCATGGTGATATGCTACCAGGCTACGTCAATGGTAGTCGGCTCAAACCATATCAAATAAAATGACTATATGGCCGGAATATTTTTGCAGGTGCAAGTGGAGAACCCACCATCTCAGTGACTCAGGATGAGTCACAAGATTGTGTTGGGGGACTATTGGAACAGGTTCTCCTACAAAGTTGCGAATCTAGTCCATTTTGTATATTTTTTATTATATTTAGTCTAATGCAGGATTTTTGGGGTGGGTCAAAGCCCCTAATGCATTGTAAGTGGGTCAAGGGTAGACCAAGAGTCTGAAAACCACGGTTTGTTGACCATTGGATGCATAGGCTAAAGTAGTATAAATAGTTGCACCTTTTTGAGTTGATAGGTAGAGAATGAATAGAGATTGATGCGAAGTACGAATTGCTAGATTTTGGGTTGGGTTATTTGGGTTAGGACTCCTGTTGGCTGTGTGCACGGAGATCCTTTGTCCTATTGTGTGCGGACCCTACTATCTATATGCGCAGGTGGTATTCGGGGAATGTAAGAGGATTTTGATGAGTAATATATACGAAGTTTTGTTGAACATATGATGTTTTCTGGATCTGTTCTGTTATGATTGATGCGAACTAAGATTGTCTGATTAAGCTGTGAAATCGTCTATTTTATCTCTATGGTATGAACGTATCTGCACTTAGTATGTTATAGTGATATGACTGTTGTTGCACTTACTGATTGCATCTCTGTTAATGAATGCGAACTATATGTGTTGAAAATATTGGTTGTGATTATGTTGTTTTATGGTTATAATTGATGATACGTGTTGGAAATATGATGCAATGTGTTGTCCTTGATGGCAACCTACTTGATGAGTTTATTAATGATGAAAATCTGATGTATCTACAGAGCAGCTCAGAAGCAGTAGAGAAATAAATTTCGGTAAGTGCCAGAGAAATGATAAATATGATATGTCACAAAGCATACGCAGGTTTGTAAAAGCGAAGTAGCGTATGTACGCGGAAAAGTAAGTACCAAGTAGCGTATCCCTATTTGCGCTCTAAATTTATAAAACCAAGGGACATTACCATGGTATTGGCCCACAGTATTGAGCGCTGGATTATCTATTTGATCCCGTCCAGGAATACCATCGGAAGTTGTGTGGTTTTGACTCATGGTATTGATAAAGGCTAAACCTATATAAGGAGAAGAGAATAATAGTGCAAGGTGTGCATATGTCTGGGTGTTAATGAATACTTCACTCTGAAGTATATCTGCATGGTGGAACTCTGTTCTAAATTGATAGATCTGAATCTATGATGCACCTATGGATATGATGAAGGTTCAAGATCTCTAGATCTAGTAATGATGAATCTCTAGGATGATCTAAAAAGAAATGATGAAGACCTAGCACAAGTCTGATGAAGAAATTGAAGAAATCTGGGTAATTTTATAGATCTGGTCTATTCTGCAAAGTTTATCTTTTATAGATCTATATGCAGGTTCGTTTCATGAAAAGCGCGTGTATACGTGGGTCTGCTTAAATAAAAGCGCATATGGCAGTCAGGGTTTCTAAAAATAAAATGCACTGAAGTATACGCAGGTTTGTCTCTGTGAAAGCGCGTATATATGCAGGTTCAGTGAAATAAAAGCGCGTATGGAATCTAGGGTTTTGCTAAAGTATGTGGAATGAAATGTTTGATCTGTTTTGTTGTTTTACTGCTATCTGTCAATGATGTATTCATACAGATCTGGGTTGTTTAACTGTTGATTGTGCTGCTGATTATGTTGATTAAAGATCAAGTTGTTGGTTGATTGGTTGATGATTCAATGACTAATGACTATATAAACATTTCTGTATGGTTGATAGATTGTCTGAACAGAAATCTGATCTCAGATCTGAATATGAGTCTGAACTAATTCTAAAAGAAAGCATACACAGAAGAATATGCTAGTAGGTGAAAAGGAAAGCACGTGCATACGCAGAAATGGTGAAGAAAAGTCGCGTATACAAAGTCACTATACACTGAAGCATACACAGGTTGGAGTGAATAAAGACGTGTATATACGCAAGTTACATAAAGGAAAACAGCGTATGGTATTTGAATTAATGTTTAGGGTTGAGTTTACATCTGCATATCTATTATGAAGTCTGGGTTATCTCTGATATTCTGGTTACAGTGGTCTCACTGTTCTGCTTGAAGTATTGGGCAAAGTATGTTTGTTGATAAGTGAAGGGTTGTGTTGAAGCTGTTTGATCCTGTATGAAAATTGATGAAATGTGGTCTGCAGTGGTGCCGAGGGTCGAAGCCTTCAGTAAGGGGGTAGTAGCTCCCTTCTAGTGGTAGCTGGTAAACGAGAACAGGGGGTAGTAGCTCCCTTCTAGGAGAGGCTGGTAAACGAGAGCAGGGGGTTGTAGCTCCCTTCCAGGAGAAGCTGGTAAACGAGAGAAGGTTGTAGCCTTCTGCAGGTGGGTGCCTACATGCTGGTATGAGTCTGCGCTAGTACATGGTTGTAAGAAGTTTTCTTTATATAATAAATATTGAAGACTGAGATGATGACAGCGATGGTTTTCTCCCGAATTGGGTTTCCACCTTAAATCCTGGTGTTCATGTGTGTTGCTTATGTGTGATGGTTTATTCTGTTCTTACTGCACCTGTTTACTGCTTACTAAACATCTGATGAATGAATGATGCAATGATCTAAGTTAAGAATTAAATTCATAACTAGATCTCTGGACATACGCAAGTTTTCGTAATGATATCTGCGTGTATACGCGAGTTGTGTTAAGTAAAGTAGCGTATGGGTTTAAAAGCAAGAAAAGGTAAAAAAAATTTAGTCAGCACTAAATATTGATTCACCCCCCCTCTCATTCTTTTTCCCAACAATTGGAATCAGAGCAGGTCCTTCTGAAAAAGCTTAGCCGCTAGAAGGAAGATCAAGCAAGATGACCAATCAAGAAGGAATAGCATCTATCAGGCCTCCGCTCTTTAATGGAAACAATTTAATATTCTGGAAAACAAGGATGAGATCATATCTTCAGTCTTTGGGAGCAGATTTATGGGCCATTGTTGAAGGAGGATATCAATATCCAGCCTTAGTACCAACAGATCCGACGGAAAAGAAGAATTATGAATCAAATGCAAAGGCGGTCAATGCTCTAACAGGAAGTCTAACTGAATCTTAATTTTGTCAAAGTCATGCAGCTGAATACAACAAAGGAAATATGGGACAAAATCATTCTAAGTTATGAAGGTGACGCAAAGGTAAAAAGTGCAAAACTCCAAACTCTCAGAATTGAATATGAAAATTTGAAGATGCATAGTGATGAGAGTATTGCCAGTTTATTTTTACGTCTTGATGATGTTGTAAATCATATGAGAAATCCAGGAGAAACAATAACCGAATCCACTTTGATTGAGAAAATTTTAAGATCTCTAACGGCAAAATTTGAGTCAAAAGTTTCTGCTCTTGAAGAAAAATAGGATCTTCAAAATTTTACTGTGGTGAAACTTCATGGCATACTAAATACATATGAAATGAGAAGAGAAGGACCATCAGAAGTCAAAGAAGCCGTCTTTAGAGCTTCTACAAAAGGGAAAGAAGTACAAGAAGCAGAAGGATCAGGATATATCTCAGAAGAAGATGAGGCAAATTTTGTAAAGAAACTTCAACTTGGCACAGGACGGTTCAGAGGTAAGCTTCCTTTAAAATGTTTTGATTGTGGAAGCGTTGGTCATTATGCTGCTAATTGTCCTCATAAAGAAACAATTGAAAAAGGGAAGGAAGTAGCAAGAAGGAATAAGAATTGGTTTAGCACTAGAAAAAGTTACTATACTCATGAAGACAGTGATGGGTTATCTGATAGTGAGGAAGAATGTGAACAAGATCTTAGACTTCTCATGGCATTTGAAAAAGAATATAGAGAAGAAAAGGATACTTTTGTGGATTCTCTAGAGGACAATTATTTTCTTGAAGAAAACAATCAACTCAAAATATGCTTAGAAGAAAATAAAATACGCTTAGAAGAAAGTAAAATAACCATAGAGACTCTGGAAAATCAGCTTGAAGAAAAGGAGAAACGCAATGAGAAATTGGAGTGTGAAGTAGTAAGTCTAAGAAAAGAACTTGAGAAAGTAAAGACTCTGAATCTTAGATTTTCTAAAGGATCTGAAACCTTAGATGAGATTATTAAGGTACAACGTTCTCCTCTCATAAAGACAGGTCTTGGATATATCAGAGAATCTTCTCAGGCTTCGGCACCAAATTATCTAAAAGCAGCTACAACTAGTTTACAACATTCTGCCACTCAGCAAGGGAATAAAGAATATTTACAGGTAAAGTGTGATCATCTCAATTCAAAGAACACTAACAGGAATATCTTTCAAAGAAACACCAATCAACAGGTAAATTCAAGTAGAAGATTTAATGATCGTAGAAATTTATTCTTCAATGGACGATGTTTCTCGTGTCATAATTTTGGTCATAAAGTTGTTCAGTGTGTTGCATATAAAACCATCATGACAAGAGAAGCAAGAAATAAAAGAATTGATATTGAAACAAAGAAGAATACCTAAAAAAACTTTTCTCCTCTTCTAAATGAAGTTGAATGTGCTTATTGCAATAACTTTGGCCATGAATAATCTGAATGCAGAAGAAAAGTTCAGCCAAAAGAGCATTTTCCTTCAAGCTCCAAAGTATGGAAAAATAAGGAATTACAGGTTGAAAATTGTGGCATAGTGTTATTTGCAGAAGGTGAAGAAAATCTATGGTATATTGATAGTGTGTTATCCATGCCAGCCCCATTAAAATTTTTGGCCATCAGCCCCTCCTGAACCTTTCAAATTTCCTATCGTAGCTTAAGAAATTCATTTTCGCTTATCGTGCCTTTCCCGCCCTCTAAAACGAATTAGTAAGCACCATAGACGCGTATTCGAAGTCATAGGAGGCCTAGTCCCTTTCATCCCTAGCCCCTCATATCTTATCGTCTATATGACTGAAGCTCGTGACCGAGTGTTAAGTCCCAAGGGTGCCTAACGTATATGTCTATCGCACCCGCTCCGGACCGTTGGATCGAAACACAAATCGATGGCCCAGAATCTCCTTTGCTTTGGTGGTCCCCACGCCCACGCCCACTCAGAAACCATAGTTGTTTTCATTGCACCACCTTTCAAAGGCAAGCGGTTTTCTCCAAATCGGAGTGATTCCATTGGGCGCTCGCCACGCGTCCTAGTATACGACGGCAATACCACTACCCATCGTGCATTATCCTTTAGTCAAAGTCATGCAGCGATATTAACGCTAGCCGTCCGATATGAAGAGCTCAATCCAACGGTGGTCGCTCGATGTAATTGCACGGGTGTTAATGTAGGTCTACAGTGTTCTGGGTCCACCATCCCATCGCTGTATAATGCATTCCTAACCGTTGATATTGCTATGAAATCATGTGGTCCAGATCATATGCGTGATTGACTAATTGACCGAGTCTCCAACCACGTATTTTCCCACGTGTCAATCTCATTCTCCCTTCACCATCTGTATATTCCATTCATATTTGTATATCGCATTCATGTGTCTTGTTTTAATGCTTTTACGAAGAGAACCTCTGCCTAGTCCATATACCACTGCTCCACTGCATCTTTCGCCACTACCCTGCGTGCTTCCACCAGTCCACGATGTCACCCCACTTCACAGTTGCCTCCATTGCATCACTCCCCTCCCATGCCTTTGTTTTCCTAACAAGTTTGTGTATTGTGCAGGGTGAAAAGGGGGTAAATCGCCATTAATCTCCACCTCCGTTACAGAAATCGAAGACACATCAAAGGGTCAGCTTGCAGAGGCAGAATTTATGAAGAAAAGTCCTGGGTAGCTACTGAGACATGACCTTCATTAAATAAAGTAGAATGGAAATCTGTCAAACTCCTCAAAATAATTCGAAAGGCAGATTTCTACAGATAGAGACATTAATGTCGCAGCAAAGGGTATCAGTTGGAAATCAAGGAATTAGGTGTCTGACAATGAAGATTTTTAATATAAATCCAGCATTCAGAAGGCAAAGAGCACAAGTGCATAAAAATCATATCCTCCAGGTTTTACTTTAATATATTTTTCTCTTAGGAAGGTACAGAACGTCACATATTTTATTCTTCATACCTCACCCCTGGAGAAATCTGCACCTACAGCATTCTATAGCCGTCAAGCAGTATGGGCTCGAATTTTTCCACCATTTATGTTTTAATGATATAATTAAATTCTCTCACCTACTTCTTTCATAGGGTCTTTTCTTATTCCTCTATAAAAACAGAGAAGAAAGACATTGTAAAAGTTCCAGATTTTTATCAGAGAATTGTGCAGTGAAAGGCATTTTTGTAAACATTTTGTAAAGGCTCTTGTATGAAGGCTCAGAGCCCATAGGGTCTCAATGAGGAGGATTTCTATCTGTAGTAGAGGATTCTGGTCTTTGGTATTCCACAGTATGTAATATTCTCTACTGTGTTTAATACAATATTTCATTTTATCCTTCTTCTTGTATCATGTACTGGAATGCGAGTAGCTCACTGATTTTAGGTAAGGATTTATCATAGTTGATACCCATACTTGGATCAGTCAAGCACTTTAAATATGGCTATTGTTTCATTTTCATTTCATCCATCTTTCTGCTATATTAGTTGCTTTGGGAGGGTGCTTTTAAAACGCCATTGTCATGTATGGATTCTTAGATTGATAAGCCCATACATGGTTCTGTTGTGTATCTAGGTATCAGACCAAATTTGACTAATATCTTCTTATATTTATTTCACTGCATACACCTTCTGATATTTGATTTCTATGGCATATTACTTGAATCGGCCCTCTTTATAGTAAATTGTCTCTTAACTGTCTGATGCTTTTGTGTTGGAGCTTTGCATCTTTTCTCTGCAACATTACTTTCCTTGTGGCAGTTTCTGTAATTTCTGGTCCCATTAAAATCAATTTCCTTGTTCTACAAGAGATAGAAGGAGAGTTTTGGATTGACACCCCATTTTTATGATACACTCCCTGCTATGATAAGATGTCCTAGGCACTGGTCTATGGAAACTCTAGGCTGTCTCTAGGACTGACAATTTCTGTCGACAACATAGTGGATGCTCAAGACACATGACAGGTGACAAAAACAAACTTCTTGCATATAGTGCTCTAGAAAAGGAAAAGAAGGTTACATTTGGAAATGATACTCCTGCAGTAATTAAGGGAAAAGGGTCTGTGTTTCTAAAAGAAAAGGTGAAAGCTAATGATTTCATGTATGTGGATGGATTAAGGCATAACTTGTTAAGTGTAATTCAAATGTGTGATCAAGGAACTGAAGTTGTCTTTAGTTCAAAAGAATGTGTGGTACGTGATCTTGATACATGTAAAACAATTATAAAAGGAAAAATAACTCCAAGAAACATATATGTATTGAAGAACTGCAAATAACAATGTTACTTGAGTAAATCTTCAGAAAACTGGCTATGGCATAGAAGGTTGGAGCATCTGAGCTTCTCTCAGATCAACAAATCAAGCAGACTTAAAGCTTTCCGTGATCTTCCCAATATTACTCTACCCGAAAATATCATATGCAAGTATTGCCAATTTGGTAAACATACCAGAGTACAGTTTAATGCCAAGGAAGGATCATCAAGTAAGCCTCTTGAACTCATTCATACTGACATATGTGGACCTAAGAGGAAAAAGTCACCACGTGTTGAACAATACTATATCTTGTTTATTGATGATTTCTCTAGAATGTGTTGGATTGGGTTGCTTAAATACAAAGATGAAGCATTTGAGAAATTTTAGAGCTTCAAAGCTCTGGTTGAAAATGAATTAGATCTAAAAATCAAGTGTCTTAGATCTGATCGAGGAGGAGAATATACTTCAGATGAATTCCTTGAATTTTGTGAACAACATGGCATAAAAAGATAGTTTACTGTAGCCGACACTCCACAACAAAATGGCGTAGCAGAAAGAATGAATAGAACAGTTCAACAAATGGCTAGAGCTATGCTTGATGATTCCGGAACACCTGACACATTTTGGGGAGAATCAGCTCATACAGAGGTAAATATTCTTAACAAGACACATGTTCGTGTAAATAGTGAAAAAACTCCATATGAACTTTGGTATGGTAATCCTCCCACTGTGAAGCATTTTAAAGTTTTTGGAAGCAAATGCTTTATCAAAAATAATGATGAAAAACTTGGCAAGTTTGAACCCAGAGCAGATGAAGGAATACTTCTTGGTTACTCCTCTAGGAGTAGAGCATATAAATGTTACAATAAAAGACTTCGGAAGATTTTTAAATGTATTGATGTTGTTATTGATGAGTCTCCTGCAGCTCCAAAAGAAGAAGAAAAAACAACAGATGAAGATGATGGTGACATATATCCTTCTACATCAAATAGAAATGATATAGACAATGAACCCAATGAAGAACGATGATTTATCTGAAAAATCTCCATGCAGATATTTTGCAGAAAAATGTCACCTTGACATTCTGCTGACTGTATGAGCTCATTTATACTCATACTTACCTCCTCTGCAAGTCTTACAACCTTTGTTCCTCATTCCATGCCCTGAAAATGAAGGAAAAACCCTAAAAAGCTCAAAAAACCTTGGGTACGCAGTTAATATGAAGCCTACCTGCGTTTTTAGCTAGGGTCCGCATGTAATGTGAAGATAAACTGCGTTCTAGAACGCACTTTTCCAATGTAATGCATGCGGTACCCCTGTAAAGTCAAAAATGCGCGAAATTAAACCAAAAAAGTTGAATTTTGGTCAATTCTGGAAGGTTCTGGATGAGATTTTTTGGGGATGAGTACGCTTTGGTAAGGTGCATGTATCCCACACCTTAAGGAACTGATCCCTTGATGTGAGGAGCCTATCCCTTTGAAGGAGGGTTCTATCCCTTTAATGGTGGAATCCTAACCTCCTCATCTGCTCTATAAAAGGAGGCATTGGGTAGCCTTTTGGGTTAAGTTTTGATGGAGATTTTGGAGATGGAGGATTAGAAGTTTTTTTTGGAGAAGATTTTTGAGCTGAAGTGCTGTGGAGATTTAGATTTCCTTCTGCTGAGCTTTTGAGAGGAAAGATCACATACCTCTTATGCTTCTGGAGGAAGAGTGCAAGACTTATCAAAGTAGAGGAGATTCCTGCTTCGGACCCCAGGAAGGCCTTTCGAACATCAAGGCTAAGGTTGTAAGGTTCTTCTGTATATTTTAAGATTAATACAATCAAGTTCTTTTTTTCTCAATAAATTGTCGTTCGATTGTTTAATTCAATAAGCTGTCGTTTGATCGTTTATTTCATAGATTCCTTGATCACTATGATAGGTATGTTTTATGATTATTTGTTATACAGGTGCTATTGATATTTTCTTGTTTGTGATTGCAGATCAACGAAAGATAATACTTTCTTGTGACAAAAGGGCCCTTGTTGCAATGAAGGATTATTGATGCAATGGAAGCACTGCGACTACAAATAAGTATTTGGATTTAAGGTAGGATCGACACCTTCATAACATTTATTTGTAAAATGAATATATCTAGAGAAAGACAAACTTAGTTGTTCGTTTGTTGCTAGATTGTCTTCTGACACTAGGGAGATCGGTCTTGTCCGCAAGAACGATTTATCCGGCCAACAAATTGGCGACTCCACTGGGGAAAGAACTTGTTTTTTGGTTCTCTTTTATTTTGATTTGAGGAAAAGTTTTTCCTGGTTTTTGATTGATGGATATCTGCCTGGGTAGCTTAGTTTTTCTCTGTTTTTGAAAATTTTGAAATCTTTTATGTTTTTCTTGAAGTTTTCAGGGGACCGCACTTTGTCTTCACACACAATGCGGGCATCTCCGCACTTTCCTTAAGTAACCAGTGCGGGACCGCACCTGTTACTTCTGGGACCTGCGGACCTTGTTAAAAGTCTTGAAAAACTTAGATTTCTTCTTTTAGTTTAGTTTAGATTTAATTTAGGATTCTTAGCATCTACCCAGATCTGTATTTTTCTGTCAAAAATCTCTTGTTTCTAAGTTTCTTTCAGCAAATTCTTCATCTCATCAATATCCATTAAGTTAATTGGGTGTTTTGAGTCTCTTTTTTGAGAAATTCTTAATTTGATTTCCTTTGGTCATTGATTGAAGGTTTGTCTCAGTCTTTTCACAATTTTGCATCTTTTTGCTTTTGTTTTTGCTAAATTGTGTATGAGTGTTAATCGCCTTTGAGTGTTAATCGCCTTTGAGTGTTTTTTGATCTTTGGAACTCTCACCCGATTTTCTTGACTTCCACTTGATTGGTTCTTAGATTACATTAGAATCATCTTGTGTTTGAGAATTCTCTTGCATAGATCACATTTACATAATTAGAATTCTCATTTTTAGAATATGAATGAAAAATGTGCATAGATTACATTTGCATACTTTTCAAGTGAATTGTGCATAGATTACAATTGCATAGTTTACATTCTGAAAAATCAATTGTAGATTTAGATTTTTTCTTTGATTTTAATTTAGATGTTTTTATGTTTGTTTTTAAAAAAAAAAAAAAAAAAATGTTGTTTTGGGATTGATTTGCATTAGTTTTTCTTGATGAAATTAGTGCATTAGAGAATTTGTTATATTTTCTCTTATTTATCAATCTTTGCATTGTTGGAAGTGGATGGAAAATCTCTCCTTACTTTAGGTAGGATTCATCGAATTGAAAAGATTACATTATCATATTCGATTGCATTCAGTTTTGGTTCGGGTCATAACACCATTGGTTTCATATCCATTTACCCTTTTGAGTAATAACAGCCTAAATAACGCAGCGCTTAATTAAAATTCATCTAGTAATTTTTACATTTCTAGGGCTCTTTCCACCAATCTAGCTTAGGCTAGTGTCTTGGAATAGGTTTTAGTTAACTCTCCAAGACAGTAACACAAACAAGTAGTCGATCTTGCGGTAGGAAAAATTCCAATTGTTGCATGTATGCTCTGGGAAGCTCCTCCTAAAGGAGTCAAGCACGAGACCATATCTGAACCAGTGAGGTAATCAATCCTTCCTCATTGGGAACGATAGAAGATATACACGTATTAACAACGGTAAACCTCGGATAGACCATTGTCGAGGAGCCCGGGGTCACTTGTTGGCATACCTTGGATTATTTCAAGGAGCCTTCAAGGGATTGAGTTTGTTACTCATTTCTGTGTATTGTATTTGATCTAGGACTGCTCTGGGGTATATTTGTTTCATTGGTAACCCAGGCTGCCAATTCATAGGTTCTTTCCCAAGGTGACTGTGAGGAAGATCCTAATCGTACCTGGAGTGATTGCCATCAGGACTCACTTGGACTCGGGGGTTCTCTACCGAGATGGTTTTGTGAAGAACTTGTGCTACTGTTTACTAAGCAGTTGTCGGGTAACTGCCCAATCGCTCTTCGTATTAAATTTACGAATATGGATTTCATCACCAACTAGTGTTTTTGGCACGGGAAGTTACTATACGGGAAGTTACCGTTTGTGTGTGGTTTGACTCTAGATTTGATAGTGCGTGCTAATTTGTTTGTTTTTACTTTTAGAGACCATAGGTGTCAATTGTGAATTTTAATTGTTAGGTGTGAATTGTTAGTTGTTAATTTTAGTTTTTAATTTGTTAATAAAATTCACTGAAGTTGAATATAATGGCAACTGTTCCGGAATTTACCAACCAAGGAACCCCTCTTAACGAGATTCCTAGTACTTTTCCTTGCTTTGGAAATGTTGGTCCTCCTTATATGGCTACGTTGTCATTACCTGGATTTACAATAGGTTTACCGATATGGTTATTTTCAACTTCGTTGGCCCCGAATACTCCAATTGTTCCACCTCAACCGGATGCTTCACCTCAACAGAGTTCACTATCTCAACATCACCAACCTTCTGTTGACCCTTTACCTTCTTCGCCTAATATTTCTTCCTCCATTTCTTCCTCTTCGCTTGGTAAAAGCCTTGACGCTAGTAACCAGGTCGCTAAGAAGAAGAAGAAAGGGAAGAAGAAGAAGAAGACGAAGAAGCAAGATAAGAAAGAAGTCAACCAACCAACCATGGCTGTAAGTGTTAGTTGTGTTGAGGAAACCTCCAACATGCATCGTAAACCCAAATACCCTTGCAGGCTTTGTAAGGGTGACCACTTCCTTATCAATTGTCCTGGTATTCCAAAGGTATTGGAAGTATGGTCAGAAAAATCTCATCAACTTTTCGTTGATCCATCAACCAGTGATAGTCAGGTTCCTGGGAAAAAGGGTAAACTTAGGTTTCCTTGTAAGTTATGCAAAGGGAGTCATCAAACTCACATTTGCCCTCACATGGATGAAGCCTCAAAATTGTTGGAAAACCTTACTGTTACACAGCAAGAACTTCCAACTGGTTACCGTAAACTTTCTCCCAACCTACCGTCAACTGACGGAGTGATTGATCTAGTTTCAAGTACAGTCGATCCCACTCTTCCATTGGAGAGCGAAACTCATATCACTCAGGTTGATGATCCATTAGTTGATCAAGTGGTCGATTCGATTTCACATTCGGCCGATCCCATTCTCCCTATAGAGAGTGAGCTTCATACCGCTCAGGTTCTTCTTGTTACATCAGATTCTTCTACGCCAGGGGGCATTTCACCTGTTTCTACAGAACCCCCTCCAAGTACTGAGGTCTTTTCCTTTGATTGGAATAGGCTGACAGAACCTCGTCTTCCTTCCTCTATCCCTTTCCAAATCGTTGTGAAGTTTGGTGGTAGGGACATACATCGCACACAAGTAGATGAAGGTGCTTCTGTTAGTATTTTATCCTCAAGTGCTTGGAAAGCTTTGGGTTCTCCTCAGCTTGTGCCTATTACGCAGAATCTGAAAGCTTTTAACAGAACCATTAGTGAACCTTTAGGGATCCTTCCTAAGTTTTCTATTACCTTGGAAGGTAAAACTGTCTGTATTGATCTTATGGTAGTTCGAGGTCCCTTGGATTTCAATTTACTCCTTGGGCGAGACTATGTTTATGCAATGAAAGCTGTCGTATCGACACTCTTTCGCGTGATGTCTTTCCCTCACAATGGTAATATTGTGACTGTAGACCAGCTTTCGTTCCCTAGTCTTGTTTCGACTACCAATAATCCAACATCTCTGAATGTTCCTGATTCTAAAGTGGTATCTACCCTGCCACGGGTTAATTATGTGGCAACTAGTCCCATGTTTTCAATTACCGATGTAAGTGAGCCTCTCACTGTAAGCTCGTCTTCTTTTGATTTAGATCCGGTAATTGACATGGAAAACTCTATGGGATTATTTGAACGCGATGTTCTTATCCCTTTTGAGTCCCTTGACATGTGTTCCTTCCAGAGAATTGTTCTTCCATCTGATGAAGACCTCTTGGAAGCCATGATCGAGGTGTGTCCATTGACATGTGTTTCTTCTAGTTGGAAGCCATGAATCAGTGATTGAGGATAGTTCCTTGTACTGTGTCAACCTCGTTAAAAAATGAAACAGTGAGATTGAGGATAGTTCCTTGTACTGTGTCAACCTCGTTAAAAAATGAAACAGTGAGAGTGAGGATAGTTCCTTGTACTGTGTCAACCTCGTTAAAAAATGAAACAGTGAGTGAGGAGAGTTCCTTGTACTGTGTCAACCTCGTTAAAAAATGAATCAGTGAGTGTGAGGAGAGTTCCTTGTACTGTGTCAACCTCGTTAAAAAATGAATCAGTGAGTCTGAGGAGAGTTCCTTGTACTGTGTCAACCTCGTTAAAAAATGAATCAGTGCGTGTGAGGAGAGTTCCTTGTACTGTGTCAACCTCGTTAAAAAATGAATCAGGAGGATGGTTCTTTTCCTGTGTCAACCTCATTAAAAAATGAATCAGCTAGTCTAGAGCATAGTTCTTTTCTTGTGTCAAGCTCATTTAAAAAATGAAACAAGCTTCCATGAGGACAGTTCTTTTCCTGTGTCAACCTCATTAAAAAATGAAACAGTAGGTAGATTGTAGAGAGTAGATTGCTAGATTAGAATAAATAGTTATTTGAGGAAAGTTCCTTTTACTGTGTCAACCTCATTAAAAAAATGAATCAGTGGTCTGAGGACGGTTCTTTTCCTGTGTCAACCTCGTTAAAAAATGAATCAGTTGGTATGAGGATGGTTCCTGTTACTGAGTCAACCTCGTTAAAAAATGAATCAGGTATGAGGACAATTCTTTTCCTGTGTCAACCTCGTTAAAAAATGAATCAGTTGGTCAGAGGATAGTTCCTGTTACTGAGTCAACCTCATTAAAAAATGAATTAGGTATGAGGACAGTCCTTTTCCTGTGTCAACCTCATTAAAAAATGAATCAGTAGGTTATGTAGGTAGATTAGAAATAAGTAGTTTCTGAGGATAGTTCCTTTTACTGTGTCAACCTCGTTAAAAAATGAAACACGTTTCCATGAGCATAGTTCTTTTCCTGTGTCAAGCTCGTTAAAAAATGAAACAAATCCTCCCTTAATTGAGTCGAGTCTTTGACTAGATCTCGTAGATGTTAAGTCATAGTTAGGTTAGTTTTTAGGTCGGTTCTTTCATATGATCTCGTAAATGAACCCTCATTCCATCCAGCTATTTATTACTAGTATACTTAGTTGAATGAAATGAAGCTGGGGGGGCATGCACTCTAGCAGTTACGCTTAGGGGGCATCAAGCATAGTTTTCACTCTGTTTCAAGCTTGTGTAAAAATGAAACCACTCTAAAGCATAGTTTTTCTCTGTTTCAAGCTTTTGTAAAAATGAAACCTATCTTGAGTCAATTTTGGTTATTTTCAAGACTCCTTAAACTCATGAAAATCCCGAGATCATTTTGCTATATTTCATTCTCGTAAAACACATGAAAATGCCGAGTTCTTTCCGTCTTTTCCTGCTCGTAAATTAAATTGAAATTCGGCCACATGAGTACATTTTTATCCCTTTTTCGAACTCGTTAAAACTTACGAAAAAGTGAAAACCATGAGTACATTTTTATCCCTTTTTCGAACTCGTTAAAACTTACCGAAAAAGTGAAACCCTGGAGTTCTCTTTTAATCCCTTTTCAGACTCTCTAAATATGAAAAGATTGCCGAGTACTTGACTATTTGAACTCGTTAAAGTAAATGAACAGTCGTCCCTTCAGTATAAGTTTACCCCTTTTACGGACTGAAATGGACTATTTACGAAAAAGGTATACGTTGACTAAATACGGTCAATAGAGTTCTCTCTCGCATTATTTTATCCTTTTTCGGGCTCGAGGGACTAAATTTACGAAAAAGAACACCCATGGAGTTTTCTTAAGTTTTTCTTCTGACTCCCTAAAACTGAAAAACACCGAGTTTCTCCTATACTGGACTCGTTAAAATTTAACAGTAAAGGACCTGTTTAATTTTCAACAAGAACGAACCACTCCTTCTTAGGGTTCGAATCTTAAACTAAGTTGGACTCATCCGAAGGATGAGCTTATAAACAAGCAAATGTTATCCTCCTCAAGCTTGTCAAAAATAAAGAGGTACTTGCCAGAAATGGTGGGGGAAAAGAGAGAAAAACGAACCCGTTTGTTACATTTTGATTATTCAGAAAACCGTTAACCACTCTTGAACACGACACTTTTTGTCCACCTGGGTTGGGAAATCCTTTTCCTAACAGTTAATCAAACCATATTGAAAGTCTTCAGCCGGTTTCTGGGTATTAGCTTTGGGTCAATTTTCACCAAGCCATCTGCAGTGTCGTTATGTGTTCAAGAGGACAGTTCAAATAAACCATTCATCTGCAAAATATTTGTCATCCATTTTGACCATCCCTGAGTCAGTCCTTGCCAATATATTTTCAAAACTTGATCTATGATTTCGTGTTGTGGGCTTGCCTACGACGGATCACTTTCTATCGACATCAGCTCATCATCTAAGAAGTTGATCCAGAAATCGTCAGTACCTTGAAATCTGCATGCCTTAATGGCAGGTTTCTCGCCTTCGACGACAGGTTGCATCATTGACCTTCGATCGAATGATTCCGTGACATGTTCGACTTCAGCTCATTGATTCACATTTCATGGATTGTACTGAGTACTTTGAGAGCCATTGACATTACTGGTGGCTTCTCTCACACTTGTTAACAGTTTACATTATTGACTGGTAATCAAGTGGTTTCTACCATGTTCGACTTCAACACATTTATTCACATGGATAGAATCGTACTAGTTCGAGATGCGGAAATCAAGACCCTGGATCTAGTTTCCACCATCCAGGCTGCGAGGAATTTTGTTATCATTAATACAATGGACTATTCATAAACAGATGGCTGCGTCCATGCTATGTCGACATATGTCTATACTGTGATGTATTCAAAATCATTCCTGTATCAGAACAATTTAGGATTAGTTTATAGTTAGTTTTGATCTGAGTATGGGAATGCCTACCTCAGCGATGATATGATTACATATATATATATTTTTCATTGAATGTTTTTACAGGTTCCGACTGGGGTGTCCACAGGATGATCCTTGAAATGATAAAGTACTTCACTCTTCATATATGACAGACTTCATCTTCATCTATTCCAGACTTCGCACTTTAGGGGGCAATCTGTTACACTGAAAACTGTCACCTTGAAATTCTGCTGACTATATGAGCTCATTAACACTCATACATGCCTCCTCTGCAAGTCTTACAACCTTTGTTCCTCATTCCATGCCCTGAAAATGAAGGAAAAACCCTAAAAAGCTCAAAAAACCTTGGGTACGCAGTTAATATGAAGCCTACCTGCGTTTTTAGCTAGGGTCCGCATGTAATGTGAAGATAAACTGCGTTCTAGAACGCACTTTTCCAGTATAATGCATGCGGTACCCCTGTAAAGTCAAAAATGCGCGAAATTAAACCAAAAAAGTTGAATTTTGGTCAATTCTGGAAGGTTCTGGATGAGATTTTTTGGGGATGAGTACGCTTTGGTAAGGTGCATGTATCCCACACCTTAAGGAACTAATCCCTTGATGTGAAGAGCCTATCCCTTTGAAGGAGGGTTCTATCCCTTTAATGGTGGAATCCTAACCTCCTCATCTGCTCTATAAAAGGAGGCATTGGGTAGCCTTTTGGGTTAAGTTTTGATGGAGATTTTGGAGATGGAGGATTAGAAGTTTTTTTTTGGAGAAGATTTTTGATCTGAAGTGCTGTTGAGATTTAGATTTCCTTCTGCTGAGATTTTGAGAGGAAAGATCACATACCTCTTATGCTTCTGGAGGAAGAGTGCAAGACTTATCAAAGTAGAGGAGATTCCTGCTTCGGACCCCGGGAAGGCCTTTCGAACATCAAGGCAAAGGTTGTAAGGTTCTTCTTTATATTTTAAGATTAATACAATCAAGTTCTGTTTTTCTCAATAAATTGTCGTTCGATTGTTTTAAGCTGTCGTTTGATCATTTATTTCATAGATTCCTTTATCACTATGATAGGTATGTTTTATGATTATTTGTTATACAGGTGCTATTGATATTTTCTTGTTTGTGATTGCAGATCAACGAAAGATGATACTTTCTTGTAACAAAAGGGCCCTTGTTGCGATGAAGGATTATTGATGCAACGGAAGCACTGCGACCGCAAATAAGCATTTGGATCTAAGGTAGGATCGACACCTTCATAACATTTATTTGTAAAATGAATATATCTAGAGAAAGACAAACTTAGTTGTTCGTTTGTTGCTAGATTGTCTTCTGACACTAGGGAGATCGGTCTTGTCCGCAAGAACGATTTATCCGGCCAACAGCGTATATGTTCAAAAGAATCATCCAGAATCTCAAATTTTGGGAGAAAAGGGATCAGGTGTACAAACAAGAAGGACTTTGTGGGATCTTCTAGCAATCTGGCATTTCTGTCCACTATTGAACCACACAATTTCAGTCAAGCTAGAAAAGATGAATGTTGGATTCAAGCCATGAATGAAGAGCTTGATCAAATTGAAAAGAATCACACTTGGGAATTAGTACCAAGACCTCATGACAAAAATTTCATTGGAACTAAATGGATATTCAAAAACAAGTTAAATGAGAATGGGGATGTTATAAGAAATATAGCTAGACTTGTTTGCAAGGGGTATGCTCAACAAGAAGGTATAGACTTTGAAGAAACTTTTTCTCTTGTAGCTAGACTTGAAGACATAAGAATGTTTCTTGATTTTTCAAGCTTCCAACAAATCAAAGTTTATCAAATGGATGTTAAATATGCTTTTCTCAATGGTTATCTAGAAGAAGAAGCTTATATAGAACAACCAGAAGGATTCATTTTGGGAAATGATGAAAAACTTGTTTGTAGACTTAAAAAGGCTCTATATGGTCTCAAACAAGCTCCAAGGGCATGGTATTATCGTCTTGACAAATATCTTCATCAACAAGGATTTTCAAAGGGGTATGCTGATAGCAACTTATACACAAAAATTGAAAATGATAAACTATTGATTGTGGTTGTATATGTTGATGATATCATTTTTGGAAGTAATGAAGAATCTATGAGTCAGAAATTTGCTTCTGTCATGCAGCAAGAATTTGAAATTTCTTTACTTGGGGAACTAACATTCTTTCTTGGCTTGCAAGTGCATCAAACTGCAGATGGTATATTCCTATCACAAGCAAAATATCTTAAGCAAATTCTGAAGAAGTATGGCATGGAAGAATGCAAACCCGTAAGTACACCAATGATAACCGGATGCAATCTCAGTTCTCATGATGATTCTCCCACGGTGAATCAACCAGAATACAGATCAATGATAGGAAGTCTACTTTATCTCACTGGGACTAGACCAGACATTATGCATGCAGTTGGGATTTTTGGACGATTCCAAGCTAATCCAAAAGAGTCTCACCTTCAGGTTGTCAAAAGAATATTCAAATATCTACAAGGAACTCAAGACTTTGGACTATGGTATCCAAAGAATGTTGATCTCACTCTTCATGCTTACACTGATGCAGATTGGGCTGGAAATGTTGATGATCGGAAAAGCACTAGTGGTGGTGCATTTTATATGGGGCCCTAGTTAGTATCTTGGTTTAGCAAGAAGAAAAACTCTATTGCCTTATCTACAACAGAAGCAGAATATGTGGCTGCCGCATCATGTTGCACTCAACTTCTTTGGATGATGAAAACCTTACAAGACTTTCAAATCAAATGTTCACCTCCTATCTCCATTATGTGTGATAATATAAGTGCCATCAGTATCTCAAAGAATCCTGTTATGCATTCCAATACTAAGCACATTCCCATCAAGTATCACTTCTTACATGAACAAGTGCTTGAAAAAAAGGTGAAGTTGGAGTATGTTCCCTCCAAACAACAAGTTGTTGATATATTTACCAAACCACTGCCCAGGGAAGCGTTCGAATATCTCAGAAAAAAGCTAGGAGTAGTCTCTACCATGAAGAAGATCAGATCCACTTAAATGCAGAAGATTGAATTGGATATGCGGATTTCCGGAAGGACAGTCACATATATACGCGAGTTTATACAAAGAAAACTGCATATGGGTGGTTGCTGACAAATTTTTCTGGGTCATCATTCTTCAGCATAGCTATGGTGTTGTTGGGTATCTCTGGTGATGTTTCAGCTCTCATATTTCAGTTTTATTCTCTGATATTTGATGAAGACGCCTTGATGATTTGCTGTTGAAAGTGTTCAGGATGCACAAGCTAAGGGGGAGATGAAGGAGTAAAATGGCTCAAGAACAGGTGTACAGGTTCAGGGGGAGCATTAGCCTTGCTAAGAATTATGCATTGTTGGCATTATGATGGTTCTGAAATATGATCTCTCTCTTGAGGTCTTTTTGGTATTTATTACAAAAGGTCATGTTGAGACCTATGATGTAAAATTGTAATATTCAGTCATGTAAGGACATTGATCAAATTTGTAAACCCACTTGGTTGGGTACTTGTGTCACATATGTAAATCCACTTGGTTGGATCATTGATGTAAGTATGAGTCCTTGGTGATAGGAAAGGTCATAGAGTCATGTACTTCATTGAAAAATATGTTTGAAGATTTAGCATGAACTCAAGGGGAGCATTGTAACTTCAGTGCACATCAGATCTACAGAGCTCTTCTTTCTACATGAGAAGAAAAACCTTGTTCTGGTTTGATCTGCCCTTTGCCCTTGATGTCAAAGGGGGAGAGTTACATGGTGTTTGAATAGGGGGAGAGTATCATGGTGTTCGCATAATGGTTATATTCAATGTATCTATCTGTTGTGGTGATCAAACACCATCATGGTTTCCATCAAGTCCAAAGGGAGAGATTGTTGGCAATATGATCCAATGTGTTGTCCTTGATGGCAACCTACTTGATGAAGTTGATGGAAACCTACTTGATGAGTTTATTAATGATGAAAATCTGATGTATCTATAGAGCATCTTAGAAGCAGTAGAGAAATAAATTTCAGTAAGTGCTAGAGAAATGATAAATATGATATGTCACAAAGCATACGCGGGTTTGTAAAGGCGAAGTAGCATATGTACGCGGAAAATTACGTACCAAGTAGCGTATGCCTATTTTCACTCTAAAATTATAAAACCAAGGGACATTACCATGGTATTGGCCCACAGTATTGAGCGCTGGATTATCTATTTGATCTCGTCCAGGAATACCATCGGAAGTTGTGTGGTTTTGACTCATGGTATTGATAAAGGCTAAACCTATATAAGGAGAAGAGAATAATAGTGCAAGGTGTGCATATGTCTGGGTTTTAATTAATACTTCACTCTCAAGTATATATGCATGGTGGAACTCTGTTCTTAATTGATAGATTTGAATCTATGATGCACCTATGGATATGATGAAGGTTCAAGATCTCTAGATCTAGAAATGATGAAGACCTGGCACAAGTCTGATGAAGAAATTGAAGAAATCTGGGTAAGTTTATAGATCTGGTCTGTTCTGCAAAGTTATCTTTTATAGATCTATACGTAGGTTCGTTTCATGAAAAGTGTGTGTATATGCGGGTCTGCTTAAAGAAAAGCGCGTATGGCAGTCAGTGTTTCTAAAAATAAAATGTACTGAAGTATACGCAGGTTTGTCTCTGTGAAAGCGCGTACATACGCAGGTTCAGTGAAATAAAAGCGCGTATAGAATCTAGGGTTTTGCTGAAGTATGTGGAATGAAATTTCTGATCTATTTTGCTGTTTTACTACTATCTGTCAATGATGTATTCATACAGATCTGGGTTTTTTAACTGTTGATTGTGTTGCTGATTATGTTGATTAAAGATCAAGTTGTTGGTTGATTGGTTAATGATTCAATGAATAATGACTGTATAAACAATTCTGTATGGTTGATAGATTGTCTGAATAGAAATCTGATCTCAGATCTGAATATGAGTCTGAAATAATTCTGAAAGAAAGCATACACAGAAGAATACGCTAGTAGGTGAAAAGGAAAGCGCGTGCATACGTGGAAATGGTGAAGAAACGTCGCGTATACAAAGTTACTATACACTGAAGCATACACAGGTTGGAGTGAATAAAGACGCGTATATACACGGGTTACATAAAGGAAAACAACGTATGGTATTTGAATTAATGTTCAGGGTTGAGTTTACATCTGCATATCTATTCTAAAGTTTGGGTTATCTCTGATATTTTGGTTACAGTGGTCTCACTGTTCTGCTTGAAGTATTGGACAAAGTATGTTTGTTGACAAGTGAAGGGTTTTGTTGAAGCTGTTTGATCCTATATGAAAATTGATGAAATGTGGTCTGCAGTGGTGCTGAGGGTAGAAGCCTTCAGTAAGGGGGTAGTAGCTCCCTTCCAGTGGTAGCTGGTAAACAAGAGCAGGGGGTAGTAGCTCCCTTCCAGGAGAGGCTGGTAAATGAGAGCAGGGAGTTGTAGCTCCCTTCCAGGAGAGGGTGGTAAATGAGAGAAGTTTGTAGCCTTCTGCAGGTGGGTGCCTGCATGCTAGTATGAGTCTGCGCCAATACATGGTTGTAAGAATTTTTCTTTATATAATAAACATTGAAGACTGAGACGACGACAGCGGTGGTTTTCTCCCGAATTGGGTTGCCACCTTAAATCCCGGTGTTCATGTGTGTTTCTTATGTGTGATGGTTTATTCTGTTCTCACTGCACTTGTTTATTTCTTACTAAACATCTGATGAATGAATGATGCAATGATCTAAGTTAAGAATTAAATGCATAATTAGATCTCTGGAAATATGCAAGTTTTCTTAATGATATCCGCGTGTATACGCGAGTTGTGTTCAGTAAAGTAGCGTATGGGTTTAAAAGAAAGAAAAAGTAAAAAAATTTCAGTCAACACTAAATACTGATTCACCCCCCCCTCTCAGTATTTTTCCCAACAATACGCACATGGATGCGAACCTGCTAGAGCAGATCTGATAAGAACTATAGTCTGGTTACATTCTGGAACCCTGCGAATCACTCTTCTGTGTAGATCTGATAATTGTGGGCCTGCGTTATTACCTACTCTCTCTCAAGGTGCTTAAACCTGGTTCCAGCACCCTCCCATACTACTTCAGGTGAGACTTTGACTTGCGCAAGTGGGTCACTACCAAAAGGACCAGTAGTATAGGGTTTTGTTGGAAAACCTTCACCTCCGAACCTAGGTCAAGACCCCTCAAGCTAAAAAATGGTTCCGTTGCCGGGACCAGGAGAATTTTGAGAGAGATCAAGTAATGAAAAGGCCATACTAGAAACCTGAAAGAAAAGAAATCGATGAATGGTTTGAAAAAAAAGTTCAAGAATTCGCAGTAAAAGAAAACCGCAGTAAGAAGTTGACCACCAAAGAGTGGAAGAACAAGTATATTTTCATAGAGATCTACAATATCTTCTTTGTAACAATTGCGATCGAGCTCCAGGAGTGGCTCGCAAGGCTGGTCGAATTCCAGAAGTGTTGGAAAGGCGAGCAAGTCACATAGTGGACCCCAGAATTGATCCAGCAGTTAGAAAAGACTGATAACACCATCACTCGCATGGTGGATAACTCGGTGAATAGTGTGCTAGGAGGGTTTGTAATAGAGTTTTCCATCGATCAATTCATCTCCTATTCTGAAGCAAAGCGACGAGTTTTCAAGGGTTTCCGGGGTAAGTTTATGAAAACCTTACCATTACTGATCAAGATATTACTGTGTGAAAAGAGTATTCTTTGTAGCCACATCGAGTGAATGACCTCTGATCTGGACGGGAGTACAACATGAAGTGGAAAATACTATCGGACCAACCAAGAAGGAGATAGATCTATCTACAGTCTCGTAAGAGAAGCGACTGCACAGAGTCCCCCAGCCACACCACCTTCAAATCAGCATAGGGGAAAGAACTCACCTACACCTCCGCCACCGTCGCAAGATGGCATGGCTATGCACATGAATTTACCTACCTTTAAGGGTGTGGGAGATGAAGACATGGATCAGTTATGGTTTTTCGCAGGATCCGTATGGACTACACATAATGTAGCTAGTTATGCGGTGAAAAGGGCACAACTTTCCCTTGCCATTGAAGGAAGAGATTTGGACTGGTACATGGGATACATCGGCTATCATGTGAACACAACCATTGAAGAGATTAATAATGCCTTAAAACAATAGTTCAAAAAGCCTAAGTCCTACTCATAAATAGTGGTGGACCTAAAGGATTTCAAGCAAGTGCATTCTGAGTCTGTGTGGGAGGCCGATCAGCGACTGAAGAAGGTGATCAGAGAAGGGGGATTTCAGTATGATGACAGAAAGCACACAGAATGGTTCATCGCTATGTTGTTGCCTCACCAATGCATACCTATGGGTCACCAAACTTTAGAATCGCAAGAAAAAGCCTTAGAGGTCGCTATGAAGTTATAATTTGCGTCCAGAGAAGATACCCAGCTGGGCATCCAACAAATCCAAGAAACATTGGAGGCGATGCACATGGAGATCCATAATCTACGAAAGGATTGAGGAGCAGAGGCTAGCCTTGAAAGATGGTGCATACGATGTAGGATGAATGGCCAAACCAAGGATAATTGTCCTCTATTAGTCGACAATATGCAGGCCGGGGGACCTAGCCCGTTGTGCCCTAGGGAAATTGCAGGGTCAAGTGGGTCGGCACTATGGTGCGATGATTTTCGCGTTGCAGGGATGCACGACACAAACCACTGCCTCCGCCTTGCTGCGTATGTCCTAGAGGTAAATAAGCAATGGTGTAGGTTCTGCAGGTCTATATGACATGATGAGCAGAACTGCCGAACATATGATTTGATGATCGACCGAGGGAATCTATATAGGGTACGGTCGGATCCATCCTTGCCAAGATCCCTCTCGGGCATAGGTGGCTCCCCAGCCAGGGGCAGGGGAGGAGGAAGAGGTGGTAGCACAGGTTGGGGATGAGGGAAACTTGTTAGCCCCCCTATGAAATTCTTGACAAGCAAGCTGGGGGCTAGAGTGTTTTGAAGCCTTCAAGGGATGCCTTTTCCCTGAAAACCCATCACCCTTGAAGTCTCTAGGTGCTATGCCTAAAAAAATTTCCCCCTGCTGAGCCATTTCTCAAAGGGCCGATTTTCCCCCTTATATCCCTACAAAGGCCCTCATTTTAATCCCTTGCCCCCTTTGTCAAAGTCCCCTTGTTTCCTCTATCTCTCCTGCCAATCCCCCAAAATCCCCTTCAAACTCTACCCATGCCCCTTGTTTAGCCTGATTCGCTATTTATCTCCTATCGTTACCCTTATAAGGCTTCAGAATGCATTAAAAAGGCTTTAAAACCCACTCCAAACCTTATATCAGGCCTAGCCCCTCTTCCGATAGCCCCGCGCCTTTTCCTCCATGTGATCCCGTGTTGAAACCACCCGCGAAGTCCAAAAGGCGCTTACCATTTGTTGTTCCTCAGGCGCGATGTCAGCCGTCGATCTGGTTGAATCGGACAGTGATCGTGGCCTCGTAGCCCTCCGTGTTTTCCCCATTCATTCCCCTTGAATCGGACGGTGATCGTGGCCCCGTAGCCCGCTTGTGGTCCCCGCCGCGCAATAGCCATAAAACAACCTAGTTTATCCCGCACCGCTTATGCACGATGGGTGGTTTTCCCCGAGCACCCAGCAATTCCATTCGTCATACGACGCGTGTCCTTGTGTACGATTTCCAAACCGCCATCCCCGCCCGTTAACTCCATACATCGCGCGCTATTGTCCGGACACGGATTCCCAGCAAAATTTCTGTAGACCGTCCGATCCAGAGCAGGCCATCCGACGGTCATCACTCGTCCAAGATGCACGAAGTTTAATGTAGTTGCGCATGCGATAGCTCATGCCATGGCCCGCCGTCCGTCGTCCACCACCATTGATCCTGCCACAATCAACGGTCCTGATTTTTTCACCCGCTGCGGACTTTTCCACCATCTCCCAGTTCCGCCACGTCATCTCCACGTGCACCCTTCGTACAGTCTCCCATTCCACTGCATATATTGATTCTTTTTTTCATTTTTAACGTTTTCCACGTATATTTGCTCTGCAGACCGCCACCATCCACCAGAGCACGTTTCTCCATTCTTTCTACAATTTTCTCCTCTGTATCGTCATCTGCACAATCATGCTCATTATCCACATCATCTGCCACCCCATCCATTGTTTTCTTCACATTTTTCGTGTTTTGAAGGGTTGTAAATGATAAAGGACCGCCAGGACGCGCAGTCTCTGTTACAGCGATGGATAAATCAAGGAAGATCATTTACAGGGGCAAAATTTATGAGCAAAGACCCGAGAAGGTGAAGACAGGACGTTCATTAAAGAGAACAGGGTTTAAAATTCTGTGGAAAACCTTCTAGAACCATTAAAGCTCGAGCTAACCTGACAAAAGCAGAGATGAAGCAGCAGAGTGTTTCAGTACAAAGCAAAGGAGATTAAGGCACGCTAATGAAGATCTTGAGCCTTAAATCAGCGGTTAAGAAGCAAAGCACCGATTTGAAGACCCCGAGGATCGATCAAAGGATCCTGAGCACAAGTAAAAGGTAATATCAGGGTTTATTCATCAGCAGAATGTTTTTCTTCGTCAATTACAGGGTGCCCATACAGCTTTTATTATGCACCGTGTCCCTGAAGGAATCTCCACCCTAACAGCAGTTCAAAGCAATTAGAACATTTATGTAGCAGACTTCTCAGTGGTTCATTTTCCTTTTGTTTATTCACCACAAGTATAGCACTGCAGTTGGAATATGTCAAAATCATATCCAAGAAGATCACTCTTTCACAAAAGAGGAGACAGAGATTAAACACTCAGCATTCAAACAAAATGGGCTTCGGCTCTCGTTCTTTTAAAGGGTTTAATACGGAATTTAGTGTTCACCTACCTCCTCAGTCAATCTTCTATTCATCCTCTGCTATAAAATGCAGAAGGAAATTATTGTAAGGGTTGTTGATGAGATATCAGAGAAATGCAAGCATTTTCCTCTTGAGACAAGTTCTTTGTGTAATATTGTAAGATAGGCTGAGATTTGATGTATTCAGACTGAATGTTCAAGCTGTGGGAAATGATGTACCTGATTGGTGTTGTTTTTAATATGACAAGCATATTTCTTTGGATCCTAATCTAAAGCATCTGGTGATGTTTTCCTATCTCTGTGTTTGATTTCATTTCATTCCATTTCTACTGGCTCGCATCAGAAGTTTGGCATAAGATTTACCCTTGATAGGTACCTTATGTTGCTGCTCTCCTAGCCTTTTATGTTTTCTGCTTATATGTGTATATGAATATTGATTTCAATTGATTTAACCAGTGTAGTGGATTTCATTGCCTACTCTCTGATGTATGAATTGAAGAAATCTATGTTTATATGTTCTTGCTAGGATTTAGTTGTATGAGTTGAGAACACTGGGAGGTCTAGAACCCTGTCTCTGTCTCACTAGGATCTTTCCATCCCAATTAAGCCTTTCTAAGATCCCTTGTATTGCCTCTAATTTTTTCCAAGCAGGTCTGGAGTTAAATGACCTCTGATCTGATCTATAGATAGAATTGGATGGTTCTTCTCCTTTCATTTTCAGTCCTTAATGTCCCATTTCAAATATCATCTTTAAGATCCAAATGCTCTGGATGACTAGCCCAACTGAAAGCTTGCACATTGAACACAAGTAAATCCTCTCTTGACTCCATTGCCCAATGGCCTTGATGTTCTCTGAGTTATCTACCTTTGCCTAATTTCCTCTTTGCTCATCCTTGTCTTATATTGGACCCTTCTTTCCTGATTCACAACAACCAAACATAAACAAACAAACAAACACTGCGCATATAACTAGCCTAAAATCATAAATTACAGCCTCAAAGACATACCCTTTGACTCATATAGAGAGATCCCTCTCTGGACCTAAGAGGGCTAGATCCTAAGGTCTGAAAGTGGTTCTATGTTGTCTCATCTTTTGGTCTTGCCAACCTGGCCAAAACATGGGAACCCCAACACAACTAATCTGTTATAACTATGGAGAAGTAGGACACTTTGTAGGGGACTGTCCGAGCCCTACAAGGAAGTCATGCCGGTATTACAGACAGCTGGACCATACGATTGAATACTGTCCAATCTTGATAGCAAAGATGCAGGAGAAGCAGCTGACACCTACACAGAATGTGCAGAGGGTTAAGGCTGAACTGCAAAAAAAAAAGATCCAAGCATGAATGTCGTAACGCGCAGTGGAATGGCCACCAGGGGACCTGGGGAGAAGGCTACGATTGAACCTCTGATCTGACAAGAAGTTATCAAACAGGAAGGTTTGGATCTAAAAAAGGAAAAAGAAACATTTGTCGCAGCTCGCAAAGACTTTGTTGATGCAGAGGCATCTACTTCTCAGGCACTCGCGAACCTCAAGGCAGATGAAGAGGTCAAACCCTTTTTGCAGGCATGTATGAAGTTGTTGCCCAACCCAAAGGCTATGGAGAATCTTTAAGCATTAATAGATAGCTGCCTAAAATACCCCTAGAAATCAAGGATGTGCACAAAATATAAAAATATAAGAAACGCGCCGGTAGGGAGATGTGGTTGATAGCACAGATTGGTGACTACGAAATGGATCAGGTTATTTTGGACCTGGGGTCAGATGCGAATGTACCACCAAAACAAATGTGGCAACGGATGGGAGAACCTAAGTTGGAGTGGTCCACTATCCAGTTGCATATGGCCAATTAGCAGAAGATCATATCCTTGGGGAGACTGTCGAAGATCATGGTAGATATCACAGGGGTCAAGGTCGAGGGCTGATTTTGAGGTAATTTAGATTGTAGAAGATGCGGACCCTTACCCTACGCTCCTCGGGTTAGATTGGAAGAGGAGCATGGTGTTTGAAAATAATGGTACAAGGGTGATAGTACCATTAGATCCTGCGAAAGGAAAATGATATACCAAGCCGATGCACGACGAAGAAGATGTAGATCGCATTTATAAGTTGACTGCGTGCGATGAAGATTGGATCAACCCCACGGCAGATGGTGTACTCTACTGGGAAAAGGACAGTGAATGCTTCTCTGACTCCGATGGGGATATGGAGAACTAGAAAAATCAGTTACATGATGTCTCTGCGCAGCGATGTATTTGGGTCACAAAGGACTTCCATTGCATTTCCTCAAAGGTAAGAGACCTACCCTATTTCGATGGTTCTGGTAATATTAAGGAATTTTTGCGAACATTCAAAGCCGAGGTTCCCAGAGAACGAAGGTTATGGGACCTTAATCTAGCTATGCATGCAACACTTGCACGATGGTGGGATATGCATAAGGGGGCATTCCAGAACTGGGAGGGTTGTTGGGACATGATGCTCCTGCGATTTGAACCTCCAACGGAGATACGGGTTAAGACATTCTATAATATTCCCAATTAGCCCAAGCTAATGGGAATATATAATTTTGTTTCAATTTTCTGTTTCATGAATAAAATTGTAAAGGAGGATCAATAAAACTCCTAATCAACAAAATAAATCAATGCCACATGTGAACATAGCTAAATCTGGACTATCTACATAAGCACACTTAGGTGTGAAAGAGACTGGAGCACTTGAACAAGTCAACCAAGACCAAATCAACAGTGTTGTCTAGATACAGTGAATCTCCTAGAGGAACTGCACAGTTTTAGTTGGAGGCTACTTATGTGAATGGAGCTAAATCATTGAGATGGTTTAGGGTTCGACAAGAATTTCATCCTATAAAAGGAAGAGGAGGAAAGTAGAAGAAGGTTGTTGATTGATTATATTTATGAATATATTTTTTGTTTAGACATATATCATTCTCTGTTGTTTAGCTGAGGATAGTGTTGTTTAGCACTAGGGTGTTCCTGTTCGAGAATCCCACCTCTTTCATTGAGTAGATCTTGGAAGAGTCTTACTGATTTCATCCACTATCAGGCATTTGGCCAAGCTCATCTTCCAACTACAACGCAGATCCTGTTGAGGGTTTGGTTGTCCTTGTAAGCTGCAGCAAGTGGAGGCTAGATCTGCTCAGATCTAGGCCATTCTAGGGCCTCTTTTCACTGGGAGAGTCTTCTATCCCATTGGAAAGAGAGTTTTGAACCTTTGGAGATGCATTTTCAGATCTTCACATTAGGCTAATCTAGTGCTAGAGCCTACAGTGAATTTTTCCTTTTAGGACTATGTTATTTGCAAGAAGGAAGTTGCAGGGTGTTTTGACACACATTTGGAGGAGAGATCTCTGGTGTTTGGGTTCTGCCCTTCACTATGGTGATCCATGGATTATATTTCTGATCCATGTTCTGTATAGATCTGATCTTCTTCTGTTGTATTCATCTTCAGAAATTTCTGAATACTATTGCAGATCTACTACTTTAGATCTCAGATCTACTCTCTGTGTTTCATGTTTTGATAAAAACCCTCAGGGGAATTTGTAAAGGATCTTTTCTAGTGTACAGATATGAAATAGATCTAATATTTTGTACACAGATCTGCTCTAGATCTAGATTGTAATATACAGCTGTTGCAGCTCTTAAAAATAACACTTTCAAGCTATTTTTTAGTCAATACATGTGTTGCAACCCTCTTTCTTGAGGAATTTCTTCTATTATTGTCTTCTACATTTTGTTATACATTGTATGGGCTTCAATATGGATCCTATTTATTACGTTATAAGTGAAACTTGAGCCTTCTTATTGGTATCCTACTATTTCTCTCCAAAACTGCGTTATTTTCCTGCAGTATTGTTTCATATTGTTGCAGCCCCATTCTTGGGTGTTTTTCAGCCATACTAGGTGTGGGAGGTTTGTTTACCTCACCTAGTTTTATTTGTTTTTTCTCCCCTTTTGGATTTAGATACTAGATCTCCATATCTAAGGGATCCAAGGGCTGCAAACTCATTTCAGTGCACATACTTCTAAAAAGTGTGTTATTCCAGCAGGTATTGTTGAATCTTCCCTTTTGGGGATATTACAGTGGTATCGGTGCAATCATCTTGGCACAGCATGTAATTTTCTTTCTTGAAGAGCTAATATGTCTTCAGAAGAAGATGAGCCTCTCAATGATAGAGGGAAGAGGTACCTAAGAATAAGAAAAAATAATTTTGATTACACCAATGATGATAAAGACAAGGGAAAATCCCTCAAATCTGGAAGTGATGAAGATGGGGAGGAGTTTGCAAAAACCCTTCTGAAAGCCATGCAATATCTTGCTAGAGAGATCAAAGAAATGAGATTGGACAGGATCAAGGAATCTCCTAGGAGGTTTCATCCTGGAGAAATCTCTGGCATGTCTCACCACTGGAATGATCAACTAGTGAACCAGCCACAAGCTCCACAATGCTCTACTATGCCTATTTTTTTGGTTGTGGAGAATGAAGGGCCTCAAGAGCAAGCATCCCTTGAAGACTAATTTGAATAATATGAGTATCGGAATTAGAGATTCAAGGACCACTTGAGTTTTCAAGAGTTTTTTCACCTCAAGGACAAAATAATACCAAGGCATCATCATAGAGATGGTGGATTCACTTAGAATCATGATCGACATCACTCTATGGGCAGATTCGTTTTACCCAAGTTTGATGGGTCATCCACTTGTTCTACCAAATCAGGGTAGAAAAAATGGATATCTACTTTCAGTTGAACAAATTCCCTGAGATGGAAGCTATCAAGATTGCAGCGCTGCACTTTGAAGGTGAAGCACACAACTGGTGGTTCCATGGGTTGTCTACATTGGGCCATGCTAATGTGACTGTCTATTCTGAGTTCACTATAAGACTAGTGGAAAGGTTTGACAAAAAGGATCCAGAAGCACCTTTCATGAGCCTTACAAAGTTGAAGTGGTCAGGTAATGCAGAGTCTTATATCTCTGAATTTTTGAGATTATCCATTATGGTTTTTGACCTGTCTGTAGCAAGGAGGGTGTACATGTTCATCGATGGCTTGGATGAACTTCTGCATGGGTTTGTTAAATCTACCAAGCCCACTACCTTGCATGATGCCATTGAAAGGGCTAGAGACCTTCAAGATGCCTTTCCAAAATCAAAGGAAAAATTTTAGAACAAGCCCTCTTTTCCTTCTAAAGGAAATGAAGAGAAATCTGCTCCTTCAAAGGAGAGCTCATACAAGAAGCCTCTTGATGATGAAGTCTGGAAATATCTAAGAAGGAGGAAACTATGCTTCACTTGCCAAGAACCATGGGTACCTGGACATATATGTGCTACTGGTAAAGCACTTTATATAGAGGTCTTCTTAGATCTTGAAGAAGATGAATATGATGAGCCAAGGAGAGCTCACAGTGCTGACAATGTTAGAGGGGATTTAACACCATCAGGAGATGAGAATGGAGCATTTTATCCTATTGGAGGAACTCTTGCATCCTTGAGGGGAGTACCTAAGTACTTGACCTTAATATTTCAAGGTTCAATCATGAATCAGAGGGTTTTTGAATTAATTGACAGTGGGGCTACCCATAATTTCACTGATGCCCATCTTGTGCAAAGGAGGGAAATACCCACTGATACTTTTGAGGGCTTCTCTGTTTTGGTCCCAGGAGATAGAAAAATGCAATGCATGCATTATGTTCCATCACTTTCAGTCACCATGGGATCCTACACTTTGGTGGATCTCTTCTTGTAGTTAACATACTAGACACCAATGTTATTTTGGGTGTTCAATGGTTGATTACATTGAGGAAAGTCACCACTGATTGGGAAGCTTTGCAAATGGAATGGGTGGACAGGAAGAGTTGTGCACTTCAAATAATCAAAGTCATGCATACTTACCCCTCACACAACACTTCCACACAAAAAACAGAGATGGATTTGCGCAGTGGAAGCAAGGACCTCACTGTCCCTTCTATCATGTTCATGAGATTTCTGCAAGGGACACTCTTATCTAGTGGCAAACCACCTGGGAGGCCACTTGATTCAGTTTTGGTGAGAGATTTCTTACTACCTGATGCTCAAAAATCAAATCCATGAGATATGGGAGCATTAGAAGACACAGCTACAGCGCTGGAAGGCTCGGGCAAGAACAAGAAGGAGGGAGATTTCCTTCTCTCATCATCATCACCCACCTTCATTTATGATTATGCATTGTTGGAGGAGAAGAAAGGAAGGTATGTCCTTCCTAATTGTACCTTTGGCATAAGAAATGTCAAATAAGAGATAAGAAACATGGCAGGCATTCCTATTGATGCATCGTTAGCACTGTCATTGTTGGGGAGTGTAGATCTATATTGGAAATCCCAGCTGGTTGTGGATTATTCCAAATATCTTCACACTTGTATGATGCTTGATGACCAACTGCATGAAGAGGGTTATCTAGTCCATGAGGGAGTCATCTATCATCATGATATGATCTTCTTACCTAGAGCTTCTAAGCTCAAGGAGAGGATGCTGCAAAGGGCCTACAAGCATTTTTGTTTCAACCCTACCCATTCTATGAATATCTACAACACTATCATGAGATGTTTTGAATGGGAAGGATTTGGAGGAGAGATACATCAACATTTTCTAGAATGCAAGAACTATGTGGATTTGGGGTATCCAAAGGACTATATTGTCTATTTAAACATTTATCATTCTATGTTTTTTAGCCGAGGATAGTGTTGTTTAGCACTAGGGTGTTCCTGTTCGAGAATCCCACCTCTTCCATTGATTAGCTCTTGGAAGAGTCTTGTTGATTTCATCCACTATCAGGCATTTTTCCAAGCTCATATTCCAACCACAATGCAGATCCTATTGAGGGTTTGGTTTTCCTTGCAAGCTGCAGCAAGTGGAGGCTAGATCTGCTCAGATCTAGGCCATTCTAGGGCCTCTTTTCACTGGGAGAGTCTTCTATCCCATTGGAAAGAGAGTTTTGAACCTTTGGAGTGCAATTTTCCTTCCAAGACTACGTTATTTGCAAGAAGGAAGTTGCAGGGTGTTTTGACACACATTTGGAGGAGAGATATCTGGTGTTGGGGTTCTGCCCTTCACTATGGTGATCCATGGATTAGATTTCTGATCCATGTTCTGTATAGATCTGATCTGCTTCTATTGTATTCATCTTCAGAAATTTCTGAATACTATTGCATATCTGCTACTTTAGATCTCAGATCTACTCTCTATGTTTCATGTTTTGATCAAAACCCCAAGGGGAATTTGTAAAGGAGATTTTCTAGTGTACAGATATGAAATAGATCTGATATTTTGTACACAGATCTGCTCTAGATCTGGAGTGTAATATACAACTACTGTAGCTCTTAAAAATAACGTTGTCAAGCTATTTTTCAGTCAATACATGTGTTGTAGCCCTCTTTCTTGAGGAATTTCTTCTATTCTTGTCTTCTACATTGTTATACATTGTATGGGCCTCAATGTGGATCTGATTTATTGTTGTATAATTGAATTTTGAGCCTTCTTATTGGTATCCTACTATTTTCTCTCTAAAACTGCGTTATTTTCCTGCAGTAATGTTGCATATTGTTGCAGCCCCATTCTTGGGTGTTTTCCAGCCATACTAGGTGTGGGAGGTCTGTTTACCTCACCTAGTTTGATTTGTTTTTACTCCCGTTTTGGATTTAGATGCTAGATCTCCATATCTAAGGGATCCAAGGGCTAAAAACTCATTTCAGTGCACATACTTTTGAAAAGTGCATTATTCCATCAAATATTGTAGAATCTTCCCTTTTAGGGATATTACACGTTCCTTGGCCCAGGGGATCCACGTGAGCACCTGGTTGCATGGATAAAGACATGGGGCGACCAAACTATATAAGAGTGGATCCACTTATTCATTCATACGTTGGTTCCAATCCCTACTGCATGGTACCTGGATGCAGAGCTCCATCAACGCACCCACCATTGGGAAACTCTGAAGGATGACTTCATAGGAACATTCGGACTGATAGGGGGTTCAGAGGAACTTGAAAAATATATTCAAGATATAGATACATTTTTGTTTTGAAAATCTATATCCTCTATAGTATTCGGGGCACCGACATGGGAAACACAGATCTAGGATATTGTCAACTGTCGCAGCTTGGCAAGAGAAGAAGGTGAAGATGACCCGCGGTCTGTCTCTATCCTGGAGTCGGAAGGGGAGCGTGTCGTTGCAGGACCTCCACTGCAAGAGGTGGATGTAACTAAGCCTCTCAAGCTACGAGAAGTCAATATTGGGATGGAAGAGCACCTAATTTGGCTAATCTTCGGGACTATTGGGATGAGGATACAGTACGCAAAGTGGCCGAATTACTCACCGAATACTAGGACTTGTTCCCAACAAAGTTTTCGAAGCTAAAGGGGATCACGAGGCACTTAGGGGTCATGAATGTCACTCTCAAACTGAATGTGTGCCCCGTGAAGCAGCGATCCTCTAGGTTGAATCCCAAGTTTAAGCAGAAGGTCAAGGAAGAACTCGATAAAATGACCGCTACAAGTATCATCAAACCTGTTGAGTAGTCGGACTGGGTTAGCCTGATGGTGGTTCAGGAGAAAAAGAATAAGGGGGAGATTCAGATCTGTGTGGACCTGCGCAAGTTGAACAATGCCTGCATTCATGATCCATTCCCTACACCATTCTCAGACGAAATTTTGGACAGCGTGAGAGGGCAGGAAGCATACTCCTTCACGGACAGTTTCTCAAGATACCATCAAATTAGAATCACACATGAGGACCATAGCAAAACCACGTTCACCACTGAGTGGGGATATTTTCAGTATACTTTCATGTCGCTTGGGCTCAAGAATGCCCCTGCTATCTTCTCATGAGTCGTTGTCGCAGTATTCAAGGAATTCATCCACAAATTCCTAGAAGTGTGTTTTGATGATTGGACTGTCTTTGGCCTAGTAAAGGCGCACGTATCAAACCTACGCATGATGTTGGACACCTGTCGAAAACACCAGATTTCCTTAAATATAAAGAAATGTATCTTCTACGTACCCTTTAGACTCTTGCTCGACCACATATTTTGTCGGCAAGGAATGCTTGTGGATCTTGCCAAAATCGCAGTTATCATAAACTAACGAGTACCAACAATGAAGAAACAGTTGTGCTCGATCCTTGGACACACGGGCTACTACAGGAAATTCATTCAAGGCTATGCATTGATTACAGCCCCTATGGAAAAATTTCTCAAGAAGGATGTTTCATTCTTTTGGAATGATGAGTATCAAAAGAGCCTTGAGTTACTTAAAGAAAAGATGGTCTCGGTGCCTATTCTCATCTTTCCTAATAGGGAAGGTATTTCATGTTCACGTCGATGCGTTGGGCATTTCTCTTGGGGCTATCCTTACGTAGCCGGGAGAAGGAGATATCGACCATCTAGTTGCCTTTGTGAGTAGGAAAATCTCTAGTGCGAAATGCAACTACTCCACTATAGAGCGGGAGGGATTGGCCATGGTGTACGCTTTGCAGAAATATCGGCATTACTTGTTAGGAGGACACTTCAAAATGTTCACCAACCATTCAACCTTGAAGTACCTGGTAAATAAGCCTGTGTTGGGAGGGAAAATCTGCCGATGGCTACTACTCTTTCAGGAGTATGATTTTGAAATCATCGTCAAGCCGCGAAAGTTGAATGTTGGGCCGAATCACTTGTCTCGAATTGAGAGTGGCGAGGATCCAACCAACCTGGAGGATGGATTACCTGATGCGCAACTATTTTCTATTACATTATTCGATGAACACTTCGCTGATATAATTCAATTCTTGACTACTGTGAGGGCACCTCCAGAGTACTTGGTACAACAGAAGAAATAATTAGTCACTCGGGCCGTAGATTTTACCATCATCACAGGTCATTTATATAATATGGGAGTTTATTGAGTATTGCGGAGATATGTTTTGGAGCATGAACGGCATGCTATATTGGCAGAGGCTCATGATGGAGTAGCAGGAGGTCACTACGCAGGGAAAGCAACGACGCAAAAGCTCTTAAGAAATGGGTTATGGTGGCCAACCCTGCATAGTGACACTCACGATTATTGTAAAGCCTGTGATACGTGCCAATGAACAGGGAGGCCATCCCGTAGAGATGAAATGCCCCTTCAACCACAAATGGCTCTACAATGATTTGATAAATGGGCCATCATTTTCATAGGGCCTATCAACCGACCAGGGAAGAAGACGAGTGCGTGATACATTATTACTACCATTGATTATGTAACCAGGTGGGCCGAAGCACAAGTAGTAAAGGATTGTATTGCGAAGACTGCTGTGCATTTCATCTTTGAACAAATCCTGACCATATTTGGATGCCCAAAGATCCTCATGAGCAACCGAGGTACGCACTTTGTTAATGAAACAATCCAAGCTTTGACTGATGAGTTTTGGATCCACCATGCGAAGAGCACACCATATCACCCACAAGAAAACGGCGTGGTTGAAGCTTTTAACAAAATCTTGGAGCAAGCGCTGACAAAGGTATGCAACACTGATCGCAGTGATTGGGACGTGCGCATCCCATTGGGTCTGTGGGATTATCGAACAACCTGCAAGAAGCTAATGGGGAAAACCCCATTTAGGATGGTTTATGGTAAAGATGCCATTATGCCAACGGAGTATATTGTTCCTACTCTTCGTATCGCAACATTTACAAATATGGGAGAACCTGACTTCATGGAGGAGCGATTATCACAACTTATGGCTTTGGAGGAAGATTGGTTTCTCGCTAATTTCCAATAGCAACTTCAGAAGGCCCTCGATAAAGCCTTGCATGATCGACATATTCATCAAAATACATTTGCGAAGGGAAAATTGGTTCTCTTATACGACAGCCAGTTTTCAAAGCATCTAGGGAAGTTCCAACAGCACTGGCTTGGTCCCTACACCGTTAAGGAAGTCACAGATGGCGGAGTTGTTAGGCTAGCTACCCTATGCGGTGATATGCTACCAGGATACTCCAATGGTAGTCAGCTCAAATAGTATCAAATAAAATGACTATATGGTTGGAATAGTTGTGCAGGCGCAGGTGGAGAACCCACCATCTCAGTGATTTGGGACAAGTCACAAGATTGTGTTGGGGGACTGTTGGAACAGGGTCTCCTACAAAGCTGCGAATCTGGTCGATTTTGTATATTTTTTATTATATTTAGTCTAACCTAGGGGTTTTTGGGTGGGTCAAAGCCCCTAATGCATTGTAAGCGGGTCAAGGGTAGACCAAGGGTCCACAAACCACAGTTTGCGGACCATTGGATGCGTAGGCTAAAGTAGTATAAATAGTTGATCCTTTTTGAGTCGATAGGTAGAGAATGAATAGAGATTGATGTGAAGTATGAATTGCTAGATTTTGGGTTGGGTTGTTTGGGTTAGGACTCCTGCTGGCTGTGTGCGTGGAGATCCTCTATCCTGTTGTATGCGGACCCTGCTGGCTGTGTGCACAGGTGGTATTCAGGGAATGTAAAAGGATTTTGATGAGTAATATATGTGAAGTGTTGTTGAACATATGATGTTTTCTGGATCTGTTCTGTTATGATTGATGCGAACTAAGATTGTCTGATTAAGCTGCGAACTCGTCTGTTTTATCTCTATGGTATGAAAGTATCTGCACTTAGTATGTTATTGTGTTGATTATATTGGTTGTGATTATGTTGTTTTATGGTTGTAATTGATGATACGCACATGGATGTGAACCTGATAGATTAGATCGGATAAGAACTATAGTCTGGTTATGTTCTGGAACCCTGTGAATCACCCTTCTGTGTATATCTGATAATTGTGGGCCTGCGTTATTACCTACTCTCCCTCAGGGTGCAGAAACCTGGTTGCAGCACCCTCCCATACTACTCCGAGTGAGACTTTGACCTATGCAAGCGGGTCACTGCTGAAAGGGGTAGTAGTATAGGGATTTGTTGGAAAACCTTCACCTTCGAACCTGGGTCAGGACCCCTCAAGCCAACAAAGCAGTACTCCCAATCGAGTGTGAGATTCCATCACTCAAGCTCGTTTTTGAACTCCTACCTAGCACCACTGCCATAGAAGAGCACTTTATCTCACTCAATCACTTGGATGAAACTCGTCGAGATGCCACATTGGCACTCGAAGCTCACCAGCACCGACTCAAAGCTCAATATGACAAATCTGTCAAGCCTCATTCTTTCTAAGAAGGTGATCTCATTCTAATCTATGATCAGAGACACGACCTCTTGGGGGTAGGAACACTTCAACCATTATGGCTTGGTCCTTACATAGTCACCAAAGTCCTCTCAAAAGGAGCTTATGAACTTCAGGACTGTAATGGAATTCCACTCGTGGAACCTCGAAACGGGTTCTATCTAAAGAAGTATTTCGCCTAGGCCTCCACTAGGCATATGCTTTGTTATTTTATGTATATCAGTTTTGCCTTTGTTTGATGTGTCTGGATATTTTGGGTTTTTGTGTGTTTTTTGTCATACGCACTTTTTCTTTTACATAGATTCCTTCGTCATCCTTATCATACGTTGGATATGCAGACGGTGCTAGTCGTCATACTAGGCACATTGCATCAGCTGCTTGGGTCCTCTACACACCTGAGTCCGAACTTCTTGGTTCCGGGGAATCTTCCTGGGAAATGCCACCAACAATATTTTTGAATACATTTCGGTGATACAGCTGCTCACAGAAGCTGCATCTCGTGGCATCTCCAATCTGGTGGTCCGATTAGATTCCCAACTCATCGTTATGCAGTTAAAAAATCATTATCACGTCTGTCATCCAGTATTATTACATTATTTATTAAGGGTACGACTTCTAGAACGTCAATTTCAAACCATTGTGTTTGAGAACATTCCTAGAGAATTTAATGCATTAGCTGATTCATTGGAAAATTATGTGTTAGATTGGCATTTGTCACATTTGTTATAGAAAGAGTTATACATGAGTGTATCTTTTTTACCATAGAAAATACATTAACATTAAAAAACACAAGGAAACAAAATTGCCAAATTATATATATATATATATATATATATATATATATATATATATATATATATATATATATATATATATACATCTTTATATATATATGTGTGTGTGTGTGTGTGTGTGTCATGTCCAGTTAAGTTACATCAAAAACTTCTCAAAACTTGGGTGTTTTACAAAAAAATTGGCTTTGCTAAGCCTCACTATGACATTTACACATCTATTCACTACTCCTACTAAGCCTGCTGCTCAAAATAGCAAAAAACTTCTCTGGATATCCTCCTCAGAGGCACCAAGTATCTCTCTGGCACACTCATTGTATGCTACTACAGACAAATCGGGATCTCCCTCATGGGAAGAGGCGGCACACCCACACTTAAACCCTCCAGGTTTCTAGTAAGCTCATGCAAAATCTATGTGTCATCACCCTCTTTGGTGGCTGCTGCAGCCTCTGCTGCTGTGCTAGCCCCAGGTAGCTGCATTCCTCCCCTTGCATAATGAGGGGCTCTGGCTGGATGGACAAGTGCCACATCTGTGTCAAGCAACAAGCTTCATGTCAAAAAACATTTTCACCCATTAAACAAAAAAATTGCATAAACATTCAAAAGATACAAAAATACTTCAAACTGCACTGATCAACATCTTTCTTACCATCTAGGCCCCACTGAGTTCCCGAGGGAAATACCAACTCTGGATCTCCTGTATAGTTCATCCCTACATAGGTATAATCTTCAATCATTATGATCTGGTCTTCAAGCCACTCGAAGAATCCATCATCAAAAAAGTGACGGATTGGACCCTCTCCAATCCATGGTATCAAAGCTGCACAACGAGCCTGTCTTGGCTCCCACGGTCCGAATGCATCTGTGATCATTCTTGGCCTCATAGCTGGCACCCGCTCTAGTATGAAAGACACGATCAATGTGCCATACCCAAACTCTCTTTGGGTTTGGATCTTACATGTTGTTAACTCTACACGAACTCGGTGGACAACACCTTCACACCAGTCAAACTCCTGAGGTTGCATACAATCCAATGCTAACAATACCTAGGCCTTGGTGGCCACGTGCTGACTCTTGGCCCCTGCCAAGCGAACTTTCATCCACAAAAGAGACCTCAACGGTCTCGCTGCCACCCGTGCAATAAGCACCCAGTTACTTACTGCCACAGTATTGTTTATGTAGTGGGTATGGATCGAATTAGTAGTAGTGCAGGGATCAGCCCTGGAACCTATCATATTGGGCCTCGGTCCTCTGTATGACAGGCCAGTGAAAAAGTAAGTATCATCTTTCTCAATCGAGAGTTCATTACCCCCGATACGAAAGACATGTTGGTGGTCATCCCACTGTAGTATTATCCATCTCAGAAGGTCTTCCTACCCTCTCATCATCTATAAACAAGCATACTTCAGTAATCTGCATCTGCAGAGAACTAGCAAAGTAGCCGCCTCCGTAACCATTTCACGTTCTTCCATCTCATGCTCTCTTTTGCGCTAGATACTCATGGTAAATAACTTCACACCTGCACAAGAAACATTTTTAGTGGATTAGTTTTTGGCTGGAACACTTTAGAATGACAAAAAAAAGTTCTTAAATCAACTTTGCTAGCTAATGCGGGCTATAATGCCAAACAACGTGTGCTAATGCTCTGTATCTTCTTGGGAAGTGCATTTAACGCGAGCACAATACTAGGCACCCACGTTAGCCACTTAAATTTTTTAGGGCTTGCTAAAATCAATATTTCTAGCCAGAAAAAAGAACTAAAAACATAACGAAATGCTAGAGGAAGGTTCAAGCTCTTACCTGGATCTCGCGGAATGAAAAACCGTTGCCCAGTTTGTCCACAATCGACAGCTGAAGTTTCACCACTTTTTTACTCCAGAGCTCTATCACAGCACTCAATAGAGCGAAAAAGAAGTTTTGTTTCCTTCTTATAGCCATTATGGAGGTAAGAATCACTCAGATAGTATGATAAAAATTAGTAAATTCATGCTACAATTTGTCGCAACTATTGGTTTTCATATGTTACCGATGCTCTGATGGGTTGTCAATGTTTATATGCAGATCTGACCATGTTCGACCCGGTTTCGAGCTTTATTTTTAGGGACATTTTATACCTCGTAAAACTAAAAAAAAAAATCCCCGAGTTTCCTTTGTCGGGCTCGTTAAAATACCACAACAAAGGAATATGAGACATTCTTTTTATATTTTTCAAAGCTCTTTAAATAGAAAAAGTAACCGAATTTTTCTTTGTGTGACTCATTAAAATTTCACGGAAAGCACCGAGTTTATCTCTATGTGACTCGTTAAAATTTCACGGAGAGCACTGAGTTTTTCCTTGTTGGACTCGTTAAAATTTCACAAAGAACATTGAGTTTACTTCGTCTCCTCGTACTCATAACAAATTGATGTAGATGTCCATCAAACATAGATTTATCACTTTTCTGGATTCAATGGACTAACTCACGGAAAATGAACTATTTCAGGCTTACTATTCTCCCTTCGTCATGCCCGGTTATCAAACATGAAAAAGGTACCCCTTGGAGTTTTATTTTACGATGTTTTTCAGACTCCCTAAATATGAAAAAATCATTGTGTTTACCCATCTAGACTCGTTAAACTTAATCAGACGAGGAAAATTTTTGGAAAACATGGATACTTCTTCTATTAAATTTTAAAGGTCGATTTGGTAGAATAAAATCTTGAACATGGAACTTCCCAGAAAACTCTTTCGCATTTAGCCAAACCTTACCATCTATGATTTTAGCCTTTGTAATATCCCAAAATGGGAACTGCTAGCAAGGCATGCCTAAAAAACGCATTTTTCAGAAATGGCTGCTACAGCTCTTGAAATTAGCCCTTGGATACCTTATATCTGAGTATCTAAGACCTAAATCCAAGAGGAGATCATCAAAAAATCTTTATAGGTGGGTTAAACAGATCTCCCACACCTAGGAAGGCTTGAAACTTCCCAAAGAAGGGACTACAACATTACAAAGAACACTGCCCAAAAAATAACGCAGTTTTAGAAAGCAGTAGAAGTAGACCAATATGACAGCATGAAAATAGCTTATACAATGACAAATCAGATTTACAATGTAGCCCAATCAACGTACAGAAGAAATATGGAGGCTTTAATGGAGAAAAACCCTCTAAAAGAGGTGCTGCAACAATATAATTCACTGTAAAGCCAAGACAACATTATTTTCGTGAGTAAACAACAACTGTAGGTTACAAATCAAATCTAGGATAGATATGTGTAAGATATTAGATCTATATCAAATCTGTACACTAGACTATCTCTATTTTACATACCCCTTGGGGTTTTCAGCAAAACATGAAAGAACAAGAGTAGATCTGAGATCTACTACAGCAGATCTGCAGAATGATTCAAAAATTCTGAAGCAGATACATCAATGAATATATCAGATCTGAAACATACATGTATTATTTGGCTACTCCATGGATTACCACAGTGCAAGGAAGGCTCCTTTACACCAGAGATATCTCTTCCAAATAGTTGCCAAACACCCTGCAACTTCTCACTTGCAGAATAACACAGTCCAGGGATATAAACTGTGTTGTAGGCTTGGGGTAGACTTTTTCCTGATGCCAAGGTATGGATCTGAAGCTCCAATCCACTAATACACTCTTGCCAATGGGATAGAAGGATTTCCCAATGAAAAGAGGCACTATTATGGTCTAGATCTGAATAGATATAGCTTCCACTTGCTGCTACTCACAAGGAAAACCAAACCCTCAACAGGATCTGAATTGTATTTGGAAGAAGAAGCTTGGCCAAATGCCTGATAGTGGACCAGCAATGCAAGACTCTTCCAAGAGGCTCCTCAAGGAAAGAGGTGGGATTCCCGACCAGGAACACCCAAGTTCTAAACAACACTATTCTCAGCTAAACAGCCAGAGAATTAGAAGTGTCTAAATGCACAAATATTTTCAATATAATATGTTCAAAAACCACTGTAATATCCCAAAATGGGAACTGTCAGTGAGGCATGACTGGAAAACGCATTTTCTAGGAATGGCTACAAAAATATTAGATCTATATCATATATATACAGTATACTGTCTCTATTTTACATACCCCTTGGGGTTTTCAATGAAACATGAAAGTACAAGAGTATATCTGAGATCTAAGTTACAAATCTGCAGTAATATTCAGAAAATTATGAAGTATATGATGTACAACAGATCAGATCTGAAACAAACATGGACTGGATGACTAATGCATGGATCGCCACAGTGAAAGGAAGGATCCAATCACTAGAGATCTCTCCTCTAATATGTTGCCAAAACTCCTTGCAACTCTGCTCTTGGAAATAACGCAGTACTACAAAAGGGACTTCACTGTAGATTCTGAGTATGCTTTGGCATGATGCCAAGATCTAGATCTGAAGCTCCCAAGGTCTAGAACACTCTTGTAAAAGGGATAGAAGACTTTCCCAATGAAAAGGGGTGCTAGAGATGCATATATCTGAAGAGATCTATCCTCCACTTGCTGTAGCTCACAAGGACAACCCAATCCTAAACAGGATCAACATTGTAGGTGCAAGATGAAGCTTGGCCAAAAGCCAGATAGTGGACAAGACAAACAAGGCTCCTCCAAGAGCTGCTCTAGGAAGGAGGTGGGATTCCCACTCAGGAACACCTAATGCTAAACAAAATTATTCTCAGCTAAACATATAGAGAATGATATATGTCTAACCATACAATATATTCAAAAAAATGATAAACATCAACAACCCTCTCATGCTGCTTTCCTCTTCCTTTTATAAGATAGGAGTCTTGTCAAACCCTAAACCACTTCATCAATTTAGCTCCTTTCACACTGTAGAGCCTCCATCTAGAACTGTGTTGTGCCTTAAGGAGGTTCAATGCATCTAGACTGCACTGTGGATTTGGTCAAGGTTGACCCAATCTCATAGTTCAAACCCATTCACACCTGAAAGTGTTTATTTTACATGGCCCAAATTTTTCCTTGTTCACATGGGCATTTATTTATTCATTATGTTCAGGAGTTTTACATGTACCCCTTTGCTCATTTATTCAATCAACGAAAAATGAAACAAAATTGAATATTCCTCTTAGCTTGGGCTAAGTAGGAATATTACAGCTTTCATCTCCCAGTGTTCCTACATTGGTGAATCCTAATACTCTTTGGTGTTCATTAAGCCTAAGCTGCCTAGTACCCTGTTAGAGTGCCTTCTATTGTTCAAGAGGATCCCGCTATCTACTACTCTTTGTATAAACCAAAGCCATCATATACCAGAACTTATTTTTCGTCAGTTATTCCCACTTGCTCTTGATTATTTCCATCAAAAAACATCATATTTTCCCGTTTCGTGTCAACTGATGTAGGACGCCTCATTGCCTACCTTTTGAAAAATCTCTTCCTATCGACTTCAACATCTTATCTAGGAAATTGATCCAGAAACGCGTCAATACCCAGATACTTGCTGACATCAGTGGAAATTCATCTTGTGTTTGGTTATGGGTTCTCATTATTGGCTCCCGATCGAATGATTCTACGAGTGTTTGACATAAACTCCTTTTTATTCACACTCGCTAGATTGTACTGCATCTTGGGGACCATCATCATTATCGGTGGCCACCCTCTCGTCTGTTAAACAGTTTTTGTTATTTACTGGTAATCATATAATTTCCTGCATGTTCGACTACAACTCATTCATTCACATGTATGAAAATATGCAGTTCAGTGAAGTGGCGACCACGTCCTTGGGTTGAGGGGTACACCATTACAGTTGTGTTTCCTCTCCCAAGTTGTGATATTGTTTTTGGAGATAGCTTTTCAGTTTGATCCTGTTATCACAGACACTTTCACGTTATGCTTATCAGTGGACATACTGTTCATATCTCTGTTCTAGAGAAATCATGTTGATTAGCTATTGAGCATGGGAATGCCCGACTTAAGACAGATACTATATTTTCTGAAAAATGTTGTTGTTTCAGGCTTTCCTCAGTCCTCTAATTCCTCTCATTCTACTACACTTGTTATAAAGTATTTCAGCCATCATCTTCATCTCTGACCTCACACTTTAGGGGGAATCTGTTACAAGGAAAATGACCTCCTCATCTGCTCAGAGGAGAAGGTAACATGGAAGCAAGAAAATGACCTAGACAAGACCCATTTTTACCAAGGTAACACACCCCAAAAACAGTTAGACAGCGCTATAACGCACTTGAGCCACAGTGTTATAACGCACTTGAGCCATGCAAAGGGGGCGTTAATGCCTAGGGTAACACTCTGTCTTGCCCAAGGGGCAGCGTTAACTGTGTTTAAGTGTGAAAAGGGAAATATCTTGCAGAAAAATGATTGGCATTTCCAACTTTATCTCAAAAGGGAATCAATTCAAAATAGAAACTAAATGGCACAAACCTTTTATTAGGCATTGCAAAACATAATTGAACTCCTATGGAAGGGAAAATAAAAGAAAGGTAAGGACGCATCTAGATCTTTCCCGATTTGAACAGGTTGAAATAGTTGGCAAGGTTTGTCCTCTCCATCTCCTATAAATTGGAGTTGTGGGATCTTGGTCTAAGGCCGAAGGTTTTATTATATGTGGAGTATAATTTCATTGTTTTAGTGTGAGGCTTGAAGATCAGTGAATTTCATTGAGAGCTTTTTGCCTTGAGCATCATCACACTTGGAGATAGAGAAAGAGATAGAGGAATTGGAAGATTGAGGAGGGCTTGGTGCAACTGACAGTTGTAATCCTCCTTTTTATAAATCAATAGAATTGTATCTGTTTTTTCCATTCGATGCATCAGTGTCACAATTGTTTTTCAATCGTCTATGTAGAAATATATGAATGGCTTGGATCTGTATTGTTTCGTGTTTCTTGTATGCTAGTTTAATCGATAAGAAACTATACTGTTGTAGAGATTACATGAGTGCTTTGATTGATTGCAGGATCTAGATTAGGAGCCAGTGAAGAAGGATCTCTAATTCACTGCTTGGAATTCTCCATAGGATCTGTTGTCCATAAAGAGGTAATATCTCCATCTTACTTTGTCGATTATACATATTAGCATGAACATGTATGCAGCATCTTTGTGAACTTTACAGCTAATCTGATTGTCTACCTCGGGCACCGAAAAGCCCTGAGAGGGATATTTAATAACCACCACCCAAGAATATTACCCTATAGAAAAAAACACCAAGTAGTGAAGCAAAACCAAACCTAAAACTGCTACATATTCCAAGAGAAAGACAATTGCAAGCTCCAAGCAGATTAGGGCTGATACACCTCCTATGACTAGTTGATGGAACCCTAAGAGGTGGAGTTCCATTATAATGGCCCCTAGTTCATTCTCACATGGTAATGAGGCACAGATAGAATAAAATGTGGTGGTTTGTAGTGATTCATCAGAGGAAAGACAAGGTGGGTTCCCAATTGTAGAGGAAGTATTGGAGGAATAAATTGTTGGAACGATAGTTGTGCCTGAAACTAGAGTCAAGGAAGTGAAGACCCCTAAATGGAAAAGGGGAGTATCAATAAAGGTAATAGTGTAGAAAAGGAAAGTGAAAATTTCAATTGGTGGAAGAACCCCTAGGAAAAGGGTGTGAGTAGTTGTTATACCAGAAGAGACTCAAAAACATGCTGCTACAGCTGAGAAGGAATGTGTTGATACAATTGGACCTAATGGGTTTGAGGAGAAACAAGACAAATAAAAGAAAAAAAAGTGTGTGTAAGAAGGACCCTCTACATCTGAAATCCTGAATGTTACAAAAGAGCATGAACAAGAACTAGAGAAACACTACGAAACAAAAGGACTAGTAACATCAGAGTAGACAAAAGGACAAGAGGTTTTTATTTCACTAAGTAAGATGAAGATTGACCCTCTTGTTCAAATTGAAAATATGAGAAAGGAAAATGAGGAGTTAAAGAAACAACTTTCCTTGGATGAAGAATAGCTTCATTTTAAGAATTAAACTAGATGGGATATATTAGGAGAGACTAGATAAATGGCATCATCTAATGTCTCAGAAAAAAATTGTAATGGATGCCAACAAATCCTTGAGGAGGCTAAAACCATGGAGAATGTTAATATTTCAGTCGGAGTACAAGTGGGGGAACAAGAAAAATAATTTTTACCTGTTATTCCACAAGAACCTATGGATGAAATTTTTGTTACACAAGAACCAACATTCGAAGAAGAGCATGAAGAAGAAAAATAGTCTACTAATCCATAAGAACATGTTTATGATGTTTTTGTTACACAATAACCTATATTTGAAATAGAGAAGACTGAAAATAAAAATATCGATGTGCCAAACGAACATATTGATAATGTTGTTGTTACACAAGAACCAATAGTTGGGATAGATAAATAATAGGATAAAATGGATAAGAAGGATTGATGCCGGGGAATTAGGCACTAGCCAGAAATGTAGGAGTTTTTTCCACATGTTGTGGCTAGTAGGGGTCGAAAATATTCGAATTATAATAGCTAGGTGTCAATACCTCAGCTGATTGTATTATTAGATCAGTTAGAGTTGTAGAAGTCGAATGGTTAGTCCATCTGTCATGTTTTAGTTTTCGAATAATTGTAATTAGGCTCTTGAATTACCATAACGGTCCTCACCAAGGAACTGAAAGGACATATGTTGATGTATATAAAGGTTATCCCTCGGATGTATAGAGAGAGAGCAGAGGAGAAAAAGAGGAGTAGAGAGATTTTGCAATAAAATCTGTGTTCACAATTGCTTCCAATTATATAGTTTTTGTCCGCGTTGCCATAGAGTCGTTTCAAATCCATGATTGTAAAGAGATTGTTTAATTGCGAGGTGATTGAACTCTGTGCATATGTATCTACTGGATCGAATTGTTGTATATATTCTGCATGTCTCTGTCTATTGTTTCCCTCAATTTGCTCGAGTAGAGAAGCCTGTGAAAATCCGTGGTCATTAACTCTGTTTTACGATAGTCGAAATCCGCTTAATAAAGAGATAACCTTGCTTTATTGTTAATTGAATCATGAAACGGGGCCAGACCCGAGTTAAATGAATAAGAAGGCCATTTTGACCCCGCATTAACCCTGGTCAATCACTGTAGCAAAACCACGAGCGGATTTGCGGAGGTGGATTGCCCATATCGCACCGCTTTTGTGGGTTGAGTGGTATTCCCTGAATTGGAGCGATTCCATAGAACCGTCGACGCATGGAAAGGGTGGACCCATGAAAACCACTATTTAAAGCATTCCATCTCACTTTAACGATCGTACCGGGACGCCGAGAGATATTATCGAGAGCCGTTGATCTGGGACGGGGCCATCGGACGGTGGTCGCCTGCCATAGATGCACGAACGATAACCAAGGTGCGCAGATGATAAAAAAGGGGTACGGTGCATGCGTTTGACTGGTCTATTGACTGTAGAAGTGGAGCCCAGGACAAAAGGTTTATCTCCCAGTTGTTTATTCGAAACAGAGCGTTGGAATTAATATAAATTTTCGAAGATTTAAACATTGATTATAAGGTTGGCGGCATAATATTAAACCGAGAGATTTGAATAAAATTGCAAGGGTTGCGAATTAAGTTTATTTATCAAATTCCACGAATTTGATAAATAAATCTCTGAGGAATATATAATTGGACCACGTGGAGTCAAAGAGTGGGGTCAGAAAGGGAATGTTGGTAGAGCCACAACGACGGTTGACCATCTCTCCTTAGGGGTGACTTTCAGTTGTTGTTGCGTCAAGGATGATGTTGAAACAACATCTGAAACAAATCATGTTAAATTTGAAGATTTGATAAGGGTATTAGAGTAGTAGGAGAAATTAGAACTCTTTCCCAAAGACAAAGCCATATTCCTAAAGAAGCACGAGGAAATGGTCAATAATCTTAAGAAGAGGTGGGTTGAAAATTAAGAATTGCAGAATTTGTGAAAATTCAAAAGGAGAGGAATCAAGCAATGAAATAGGTGAAGGAACTGCAAGGAGATATTAAGTTGTTACAACAAGAAAAAGAGCTCATTTATGATATCATTAATGGTTTATTGTATAGTATGCTTCCTTCTCCTTCTTATCCTTTATATTTTCAAGAAAAACATTATCTCCTCAAATTAACAACCCTAAAGGAAAGGTGACCATAAAAGACAAGGGAGATACATGACTTCCTGGAAATATTTCAAAGTGTTAATTTCTTAGAACAACACTTGTTGTGTGTGTTTTACCTGCATTATATTGTTTTATTTTGGGACAAATCATTCAATATGACACCCTATGTGGGAGATGTAACACTCAGGGATTTTGTTTCTTTTATGAAAAATCAGATAGGTTGGAAAGTGTTATCACTCAGAAAAAGTGAAACACTATTTTACATGGTCATAGAGTTCATTTTTCAAAGGTATGGTCATAGAGGTCATTTATCACAAGTTGGTATAGGATAATTTTATTTTTTTCATCTTTAACCTATCATAAGGTTCAAACCCACCTCCATTCAAGTCATATCATGTCCCATCAGTCATCATTTCCTGACATATTTCATTTCCCAAGATTTTGAATTCAAAAATGTCACTTTAGCCAATTTTTCCTCTTTTCGTATCATTTTACACTGTAAAAAGACAATTTTCGCTACAAAACTGCCTAATAGTTTCGTAGTGAAACTGTCAGAAAATGAACTAGCCACGCTACAAAGAAACGGATTTTTTGTTTGTCTTGTCAAATCCGGTGCAAGGTGTCAGTCCATGATTAGAAGAGTTAGGGTGGATGTCATTCGAGTTAGTTAGGGTTAAATCAAGGTACAAAGGTCATGTCTGAGGTCATCATTACTATTTTTAGCATGTATGAGTCATGATTAAAAAATCAGTTGTCATCAAAACTTTAAAACATTACCCAATTGAGCCTTTGTCATTCTCCGCTTCATTTTTGCATGCTATTGAGTTCTGGAGAGTTGTTTCACCAAGCCAAGATGGTTGCTGGCATTTTCAAAAGTTGCAGGTGTCACTAATCAAGCAAGGAAAAGAAGGTATAAAATCACCATGGCTACAAAGAAGAAGACCAACAAAGGTGGTCATTGCCTCAGATATGAGCCAATGGACATGAATTTTTTGAATGAAGACCCAACTACATTAGAAGTGTTTATAAGAACAGAGGTGTTTGCAATTCTACCAAAGTCTGCAAGGATGTCATTTGCAAGGTTTCAAAGGAGTTTTCTAAGAGTTTTACTGGATCATCTTCAAAGGTGGGAATGTTAAATCTCATAGTAACACCAAAAACCATTGCAGCAGCAACAGAAATCCCTAGAGGAGGAGAGAAATGGTTCAAAGGCATCAATTTCACCATGCAGGACTGTAAATAATTCATCAAGATAAAGCATAGTGAAATTGATCTCACAAATTCTATCCCAATGAGCTATATGAAGGAAAGCTACTCAAAGCTACTGCTAATCATTCAGAAGTACTTCACCTGTGAAGGGAGGTATTACATGGTCTACTCCTACCACCTTAGGCTTCCGATGCATTTTGTGGGTAAGAGGTCTCTTGATTTTCATTTTTACTTATACAGAAGCTTATCTAAAATTTTAGACAAGGTTCAAGTTAAAATAGGAGGAAATGAAACCTCTCTTTTTCATCATGGTTTGATCAAGTTGCTGGTGTTAGAGAAGTTAAAAAGATTAGGCAGATATTGGTCCTATTTTTTGTTCATAAGTGGTTATGAAGTAGATGCTACTGTTGGGCCGCTAATATGTTATTATTATTATCACTTTTTAACACCTATTTCATCCATTTCTACTCTTCTTTATCATGTCATTTATCATAATTTATCATATAATTCCATTTTATAATTATTTATGCTCTTATGGATAAATATTATTTCTTCTATTTTATTTTTAATAAATTGATAATTATGCATGATTTTACCAATTATGGTTCATTAATAAAAATTTTGTAACATCACTCACCATTTTAGCCTCCAAGATATTTTCTAGATTGCAGAGTTGATCTCCAACTCATCACTAAATATGCCAACTCAGAAATTCGCTGGAATAAGAAGTGACAGTTTTGCATTGGACGTATTAGGTAAATGGAGAAGACTCTAGAAAATCCAAAACATGGGTTTTGTCCAGAACGAACTGATTTAACTTTAACAGAAGTACATTTTTCCCAAATTCGGCCTGTATAGAGATAAACGGAAGGTTCTCTGAGGATGATGTTCCAAGATTCGCTGTTGTGGCCGTTTTCCAAATTCTTCCAGTTGCAATACCAAATTCGACTTGTTCCTATTAAATGATTGATGGAAGGATATTTTAGATATGATATTGCTGATCAATTGGTTGTGAGCAATCCAATTTTGTAATAGGAATCATTTTTAACCATATCGGTTGTAACTTCTCTTTTCTCTATGTGTATTTAAATCAGAACAGAGATCAGAGTAGGGGGGTTATTATGTGGATTCATGATGGATGATTATAGAGAGAATTAGATGGATTATTAGATTAGAGATACATAGGATAGGATAGGAGGAATGGGAGAATTACTATTGAAATTGTAACTTTAGTCATTGACTCTCGCTGTTGAAGCAGAGCACGAACTTGCTGTAATGATTATGCAATAATGAATATATAAAAACAGTTGCAGTTCCTTCGCATCTCCTGAAGTAATCCGGAAGTATTCACCGATGGCTAAGGGCCCAGCTCCTGGTGTATATACTTGTCGTTCCTATACCATATAGTGTGGTTTTCCTTATTTCTGATTTCTGCAAGTATGGTTTGTTTAATGATTACTTTTTGCAATTGAATTGCATTTCTTTTCTTTTCCCTCATAACAAGATCATTGCTTTCTGCAAGTATATTGTTGTGTTTATCATTCTAATTACAGAGCTTCGTTGTTCATTTCAGTAACTTTTTTTTGTTGTTCATTGCAGTCACATAAGCATTGCTATATATTTCTATTATATAGCGTTGCTGCTCATTTACTTTCTACAATCATTTAGTTTTTCCTTTTAGCATTCTTATAGTTAGCATAATTATCTCATTTCCATCAGTTGTAGTAGCATTATTGATTTAATTTATAGCCATTTCCAATTTGTTATTTAGTGGGTTGTGTGTGAGATCAACAAATGTAAAGAACATTGGCTATTTCTGTCAAAGCTCTCAGATTGAGGATCTTATTTATGCTTGATTAGTTTACATCAGTTAAAAGAGGAATGAGTTATTGCTACTGTATCCTCGACTGATAATTGATGTTAATTTGTTGAATGAATGATTTAGTTTTAGAGCATTGAGTTTCCTTTAGTTGCAAGTGGGATTTATTAAAAGCATCCGTTTATTCTTGTATTTGAAAGATCTATACTACATTTTAAGAAACATTACTCTCTGGGATTATAGCGTGCACATATTGTGTACACTCTTGAAATAAGAGGACTTGCACGAGTTGATAATTAATGTGGGATAAATAGGAGTTTTAAAAGGCACCTTTTAGCACCCAACATTTTGGCGCCATTTCCAGGGAGAGTGTTGCCATTTCACAAAGAGTGATGTCTGTTTGATATTTTTTTCTGGGAAAGAATTGGGTATTAAAAACGGAAGGTAAGAACCTGCGTAACTAGCAAGTAAATTGCTTGGTCCCCCGCCTGCTTTCCAACAGAATTGCTAGGAATTTAAGGTAGAAATGAACGTTTGTATTTTAAAGGTAGAAATTTTGAAAAAAATCTTGTAATTCCACTTGAGTGGTTATGTAAGCACCACCCATTTCACTAACCAATTGACAGGAACATTGGAAGGAGGATCCTTAAAGAAAAATATGATGAACATCTTCTATTATGGTAAGAAATGGCTCACATTTCAAATTTTGAATTCTTTATCAAAGATCTAGGAGGAGTGAGACAAATGCACATAATTCTCCCATCGTCTCTACCAAATTTTCATGGTTTGACAAATGAAGATCCCGATACATTCTTATTTGAGTTTAAATACTTTGTAGAGGATATGATTATTGCACTAATGATCAAAGGTTGAAAGTGTTTCCTCTTACTCTAAAATGAGCAACTCTCTGATGGTTCATGAGCCTAGGTGGGAACTGCATCCAAAAATGGGAGGACATGAATAACATCTTCTTGAAGAAGTACCAAGACTACTACAAATCCAATGAAGATATTTTCGGTATGATACAAGGGGAAGATGAAAGCTTGGAGGACTATGTAGAGTGATTTCAATATAACCTTCAAAAATCAAAGCATAAGCATTTGGAAAAAGAAATCTTGAAAACACTCATTATTAAAGGAATCAAACATGAATTTTTAGAACTCTTAAATCTGATAGGAAAAGGTGATGTTTTTCAGTTATCATATGATGATGGTTGTGAATTGTGCATAAGGTATTCAAGAGGAATTTCCAAGGATGGTAAGAATTCTAGAGAAGTTTCTTCTTTCTTTTCCAAATTTACTACAAGAACAAGAGACATAAGAGCTGAAATCAATGTTTTATTTGAAAATATTAAATATGATTTCATTAGCTCTCTAAATTCACAATTGAATGTTTTGCAGGTTCAGAAAAATCAAGAATTTGATGAAGTGTTTTTCCCTCATTACCGAAAGGAGCATCCCATAGATAGTTGTTCTTCCTTATCTAGGATGGAAGTAGCATATCAAAGAGATAGGGAAGCTGCAACAAGGTCAAAACCATGGAAATCATGGCCTACAGGTATGGTTCAAAACACTTCCTCTCCATTCTCTTACTTGCATAATCCATTATGGAACACTCATATGTTAGGGCAGACATGCCAATCTCAATATAACCACCACCAATCTTGTCTACAAGTTTGGCATGGTTCATCTTATGATTGCATGACTACTCTCCCTCATCTTGTAGCACAAACACATCTTCCAGCTCTTCCACAACATCTTTCTTGCCCATCAAAATCATCCATTCAACCCAATCAACTACATCATCAAAATGCTCCATTCCCTACACAATTTCCCGCTCAACTCATTCCACACCATAATAAAACAGTACAACATGATTATAGTGTTGAAATACAAAATTTACCCACCCTTCCCACCCATTCTATCTCACATGCACCATTGGAGAAAACTTATACTAAGATTCAGAATGTCTCAAATCCAAAAATTGTAGAGGTTATGAAAGAAAATGAGGTTTCTTCTAGCCTGCATCAACAAGTTGTTTTAAACACTCAAGAACTTCATGATATGATGGCTATGGGAAATCAAGAAAGTAAGGGATACATTGAAGAATGGTTTCACTCCATTTGTTTGTAGCATCACTTCATACTTCAACAATTTTTGGCACCATCTTTTCAAGGGAAGTTGGCTTCTCATACCCTACTATTTACTAACATGCATTTTTCAAATTTGGTTATGTACATACTAGAGGCCTTATTTCGAAAATGGCTCCACTGGAAGTACTCTTATACGTAAGCATATTCAATTTTCAAAGAAGAGTAGGTTAGTAGAGAAAATAAATAAATAAGCCTACATAAATAAATAAATTTTTATTATTATGTAAAAATTGTTTTTGTTACAACACGCTATGGAAATCAACATCGGTGATAAATATTTTAATTTATTTGTGTATGTAGATGTATTATATTGAAAATAACAACTCTACAAACACTCATATTCATTTTTATCACCAATATGGAAAAATTGCTTGAATATCATATGTTTTGGCTTGTGGGCTTGATGAAATTTCTGAAAACAGAGTTGGGACAGTCATGTTTTGAGGGACCAAAAGTGAATATTTTTAAAGCATGTTTCTATCCTAATTATCCCTTGATGTCTACTTTCCAACCCAATTTGAATCACTCCATTTGGATTTGAAATGAAAAACTTATAACCAAAACATTGAGAGGGTGTCTAATAGGTAGCTCAGGAACAGAGTTGGGACAGTCAGTTTTTGGAGGCCTAAATGACTATATTCTTAAAACATATTTCTATGGTATATTCCTCTATGAATATATTTAAAAAAAAAAATTGAATCACTCTATTTTGATATCGTATGAGAAATTTATGACCAAAATACTGACTGCTTATCGTAAATCAGCACTCTTGAAACTTTGTTTTCTCAGCTGTTCACTAGCGTATTTGACCCATCAATTCTTCTTTTCTTAAAAACGTGTTTCTATTGGAGATAAATAAAGTAATATAATTTTATTTACAATTTTAATCAGCTTAATCCGTCATCAAATGAAAAATATATGCTTAAAATATCCATTGTTGGTCTAAGATAGATAATCGAAAATGACTCTGTTATGCAGGTTGTTCTAAGTAACATTGACATATCATATCATGGAATTTTTAAAACATATTTTTATTGGAGATATACCTTTGAATTATATATCATTTGGCTTTGGATTCACTCAAATTGGATGAAAAACAAAGAATTTATGATTAGAACACTGGAGTTTAGCATGATTGGCCACTGCTCTCCCGCAGGTAATAAATTAATTTTACTTTATTTTTTTTCCATGGATTTGTTCTACAGAGTAACTACTTATTAGTTTTTTTGCATAATTCTTGGATTAGGGGAGCCTGATCACCTCTCTTTATCCATGTTTTAATGTTTTATTTCAGGTAGACACTCGTTTTTTTGCAGGTCTGAGGAGAATAAAGAAGGCCAATTTATGGACGAGCGATTCTTGAAAGAAATTTTAATGAAACAAGCGTATTTCATTTGATTAATTACCTAACAGATTAATTAAAAAAAAAAAATGAAGAATTGATTCCCATTTTGAAGATTCATGTCACTTCTGTCAATACATTTTTCCGAAAGATCATTTTTTTCCATTGACAAATTGATATTCCCTTAGGAAATAACATCATAGTTGTTGTAACTAACTTATTTATTTATGATCATGCTTTTAAATAAAGTGTTGTCTATTTTCTGATTTATCTTATGTTTTTGTGTTTTAGGTGTTGATTCCTTCAAATTGCAGTTTCCACTCCATTGGCGATTGAACAATAAGGACCCCACCATGCAAGTTTCAATTGCAAAAGGAAATCCTTCGGAAACTTCATTTCTGTAAAAAGTTATTTCTTTTTAAATTGTAAATATGATTGTTTTATGTGTTTTTCTCTATTTTTTTGCAGCTGTAAATATGATTTATTTTCTCTATTTTTCTATAAATATGATTGTTTTTCTCTGTTTTTCTATAAATATGATTTATTTTCTCCGTTTTTCTATAAATACAATTGTTTTTTCTTGTTTTTCTATTGCTTTTCTTTTAACAATTGTCTTTCTATTGTTTAGAGTAGTAGGGATGATTTCTTTGATGTTCCCTATAGGGAACACCAAGTTTCGTGTGTTTGTCTTTTTGTTGTTCCTCTTAAGGAACAATTGTCGTTCCTCTTAAGGAACATCAGTCGTTCCTCTTAAGGAACAACAGTTTCGCTTGTCTGTCTTTTTGTTGTTCCATTTAAGGAACAATTTTTGTTCCTCTTAAGAAACAACATCCGTTTCACTTAAGGAACAACAGTTTCATGTGTTTGTATTTTTGCTGTTCCATTTAAGGAACAAATGTTGTTCCTCTTAAGGAACAGCAGCCGTTCCATTTAAGGAACAACAGTTTCGCGTGTTGATTTTTTTGCTATTAATTTTAAGGAACAACACTTTTTTGTGTATTTTTTTTGTTGTTCCTTTTAAGAAACAACACTTTTTTGTATGCATTTTTTGGTTGTTCCTTAAAAGGAACAACATTTGTTTTTTTTTTGGTATATTTTTTTGTTGTTCCTTTTAAGGAACAACACTTTTTTTGGGTGTATTTTTTGTTGTTCCTTTTAAGGAATAACACTTTTTTTGGGTGTATTTTTTGTTGTTCCTTTTAAGGAACAACAGTTTTTTTGGGTGTATTTTTGTTGTTCCTTAAAAGGAACATCATTTTTTTTTAGTGTTTTTGCTGTTCCTTCAAGGGAACAACACTTTGGGAATATTTTCGAGAACAACCCTTCCTCCCTCTTGTGCGATTATTCCTAATTCATCTCAACCACATTTTATTGCTTCCCTTGCATCGCATGAAGTACAATACTTTTATGAGGACAAAAATTATGGAGTCTATTGAAGTAGGTGAATATCCTTGACGTTATGATCTTTAACAAGACAGCTTCTTGATGATAGGTTTAAAAAAAAAACAAACAAACAAACAAAAGGGACACAATTATTTATATATCACTTTACTGTATTGATTTCTACTGTATATGATACTGATTGAACATCTTTACCATGCTGGTTCCACTTCTCCTAGCTACAATTCTCTCTACCTATTAGTAATATTATGGGTATATTTTCTTTCTATTGACATGTTCAAACTTCTTCCACCATCCCCACTCTTAAGGAGTACTGAGCCTCCCTCTATTTATCATAAAAGGTGTAAGAACAAAAAAAAAAATTCTGCAGATAGAGGATAGGGGGTCTCATTAAAGAGCCAGCCTACAATGTTCATAAGGTTGTAGCGATGTGACATTCCCACTATGGCCACCACACCAGGGTTATGATCCATTGGATAGCCATAATATCCTTGGAACAGGAGGTCTCATCATGAGCCGGCCTGATCACTTTTGCTATTTCCTAGTGAATGTCAGTTTGGTTATCTGGTTACTACGCCAACACACTGATCTCTTCTGTAGAACAATGGAATTCTCCAACTATAAATTGAGAATCCTGGTTCATATGGGTTAAAAAGAAACCCTGCCGAGGCTATGGACGCATGTTGGTAGAAAAGGCTCTGCTTATGGTATTGAAGTTCTATTTTCAACATCAATAATTATTATAATACCCTCTTCCTACTTTTCTTTTTATCAGAGAGATTATTTCCCTAATTTCTCCCTACTATGAACCTTTACACATGAGTTAATGTTTTTTAATCAATCATATCATTTTCAGATGGAATATCATCAGTAAGGTATCTTTTCTTGCATATTTTTTTCCTTTTTACTTACCACATTACCTATCATCAACCCAAGCATCTTATCTCTTATTCATAACTATCTTTATACACTTTAACTCATTATAACCATACCTCTTGTTGTCCTATCATTTGATATGTATACTCTGCTTCATTTACTGTTGTATTATTCGTTCCCTTGCCTTGTCGTCAGCACAACACTTTTTCTACGCTTTATGGTCATGGAATCCCTTTTTAAATTGGAAAGGGGAATGTATGCATTATGGATAGCATGCGATATAAGTACATAATTCTGCCATAATTTGCTGATTTGCCACAATATTCATACTGCATTTGTACAGAAGTTTTTCTGATTGAACTTTTGGTATACATATTATCTGTTGCTCTTCAAAATTAACACTATGGATTCAAGAAAATTGCATGTTGAATCGTGATTTGGTTCCAGGAGAACAAGTATGGGGGAGGAATTTTATTTGCAGCACGACCACACTATTGCAACTAACAGCAAAGGCTCGCACAACTCGCGAATGCACACAATTATTCAAACATGATGTGCTTGCATGGCTTCCACCTTTTGCATCACTTTCAGTATCCGCTCAGCCTACATCAGCTTCAACAAATGCCAGTCCATACATGTCATTCCACATTTTTTTTCGGAGGTAACACTTGAGGTAAAATATCATAATTTTCTGATTTATTACGAATTTCGGAGAATTTCATGAAAATCCATTGAGCATTATTTATCATCATTCATTCCACATATTTACCACTTCCCATTTTTCGAAGACATATCATCTTTCATTTTGGGGGAGTGTTTCTTTCCTTCATTTCTTTCTTATGACCATGTCACTAATATTCTTTATCATCCATTGATATTCTTATTCATTCTCAACACCTCCCTTATTCCATGTTGTTTTACACCAAGCATAGATTTCAACAGATTGTAGAAACCACCTCTCTTTGTTTTCTAGCATTGCATGAGGACATGCTAATTCTTCAGTTTGGGGGAGGAATTGCTACACATGATGGATGTTTTCTACTTTCTTTCTCGTTTAAGGCATACAATTTCATTTTTATACAGTGTAGAAATTGATTTTCATATATCTTTAAAACTATGAATTGAATTCTTGTGATTTCTAAATAACAAAGAGGTATCATTAAAATACAAAAACACAGATAAATTCACGCTAAATTAGTTCATAAAATTTTGAAAATTATGCATTATCACCTATAGCCATTTTGTTTATATCTCATGATCCGTGCATCAAAATGATCTGATTTTTGAGAAAATGGTTAATGAATTTTGTTGCTACTTATATCATATTTTGCTGTAACTTCATATACATATAGTTGAACGTCAAATGTAAAAATTGTTACGCCTTCATCAAGATTGCTAAAATTGAATATTCATTATTTGAGGAAAATTTTATTTGTTCCATTCATTTCATGAGTTGGAATGAACAAATTTTTTTTGCTTGGTTAACACATGGGTTTTGTCTTTGGATTGCATGAGGACATGCAATATATTCAGTTCTGGGTTGCATGAGGACATGCAATATATTCAGTTTGGGGGTATGTTGGGCCGCTAATATGTTATTATTATTATCACTTTTTAACACCTATTTTATCCATTTCTACTCTTCTTTATCATGTCATTTATCATAATTTATCATATAATTCCATTTTATAATTATTTATTCTCTTATGGATAAATATTATTTATTCTCCTTTATTTTTAATAAATTGATGATTATGCATGATTTTACTAATTATGGTTTATTAATAAATTTGTTGTAACATCACTCACCATTTTAGCCTCCAAAATATTTTCCAGATTGTAGAGTTGATCTCTAGCTCATCATTAAATATGTCAACTCAGAAATTCGCTGGAATAAGAAGTGACAGTTTTGCATTGGATGTATTGGGAAAATGGAGAAGACTCTGGAAAATGAGAAACATGGGTTTTGTCCAGAATGGATCGAATTAACTTTATCAAAGAATAGTTTTCCCAAATTCGGCCTGTATAGAGAGAAACAAAAGGTTCTCTGAGGAAAATTTTCCCAGATTCGCTATTGTGGCCGTTTTCCAAATTCTTCCAGTTGCAATACCAAATTTGACCTATTCTTGTTAAATGATTGAAGGAAGGATATTTCAGATATGATCTTGCTGATGAATTGGTTGTGAGCAATCCAATTTTGTAATGGGAATAATTTTTAATCATATCGGTTGTAACTTCTCTTTTCTATATGTGTATTTAAATCAGAACAGAGATCAGAGAAGGGGGGTTATTATGGGGATTCATGATGGATTATTAGATTAGATATAGATAGGATAGGATAGGAGGAATGGGAGAATTACTATTGAAATTGTAACTTTAATCATCGACTCTCACTGTTGAAGCAGAGCACGAACTTGCTGTAATGATTATGCAATAATGAATATATAAAAATAGTTGCAGTTCCTTCGTATCTCCTAATGTAATCCGATGGTATTCACCGGCGGCTAAGGGCCCGGCTCCTGGTGGATCTAATTACTGTTCCTGTACCATATAGTGTGGTTTTCCTTATTTCTGATTTCTGTAAGTGTGGTTTTTTTAATGATTACTTTCTGCAATTGAATTGCGTTGCTATTCTTTCCCCTCATAACAAGATCATTTCTTTCTGCAAGTATATTGTTGTGTTGCTCATTCTAATTACAGAGCTTCATTATTCATTTCAGTAACTTAGTTTTGTTGTTCATTGTAGTCACATAAGCGTTGTTGTCTATTTCTATTATATAGCATTATTGCTCATTTACTTTCTGCAATCATTTAGTTTTTCCTTTTAGCATTCTTACAGTTAGCATAATTATCTCATTTCCATCAGTTGCAGTAGCATTATTGATTTAATTTATTGCCATTTCCAATTGGTTATTTAGTGTGTTGTGTGTGAGATCAACAACTGTAAAGAACATTGGCTATTGCGGTCAAAGCTCTCAGATTGAGGATCTTATTTATGCTTGATTATTTTACATCAGTTAAAAGAGGAATGAGTTATTGCTACTGTATCCTCGACTGATAGTTGTTGTTACTTTGTTGAATGAATTATTTAGTTTTAGATCATTTAGTTTACTCTATATGCAAGTGGGTTTTATTAAAAGCATATGTTCTTGTATTTGAAATATCTATACTACATTTTAAGAAACATTACTCTCTGGGGTTATAGCATGCACATATTGTGTACACTCTTGAAATAAGAGGACTTGCACGGGTTGATAATTAATGTGGGATAAATAGGAGTTTTAAAGGGCACCTTTTAGCACCCAACAACTATCACCCCTAAAATAACTCCCAAACCTAGAGATATCCCATCACCTTCAGTGGCAGAGAAGTTAGAACCATTGAGCATGGAGATAGAGCCTTTGCAGAAGGTTGACACACCCAAAGTTACACCTGCAAAACAAACACCAATAGTTATAAAACATGGCAGAAAGAGGGTTACAAGAAGCCAAACAGTGGCTAAAGGTAACTTAGAGGAAATATTGCATGCCATTGATATTGAAGAAACTCTCATAGTCCAAGCTGAAGATAAGAGAAATACAGGCATTTACAATGAATACAAGCCTCAAATAGGTGATGCAACAATATATTGAACCAGGAAAGCTTATCAGCATAAATTTTAGGAGGCTGAAGCTTATTTTTATTACATTTCATATCTATAACATATCTGCATACAAAATTGTAGATCTATTGCAGATCTGTATACAGAAGGGACTTTAGAATACACTCCCATTGGGGATCTCAACAAATGATTAACAACAGTGAGTAGATCTGAGATCTAAGTCGCAGTTCTGCAGCAGTATTCAGAAATTCTACAGTAAATATATCAACAAGTAAATTAGATCTGAAGGTTACATGGATTGGTTGGCCAATCCATGGATCGCCACAATGAAAGGAAGGATCCTTTCCACCAGAGATCTCTCCTCCAGGAGAATTCCAAACCCCTGCAACTCTGCTCTTCAAGAATTACACAGATCAGGGAGAGAAACTGCGTTGTTTTATTCAGTACTGAATAGGCCTGATGCCTATATCTGAACATGCAGCTCCAATGTTCCAATACACTCTTCCAAAATTTTAAAAGACACACTCACTGAGAAGAGGCACTATATTTTCCTAGATCTGAATAGATCTAGCTTCCACTTGCTGCAGCTAACTTAGAAAATGAAACCCTCACTAGATTTACACTGCCAAAGAGAGATGGAGCTTGGCCATATGCCAGATAGTGGAGAAGAAGCACAAAACCCTCCAAGAGCTACTCAATGGAAGGATGGAGAACCCCCAACAGGAGATCCTCACTAGTCTCTTGCTAAACAGCCCAGAGAACTATAATTTTTCTAAGCAGACATAATTATTGAAAATCAAATACCTTCAACAACCCTCTCTAGTTGCCTTCTCCTTCCTTTTATAAGATGAGGGCTTGCCCAAACCCTAAACCACCTTGAATCACTTAACCCCTTTCACATGAGGTCCTCCTTCTAGAACTGCGATGTCCCTTTATGAGATACATTGAATCGAGACAGTGTTGTAGATTTGTTCAAGGTTGATCCAGTCTCACAGCTTAAACCCCTTTCACACCTGCAAGTTGATTTTGTGAAAATGGCTCAGATATAGCTGTGTTTACGTTGAGCATTGATTTATTCACTGATCTAAGTAGTTTTACATGTCCTCCATTAGTCATTTATTCATAAATGGAAAATAAAACAAAATTTAAATATTCCTATTAGCTTGGGCTAATTAGGAATATTACAGCCCTCCCCTCCAAAAGTGTTGCTTGCCCTCAAGCAACTGACAAGGTGAATGTTGAAAAATCTTCTCTCCTCCTTGGGGTCTCCATGCTATCATCCACATGAAATGAATCACCTCCCAGCTTGGTAATTCATAGAAATACACCTCTCTAATATCAATGAGAGGCATATCCCAGCTCATATGGCTTGCCTCCTAAAGAAACAAAAGTGTGATTGTGGCAGCCATATCATCTCTCATGCTCCCTTTAGAGCATGCACTGTAAAATATGTGGGGATTTTCTCCCCCAAGGGACACATCCATCCAATGTGTCTCTCCCCCACACAGGCTCCTCTTAAGAATAGGAACAATAGTAGCATAAGGGGCCAAAATGAGAATCATGTTGGCTGCCCATGTAGCAAATGTGAAGGAAAATGGTCCCTCATGTGTAACCAATGCAACTTGAATCTCAGCTGCAATAGAGACTGAAAAAGTATGTGGTTTCTCAACCACTTTCTTGGTGCCCCAATCTCCTCATAAGTTCGGAGGAAGTGAATGATGGATGAGGCAATGTGAGTATGCCCTCCAAAACAAAATTCCTCACCAAGTCCTCCTAGGGAGTGGTCCTCGACAATGCTCATGGCCTCAAGTAGACCATGCATCCTCAAAGAAAGAATGCTCCTCCTTGGAGCAACATCCTGCACACATATGGTTAAGGGATGCATACATTAATTAGATAAATAAAAATAATCAATACCCTTACCATAATTTTATCTCATGCAAAGGGAGCAGCTCATAGATGATTCCCCTTCCATCCTCATAGAGAAGAGAGGTGACTGTATTAACTCTTCCAAAGAGTTATGTGCATAGATAGCTCCCATGCCAAATGTGTAAGTGGGAAGGCTGCTATCCTTCCCTTGCTTCTCCTGCCACACCGCAAAAATTGAAATGAGAGTGGGTGTACCAAGACCTTCCAAGGTCTCCAATCTTCTGAAATCGATGATTGGTGCCTCAGTAGGTGAAGCATTCATCCTCCTTTGCTGATCCAGTGGTCTCCTTGGTGCAATTTCTCCATGCAATGAGACATCCTCAACAATAGGTGACTGAACATATTAATGGAGAAAACCCTCCATGCTTCCATTGCGCAATCCAATCACCTTCTTAGGTGCATCAACATTCTGTAATGGATAGGAATGAGGTTGGTACTCTTCCCTATCTCCTCCTTGCGTCTCCATGGTTCTACACCTTCTCATCGATGGCACATGTAGATCATGAAATGTGCCTTGATCTCCATACATGAGATCTTGGGGATTTTCTTGCCATACCACAAGAATCCCTCTTGTTGGAGCAAAAGCTCCTCCTTCCTTTGCTTGAGGTGCTAGTTCAAGTCTAGATTTGACAGTGTTGTTGCCCTTTATTTCTACAACAAAATTGGGCAACCTCTCAATGATAGGATCTACCTTTGAAGAAGAGATCTCTCTATTCTTTTGTTCAAAGGTGTGGGAGGAAAATATTACCTCTAACAAGGCATGATGCAGGTTCTCAGCCTCTTCTATAGGCCTCTGAAATGGATCTGCATTTTTATGCAGGGCTTTTATTTGGTTCTTCTCATTTAACTTCACCATAGGTGTTCCATGAACTCTCTTATAAAAAATTTTCACTAATGCCTTAGTGAAAGTTATGTAAGATGAAGTATTCACATTTCTGAAGGGAAGGAACTCAAATTTCCACCAAGCATAGGCCTTACCTTTCAAGTGTAGTGTTGCAACTCTGAGGGCTTCTTCTTCAGGAACTTGGTGCAGTTGCCAGAAGGTGTCTAGCTCTTCCACCCATTCTTTGGCTAATCTTGTAGGTGATCCTTCAAAGGTAGATAGAGTAAATCTATCACTCTGCTTTCTCCTCCTCACCTTGGCCTTGCAATACTCTGTGTTAGCCACCTATGAAATTTGTTATACCAAAAGGTGGCTAAATAGTTTTTTGGAGCCTTCAAGGAACAAATTTTATTGCAAAAAAGTGTTATCTCTTGAAGACTCTTGAAGGCCTCATGCCTCTGTCCAAAATATTCCCTACTACGCCCATTTTACACTCTGGAATTTTGCTGATTTCATGAGGAAAGACTACTGCAAAATCCCTTTTTCCTCCTCCTCCATTAAGAAAACTAACCTTCATTTTGCCCTCCTTTTCCTCCATTAAACTCCTCTATTTTCATGATTCCCCATATTCCATTCATGAAAATCATTTTTTTACCTAGTTTAAACTCATTTTTAAACTATACCGAAACCCCCAAAGCCCTTTGAAAACCAGAAAAAATCATAAAAAATACATATTTTTGTATAAAGGCTTAAGCGCCTTTGGGCTTGGTCTTAAACCACTTACCCATTATATGCTCTGGTGCTAGAACTAGGCGCTAGACCCTTATCGCATCAGATTTTTCCTTTGGGAGCATTTTTAATGTTTTTTCCCCACCTCCGATCGTGATGGCTCGATCGCGTAATCCAACAGCCACGCTCCTCCCCACACCCTCTAAGGAAGTAAAACCAAATAACGCAAGATTTTTTAATATAGTTTTGTATTGTGCAGGTGTTTGAATGAAATTCCATTTTATGAGTCAAACTCTATACTTCATGATCAGCTATCGATCACTCGAAGGATCGATGGCGCTCCAGTATGGTACTGTAATGTTGTTGTCCGTAGGAGCTGCGAACCTTTTCCAAAGGAAGAAACTTGCTTATAGAAGAAATAAATTGGGAATGAGTTAATGGAGACACAGTTCTGAGGTTTGAACCTAGAGTTTAATGGACCGACCAACAGTCACTTACTGTTCAAAAGCCAGAAGCAGTTTTGATCACACTGCTTTTGGTACGGAAAGGAAACCACTCGATGGTAAGTGATCCTATAAAAAGCCACCACGTTGACGGGACAATACCGCCTCATCACTCCCTCCTTGGGCGTTAAATGTTGACTGTGGACTCAACGCGATATTGATGTACGTCGTCCGATCTAAGGTTGGCTCATCAAACGGTGATCGCACTCAAAGTAGCTTGGGGGATAAACTAAGGTATGGCGTGACCCATGGCCCATAAATCAATCACCCTGGTCCCCATAGCCATGACAGCAGTCAAAAGTCCCACAGAATCGGTGGTCCCCGACGCCTAGTCAGCACCCACGCAGCAGCAACTGATTGGAGCGGGTCTTGTTTGGTTTCTCGCATAGTCGAGAAATCCGGACCTAGGGAGCTTTATAAGGCAGATTTAATAGAAAATTTGGGTCACACTTGGGCTGACGTCAGCAGGCCCCAAAACGGACCCGGGGAGCTTTATATGGCATATTTCATAAAAATTTCGGGTCACAAACACCCTGACGTCAGCAAGCTCCTTTTGTGACCCGAAATGGTTTATGCAGTGTGGTTTTATCAGGAGTTTTGAAGTCTAGATATATTATTTGTTAAAGGTGATTAAATGGTTTTTCCATTATACTAAAAAAAAGGTGCCAGAGGCTGGGGTTCAATCCTCACACCTTCGATTCGTTAAAAGGAAGCCATCCATGGGTTAAAATTTCCATGTCTCGTCAATGCTTCAAAGGAATTGATGCCTCACGATCCCTGTGCAGCACTGCACACCAAAAAAACACAATAAATCAATCACGATCAAAGAGTATCAGTGTCGAAGACAGAACGCACCAGAATGGAAGATTGAAGACAAATTTATGAGGATTATGGCTAAGATTGATTATCAAAAGCCTAATCCTCCCAATTAAGACACAGTTAAAAGAAAATTATAAGTTTTTTATCAGACAGAAAGGCCTCCACCGCCACATCTGAGGCAAATTGATTCCTCCCGGATACCACAGTGCCACCTGTGCCTCAAAGCATTCAAATAGAGGCCGAAGTTATTGATCAAGATCAGAAATTTGCCTCAGCGCAGCTAGAGAGTTAATTTTGCAAATAAACTTAATGACAAAATATCAACAGAGTTACTTTAACATAACACGGAGCCTCAAAAGTCAATAAGAGCTCCCACTGAGCTTAATCTTAAATGAAAAACATTGATACAAATAGAACACCTGTAAACTTCTTCATCGAGCCCCCCAAAGGCCGAGAAGCCATTAAGACTGTATTAATGATCCTTGGAGATCTTTTATCAGATCTCACCTCCTCATTCTTCTATAAGTACTCCTGGAGAATATGAGAAAGGGGTTGGTTGCTGAACTTTGAAATATAATTGAGCTTGAGACTTCTACTTGTAAATAGTGTTCACTGGCTCTTGAAGCTCTGATTAGGATAGATAAGTTAGTCTGGGAAGCGTAGATGATTGTTAAGCTAGAGCATTGGACTTAAAGCTGTAGCTGGTTTGGAGCATCAATACAAGCTGATTTATGGGATCCTGGTCTATGTTGACGGTGATGTTATTTCTTATTGTAAATTGCTATTTTATTTTTGTTTCCACTGTGTTCATCTTCTCTTATAAAGAACATCATGCATAGAGTTAGGACCTATTGTATATCAGTACCCTTCTCTGACTGAAAATCTTTATCTACATGTTTTCTTCCGATTTGTGTTATTTAGGAACGATTTAATTCAGTTTAAGCATAGGAATGTTGGCATTCCCTCGTCCTATTGCCTTAAGCTAATTGTTATTTTTAAATGTTATTTTCAGTATATGTTAAGTAGAGATGAACTAGGAAGATATGGTGTGCCCTGGTCCTCTTTTTATTCCCAAAGACTGTCTGAATGTTTCCCTTGGAATGTGTTGAAAGCTGGCTAGTGTTAGAGCACTTACCAGATCTTGGGCCATTCTTTGTTATCTTTGTGTTTGTCTTGAAAGTTACGAAGTAGAGCAGAGCTAGGAGAGGATTTGTGGTGAGCTCGGCCCGCTAGTTTCTTCTCCAACAGTTGCCTTCAAGTTTCCCTTTGTTTTAAAACGTTTTTCTATTGAAAGTGCATCAAAAGCAGGCTAGTTTAGAAGTACTTACCTAATGTTATATTAATTTTATGTTTTTCTTAAGTGTATGTCAAAAGCAGGCTAGTTTAGAAGTACTTACTTGATCTTAGGCTGCTCTTTGTTCTTCATTTGTTTAAATCCCCTCTTTTTGTAACACTTCATCCCATAAAATCAAAATTTAAAGAGATCCTTAGACATAGATGACTTGCCCCATGGACCACTCTTGTGCCTTGCTATTTCAATTAAACCCTATTATGACTCCATAGCCCAATGGTCTAAACCTACAATTATCTATCTTTCTAGCCAAAGCTTCTTCTATTTGCTTGCAACTTCACACCTTTGAAACTCTTTACATTTAGAAATTTCCACCTCAAATAATAATCATGCTCAACCATCCAAAAACAAACAAAAACCCTCGGCCTTCATAACTAGCCTAACATCATTACTATAAACTTCAAAGACAAATCCATCTTTGCACTTATTGGAGAGATCCCTCTCCGGATTCAGGAGGGCTAGATCCTAGAATCCCAAAGTGGTTGAAATAATGTTCTCCCTGTAGTTGGACATTCTCCAATCTTGCTAATTACAGGGTGCCAACATTTCTGGCGACTCTGATGGGGAGTTTGAGTTATTATCTTGTTGAATACTTTAGATATCTCTGAAATCCCTTGATTTAATGACATTTGTTATGTTAGCTAGTTGAATCGTTAGGCATAACATCTCTGGCCAACAAACATTGTTTCGTGAGTAAAAGTAGCCTTTTCAAGCACTACCAAGTAATGGTAATCATGATAAAACTTTTTTGAATTAGTGACAAACTAGGCAAACCCTAGGATTCTCATAAGGCTTTATCTAACCTTGAAAAATCAGCCATCTTAGCCATAAGAGTAGACTGTCTTTGTCTCATAACTGTAGCTAAGTTTTGGAACAGAGTTAGGACATTCTTAAACAAGCAATAGAACTGAAAAATAACTCAGGAAACCAAAAAAAATTTCATATTGGTATCCAATAAACATGGTGGTGGACCATAAAACCGTTTACCTCTGAAAGGAGCTAAAAAATTCCACTTTGCGACTCCACAATCCCCAATAGACCTTAAGAATCCACTGGGAAGAACCCTTATCATTGTAATATCATTCAAACTTGGTTAGAGGACTGTGGGATTAAAATTTTTGTAAACAGATTAGTTGACCTTTTAAAGACTGTCATACATGGTTGAACTTTTCTTATTTATTTGGGTCTGAAAAACACAGCATAGTGGCTCCTATAAAGATTCACACTAGAGCCTATCCTGACCCTGATCCACCTGAGATAGTTGATAACCCAGAAAGTATCCTTAGGAAGTCTCCTAGGATTAAATTATCAATTGTTTTCAGATCACCCTTGAGAGCTAATTCAGTTCCTGAAAATCTTTCAGCGCTACAACAATCACAAGTTGACTTAGTAAATCCCTTTAGAACTAGGTCTCTTGATGATTTAGATCAGTTAGATCTTGAGTCTTCACTTTCATCTCCTGAAACAAGTGAACATCTTGGTAGCAGAGAGACAACACCTCCTGATTTACATTTCCTTCACAACTTAGGTGTCTCTCATCCAAGATCAGCTCAGCAATCTACTGTTGTTCCATCCACATCTACTTATCCTACATCCACTATCCAAACCACTCCACTTCAGCCCACTTTTCCTTTTGTTAATCCACCTCTTGTAAATCCACCTCCACCTCCTACCATGGCTACATGGTATGCTCCCTTAGTCCTTCCTGTACCATTAGTCAATCTTCCACAGGACTATCAGTCCAAAATTCCATTGGATGATGCTAGTAATGCTACTACTGCATCACAACATGTGGATAAGATGAATGACTACTTTGACAAAAATGAAATTGATGATGATTCTATCAAGCTTAGATTGTTTTCTCAGAGTCTGGGGGGAGAAGTAAGAAAATGGTTTAAAGGCTTAAACCCCCATAGTATCAATGATATCCAAGCCTTCCATAAAAAATTCTTAAACAAATGGGAAGTAAAGAAGAATCCTCTTCAAGTCCTTTCTGATTACAAGAACCTCCATATAAACATGGGGGAAAGTGTACAAGCATATTGTACCAGATTTAACAGTGTATTTAATGCACTTCCCCCAGATCTGAAACCTCCACAAGGCTCAGCTTTAAAAAAGTTTCTTGAAGGGTTCGACCCTGAGATGGCCTATCAGCTGAGAGAAAGAGATCCTGCAACTCTTGAGAGATTCAAAAAGGTGCTCTTGCTGTGGAAGTCAACCTGATGGAGAAGAGAGCAAGAATTAAAAATGAGAAGAGAGTGTCCTTTAGAGAATAAAATACACCCTCTACTTCCAACTCAAATATGGAGAGAATGATGGAGGAGATGATGAATAAAATGAGCATCCTTGAGAGAGCACAAGCCAGTCAAAACCAAATTTCTCCTCAAAACAGAAACCAGAACCAGAATCAAAATTTTAGAAGAAACCAACCTCCAAACAAACCTAGGGAAGATGATCAATAGATCACTCCTCCCTTTCATCAAAACTATGTAAATGAGGTTGAGGAAGCAGATGAAATAACAGAGGAAGATGATATCGACATGTTGGGGGTAGATAATGATGACTTTCAAATTCATTATGATAGAAAACAAGGTCTATACACACCTTATGATGACAAAAGAGATGATGATGAAAATTATTATCAAGACATGGAAAATGTCATCATAGAGTCTCAAAGAGAATATGACCTTAGAAGCAAAACCAGTCAACAAACCCCCAACAACAAAACCTCTGACAAATTTTCACAAAACAACACTGCAACCAAGCCTAAATTTGTCAAACAAAAGGATAAAATAGTAGCTGTGAATTCTGATAATGGTAAAGAGAAAGGCACTCAAAACAATGAAAAACAGAGTGTAGACCTTAGCAATACTAACACTTCATCTAGTACTCCTGTTAAAACAATTTCGTCAAATGTAAATAGGACTAATCAGCAAACAGACTTTGCTGATAGAGTGACAGCTAATAAGGCTGAGACATGTACTTCAAAGAATCAAATTCCTTTCAGCCTGGAGCAGGAAATTTCCAAAATCAAAATCTCTGTTCCCTTGACTAAGTTAGCTGCCTAGAATGTAGATAGGATCCAAATTTTAAAGGCTTTAAACATTGAAGAGAATAATGACACAGTCAATCTTAATGATGACCAGCCAGAGCTTATTTTTGGTCCAAAGATTGAAGGTACGTATCAAGAGGGACCTGTTCCTCCCTTTTATGTGAGTTTAAATGTTCATGACAAAATTTTACACAACGCTATGCATGATTTTGGGGCTTCTCATAATTTAATGCCTAAAGCTGTGATGGAGAGCCTTGGTCTAGAAATCACCAGGCCTTATAAATAAATTTACTCCTTTGATTCCAGTGGAGTAAAATGTTTAGGATTAATCAAAGACCTTTGTGTTAACTTAGCCCAGATTCCAGCCAAATGCTTAGTAATGGATATTGTTGTGGCTGATGTGCCCCCAAAGTATGGAATGCTATTATCTAGGTCTTGGGGAGCTAAGTTACAACGACCTATGCAGATGGACATGACCTATGTGACTGTCCTTGTTTTGAATCAGACAAGAAGACTTTACAAGGAGTCTCATATGAAATACACAGTTACAAGCCAAGAAAAACCAAAGAACTCTCCCCTTTATTCTGTAAACACAGACCTGGATTCATTTATCCTTTTCAATGATGAAAATTTCAGTAAACAAGTGACGTTGTTTGATTTAATGATAGATAGAGAAGAGGAAGAAGATAACGTAGGAGTGTCAGAACAGTTTGTTGAACCTGTAAACTCTAGCAAAAAAAACACAGGTCTTGAGCTACAAGTCATGCGTCCATTGCTCTTAAACCTTGACAATCAAGAAAACCACCCTCAACAGAGTGAAAAAACTGTGGAGTTGAAACAAATCCAACTAAGTGCTGATATTCAACAACAAACCAAAAGCGCGCTTGTTGAGGAGGATAGTCAAACTGTTAAACCCGAGACTAATCCTCTGTGAAGTATGAACTTCGACGGATCCTACACTAGGAACAATGCTGGTGCAGGGGTCTGGATTTGCAACACTGAAAAAAACCACACAGAAATCCTTTCCTATAGATTAAACTTCCAGTGTTCGAATAACATAGCGGAATATGAATCCCTTCTCTTAGGCTTATGATTGTTGAAGAAGTTATGAGCCAAAAGAATCAATGTGTATGGGGATTCAGAGTTATTCATTAGGCAAGTAAATGGGGAGTATAACTCAAATAATCCCATACTTAGGGCCTACCAAAACGATGTCATGGACCTTTAAAAAAATTTCAAGGCGTCCAAACTGATTTTTGTCCCAAGAGAAAGAAATATTATGGCCCACAATTTAGCTTTTGCAGCTAGAAAATGCTTAATGCCATATGAAACCAAAGACTGCACAACTCAGATAAAATTTAGGCCAGCCGTTACTGATAACAAAAAATATTGGTAGGTGTTCGACAGAGACAAACAAATAGAATACTTCATGCAGTTCAGAAGTGAATTCGAACTACCAAGTTCAGATTTAGATTATGAAACCAACTTCCCTAGTGAAGAAAATTTTCTTGATGAAGAAGAAAGGTCTCCTAAACTTGCTAATGTAAACCTGTTATCTAGCAAACTTGAAAATGAAAGAGAGATGAACGTAGAGTTAGAAACAGAAGAGTTAGAAACCCTGCAGTATAATGATGAAAGTTTGCCGAACGGTCTGACACCTTTAGAAGAGTTGTTTGATTTTAACGATGTGGCCAAGAAGCCAAAACTAGTACCTGTAGAGACTGAAGTGGAAGAGTGCAATATAGGTAGTGAACTTAAACCTATGATGATTAAACTGTCTAAAACTTTACCAGCTCACTTTAAACTCAAATACATAGATCTGTTTAAAGAATTTTCTAATTTTTTTGCGTGGAGTTACGAAGATGTGAAATCCTATGACACTGAAATAATACAGCACAAAATTACTCTCAAAGAAAACCAAAAACCATTCAAACAGAAAATGTGCAGAATAAACCCTGTTTAGCTGCCTCTGGTTGATAAGGAAATCAAGAAAATGTATGAAGCTGGTAATATTCTCCCTATTAGATATTCTGAGTGGGTGTCTAATCTGGTGTTAGTTAGGAAGAAAACTGGAGAGATCAGGCTTTGTATAGACTTTAGAGACTTAAACAAAGCTTCATTAAAATACAACTACCCTTTACCTAAGATGGATCATATTTTACAAAGGGTGGTAGGGTCTAGAAGAATTTCTTTTCTTGATGGCTACTCAGGGTACAATCAGATCTTAGTTCACCCTGCTGATCAATTAAAGACAACCTTTACTACACCATGGAGAACTTTCATGTATGTGAAAATTCATTTTGGTCTAATGAATGTTGGAGCAACTTTTCAGAGAGCCATGGACATAGCATTCTCGGAAGAAATAGGCTACTTCATCATTATATACCTTGATGATGTCACTGTGTTTTCAAAAACAGATGAAGAGCACTTAAAACACTTAAGAGAATTTTTCGAGAAATGCAGAAAGTTTGGGATATCTTTAAACCCTAAGAAAACACTATTTGGGCTCCAAGAAGGTAAAATTCTTGGGCACATCATTTTAGAAGAGGGTATTAAGATAGATCCAAAGAGGATTGAGGCCATATTGCATATCTCTCATTCTAGAAACATCAAGGAGTTGCAATCTTTCATTGGAAATATTAACTTTTTAAGAAGGTTCATTCCCAACTTGGCTGAGCTCCTTATAAATATCACAAACATGTTGAAGAAGGAGCAAGGTGTAAAATGGACCTTGGAAGCAAAGAAGTCCTTTGAGCTATTGAAACAAGTGTTAACCAAAACACCGGTTCTAATAAGTCCTGATTTTTCAAAAGATTTTTGTATTTTTTCGTTTGCATCAGAACATACCATAGCTGTTGTCCTTTACAGAAAAATACACAAGGACAAGAGCAGCCTATTGCATTCTTTAGCAAGGCATTGAGGGATGCCCCTCTGAAGTATAACATTATGGAGAAGCAATATTTTGCTTTGGTTAAAGCTTTGAAAGACTTCAGAGTATACATCCTTCACTCACACATCATTGCCTTTTTCCCAAAATCAGTTGTTAAAGAAATTCCAACACAGGATCCAGATGGTAAGAGAGGTAAGTGGATTGTTGTTATTCTTGAATATGATTTAGAGATAAATCCCACTAAACTCATTAAAGGCCAAGGTCTAGCTATATTAATGGCTGAATCAAATTTTGAGGTTCTCGATATTAATATGATTAATGCTTTGGATGATCAAGAGGAAATCTCAACTCCCATTGTTGAAGACCATTTTATGAACTCCCCTTGGTATCCTAATATTATTTATGTTTTGCTTAATTTAAATACACCTCCTGGTTTGACAAAAACAAAGGCAAGGTTCCTAAAGTTAAAATATGTAAACTATTGCATTATAGATAGATGTCTTTATTGGAAAAATGCAAGTGGTGTATTGCTTAAATGTTTTCCTCAGTACGATGCAGAGAAGGTTAAGCATGAGTTCCATGAAGGAGAGTGTGGAGGTCATTTGTACTGGAAGACAACAACCAACAAAATTTTGAGGGCTGGTTTCTATTGGCCTACTCTCTTTCCTGACATACACAAGAAAACTGTTGCCCCTACCTTTGCATCCAATCACTGTTGAAGCTCCTTTTCAACAGTGGGGACTTGAATTCATAGGAGAAATCCATCCACCATCTTCTGCTCAACATAGATGGACTGTCACTGCCACAGACTATCTCACTAAGTGGATAGAAGCCATTCCTTGTAGGCAAGCCAATGATTCTGTTATTATAAAATTCATGGAGAATAACATTCTCTCCAGATTTGGCTGTCCTACCAAGATCATCACGGATAATGCAACAGCATTTGGATCAAAGAAGATGGTTGAATTCTGTCACAGATTTCAGATAGAATTGGGGAATTCCACGGCCTATTACCCTCAAGGTAATGGACTGGCAGAATCCTCAAACAAGATTTTAGTGAACATAATCAAGAAAATGTTGATTCAAGAGTTGCAAACTGAAGATAATGACGTGATCGGAAGAATAAATCAGACCATTCATCTTCAACAAACCAGAGAGGAGGTTATAAAAAAGCATTGCAAAAGCAGGACAACATTAAAAAGCTTTTTGACAGAAGAACAAAGGCCATCAATTTCAATAATGGGGACAAATTTTTGAAGTGGGACTCAAGGAGGGAAGACTAGGGCAAGCATGGAAAATTTGACAACTTATGGCTTGGCCCTTACTCTATCCATTCAGCCGCTGGTAATAATGCCTATTTCTTGCAAGAGTTGAATGGAGCAGAATTGTTTGGGGGTCCTGTGAATGGAAGGATGCTTAAGAATTACTTCTCTTGATCCATGTTATGTTCTAAAAGCATTTTTATCTTTTTTTTCTCATTATAAATACTTCACCCATCATTACATTCAAAGCTATAAAAATCAAAAATACAAAAACAAGGAAAGAAAGAAAAGAGGGCAGATTGTAAAAACAATAAAGGTACAGCCCCATACCAAAAAGAGAAAAAAATCTGAAAGTGTGCAAGCTTAAATGCCACTCCTGAAAAAACACACTTCTAATTAGTCATACAGCCTAATCTTGACTAATTAGTTTTAAAAAAATTTCTAATAGGATAGTGAATTCGATTTTCCAAACTGTTTAATCTTGGCTTATCAGTAGATAGTCTAGGATAGAAATTAAAGGTTCAAACATGTTCAAAATCTCAACCTAAGTTTCCAACGGAGAATGACTCAAATCTGTTTCAAATTCCGAGTCAAAAAAGATGTAAATCTGGTTCTAATCAGCTCAAAATTTGAACCAGTTGACAAAGGAAAGACATCTCAAACAAATGTCAAAACAGAGCTGTAAAAAAGATGAAGGAAATGCTTTGAAATTTCAGATCCTAAGCATTCCATTTTGTTTTAATTTTTTGCAAAATAAGATCTATGTGCAGCTTGTTTTTATGCCATAGATCAGCATCAAATTAGACCGTTCAATCCTAACTTGTATGTTTTTGAATTTTTGTTGTAGAATTTAGAGAATAAAAATCTGTTGGAAAGTTTAATCCTAGCAGATAGTAGATTAGGTAGAGAATCATATGGGCTCAACTGTTTAATCTGAGTCCATGGAGAAATAAGGAGTATAAATAGATTAGATTTCCTGCTTTCAAAAGAATAAAATGTTGTAAGAGAGTTTTTCCAATCCAAGTGCACTCTAAAGAAGAAAAAATGATAGATCTGTAGGATTGGGTAGGTATAAAGCTTGTTGATGAAAGATCCATTGTTTTCCCTGGCTGCTAACCTTATTTCAGAGCAAAAGAATATTATTCAAGGAAAGAAAGGCAGCCCAATGGATGAGGCATTGATCAGCCTCCCAGAGAATGCAAGTCTGAATTTCTTGATGCCTTCAAGAAGGCACCATCCCCAAGTGGAGCCACTGTTAGCCACCTATGAAATTTTTTATACCAAAAGGTGGCTAAATCATTTTTTGGAGCCTTCAAGGAAAAAATTTTATTGCAAAAAAGTGTTATCTCTTGAAGACTCTTGAAGGCCTCATGCCTCTGTCCAAAATCTTCTCTACTATGCCCATTTTACACTCTGGAAATCTGTTGATTTCATGGGGAAAGACTGTTGCAAAATCCCTTTTTCCCCCTCCTCCATTAAGAAAACTAACCTTCATTTTTCCCCCCTTTTCCTCTATAAAACTCCTCTATTTTCATGATTCCCCGTCTTCCATTCATGAAAATAATTTTCTTACCTAGTTTAAAACTCATTTTTAAACTAGACCGAAACCCCCAAAGCCCTTTGAAAACCAGAAAAAATCATTAAAAAAAACATATTTTTCTATAAGGGCTTAAACCCCTTTGGGCTTGGTCTTAAACCACTTACCCATTATATGCCCTGGTGCTGGAACCAGGCGCTAGACCCATCGAGTGCTTATTGCATCGGAGTTTTCCTTTGGGAGCATTTTTAATGTTTTTTCCCCACCTCCGATCGTGATGGCCCAATTGCGCAATCCAACAACCACGCTCCTCCCCACACCCTCTGAGGTAGTAAAACCAAATAACACAGGATTTTTTAATATAGTTGTGTATTGTGTAGGTGTTTGAATGAAATTCCGTTTTATGAGTCAAACTATATACTTCATGATCAGTTATCGATCACTTGAAGGATCGATGGTGCTCCAGTATGGTACTGTAATGTTGTTGTCCGTAGGAGCTGCGAACCTTGTCCAAAGGAATAAACTTGCTTATAGAAGAAATAAATCGAGAATGAGTTAATGGAGCCATAGTTCCAAGGTTTGAACCTAGAGTTTAATGGACCGACCTATGGTCACTTACTTTTCAAAAGCCGGAAGCAGTTTTGATCGCACCACTTTTGGTACGGAAAGGAAACCACTCGATGGCAAGTGATCCTATAAAAAGCTGCCACGTCGATGGGACAATACCGCCTCATCGCTCCCTCCGCGGGCGTTAAATTTTGATTGTGGGCTCAGCACGATATTGATGTATGACGTCCGATCTGAGGCTGGCTCATCGAACGGTGATCACACTCAAAGGAGCTCGGGGGATAAACTAAGGTATGGCATGACCCATGGCCCACAAATCAATCGCCCTAGTCCCCACAGCCATGACAACAGTCAGCATTCCCACAGAACCAGTGGTCCCCGACGCCTAGTCAGCACCCACACGGCAACAACTGATTGGAGCGGGTCTTTTTTGGTTGCTTGCATATTCGAGAAATCCAGACCCGGGGAGCTTTATAAGGCGGATTTAATAAAAATTTCGGGTCAAACTTGGGCTGATGTCAGCAGGCCCCAAAATGGACTCGGGGAGCTTTATATGGCGGACTTCATAAAAATTTTAGGTCACAAACACCCTAACATCAGCAAGCTCCTTTTGTGACCTGAAATGGTTTATGCAGCGTGGTTTTATCAGGAGTTTTGAAGTCCGGATATATTATTTGATAAAGGTGATTAAATGGTTTTTCCATTATACTAAAAAAAGGGGCCGAAGGCTGGGGTTCAATTCTCACACCTTCGATTCACTAAAAGGAAGCCATCCATGGGTTAAAATTTCCACGTCTCATCAATGCTTCAAAGGCATTGATGCCTTACAATCCCTGCGCAGCACTGCACACCAAAAAAACACAGTAAATCAATCACGATCAAAGAGTAGCAGTGTCGAAGAAAGAACGCACTACAATGGAAGATTGAAGAAAAATTTATGAGGATTATGGCTAAGATTGATTATCAAAATCCTAATCCTCCCAATTAAGACACAGTTAAAATAAAATTATAAGTGTTTTATCAGGCAGCAAGGCCTCCACTGCCACATCTGAGGCAAATTGATTCCTCTCGGCTACCAAAGTGCCACCTGTGCCTCAAAGCATTCAAACTGAGGCCAAAGTTATTGATCAAGATCAGAAATTTTCCTCGGCGCATCCAGAGAGTTAATTCTGCAAATAAACTTAATGACAAAATATCAGCAGAGTTACTTTAACATAACACAAAGCCTCAAAAGTAAATAAGAGCTCCCACTGAGCTTAATCTTAAATGAAAAACATTAATACAGATAGAACACCTGTAAACTTCTTCATCGAGCCCCCCAAAGGCTGAGAAGCCATTAAGACTGTATTAATGATCCTTGGAGATCTTTTATCATATCTCACCTCCTCATTCTTCTATAAGTACTCCTGGAAAATATGAGAAAGGGGTTGGTTGCTAAACTTTGAAATATAATTGAGCTTGAGACTTCTACTTGTAAATAGTGTTCACTGGCTCTTGAAGCTCTGCTTGTGATAGATAAGTTAGTCTGGGAAGTGTAGATGATTGTTAAGCTAGAGAATTGGACTTAAAGCTGTAACTGGTTTGGAGCATCAATACAAGCTGATTTATGGGATCCTGGTCTATGTCGACGGTGATGTTATTTCTTATTGTAAATTCTATTTTGTTTCTGTTTCCACTATGTTCATCCTCTGTTATAAAGAATAGCATGCATAGAGTTAGTAACTACTGTATATCAGTACCCTTCTCTAACTGAAAATCTTTATCTACATGTTTTCTTCCGATTTGTGTTATTTAGGAATGATTTAATTCAGTTTAAGCATAGGAATGTTGGCGTTCCCTTGTCCTATTGCCTTAATCTAATTGTTATTCTTAAATGTTATTTTCAGTATATGTTAAGTGGAGATGAACTAAGGAAGATATGGTGTGCCCTAGTCCTAGTTTTATCCCCAAAGACTGTCTGAATGTTTCCCTTGGAATGTGTTGAAAGCTGGCTAGTGTTGAAGCACTTACCAGATCTTAGGCCATTCTTTGTTATCTTTTTGTTTGTCTTGAAAGTTACCAAGTATAGAAGAGCTAGGAGAGGATTTGTGGTGAGCCCGGCCCGCTAGTTTCTTCTCCAACAGTTGCGTTCAAGTTTCCCTTTGTTTTAAAATGTTTTTCTATTGAAAGTGCATCAAAAGAAGGCTAGTTTAGAAGTACTTACCTGATCTTAGATTAATTTTACGTCTTTCTTGAGTGTATGTCAAAAGCAGGCTAGTTTATAAGTACTTGCTTGATCTTAGGCTGCTCTTTGTTCTTCATTTGTTTAAATCCCCTCTTTTTGTAACAGTTCATCCCATAAAATCAAACTTTAAAGAGATCCTTAGACATAGATGACTTGCCCCATGGACCACTCTTGCCCCTTGCTATTTCAATTAAACCCTATTATGACTCCATAGCCCAATGGTCTAAACCTACAATTATCTATCTTTCTGCCAAAGCTTGTTCTATTTGCTTGCAACTTCACATCTTTGAAACTCTTTGCATTTAGAACTTTCCACCTCAAATAATAATCATGCTCAACCATCCAAAAACAAAAAAAAACCCTCGGCCTTCATAACTAGCCTAACATCATTACTATAAACTTCAAAGACAAATCCATGTTTGCACTTATTGGAGAGATCCCTCTCCGGATTCAGGAGGGCTAGATCCTAGAATCCCAAAGTGGTTGAAATAATGTTCTCCCTGCAATTGGACTTTTGCCAATCTTGCTAATTACAGGGTGCCAACACTCTAAAAAATAGAACTGATTTCTGAGTTTCAGGGCTTGAGACTCATTTTCTTCCAAGAATTCACTAATATTTTTCCTCCTAGTCATTTCTTCTTTCTCTCCCATCCCCCTCATGGAAAATCTAAGCTTCTGACTGTGTTGTACATCATAATGTGTGGTTGCATGCTCACACTCACTGTGTGAGAATCTATAGTTTGATGCATCTTCAAACTCATTTGGGGATTCTCTATACATCTCCCTCCTGATATTCTTGAGTTCTTCACTGGTGTTCTTTTCAAATCTAGGAAGAAGCTTTGAGATCCTCTCCTCCTTCTTCCCTCCAAAAGTTGGAGTCTTTCTCCTGCTTCTTTCTTTGTCTCCTTGATTAGAATAGGAAGTGCAGGGGCCTTCCTCTTCTATCTGCTCATCCTCCTTGGGGAGGTCCTTCATGGATCTGAAACATGATGAGGCAAAGCTCATATTATCAAAATTTCTAATCTCTCATTTCTGGAGCTCACTACATCTTTCTCCTCTTTGAAACCCTCTAGGCATTTCCTTGCATCTTCCTTCCTCCATCTGTTCAAGATCTTCTTCAATGCCTTTCATAGTTTGAAAGAGAAGTAAGGCGATCTCTTCTTCTGTCATTCTGGACATCCTAATATCTTCTTCTTCTCTTGATGTTTTTGATAGTTTTATCTCATAGGCTGAGCCAGAGATCATGCCTTGATACCACTGTAATATTTCAAATTTGGACTACTTAGCAAGACAGGCCTGAAAACGCATTTTTTAGGAATGTGTGATCTATAAACCAATATCAGCCCTTGTATCCCTTACATTAGAGTATCTAATACCGAAATCCAAGAGGAGGCTTAAAATAAATCACTCTAGGTGGGTTAAACAGATATCCCACACCTAGTTGTCTTCAGAAAATTGCCCAATGAAGGGCTGCAGCAGTATAAAAAAAAATATTGGAGTAGCAGCGAGCTAATAACTATGAAATTTTTTTAGAAACACCTCAACATAAATTTTATGTACAACAGCAAGAAGAGAGATTAATTCTATTGGCGAAGGATAGGGAAAAGCGGTGATTTTGGCCCTAAAATGAGTGTATTCAGAAATATGCATAAAAATGAGGGAAATTGTGGGATATTATTTTATCTTAGGTCATTTAGGACTCCCATGTAAAATTTCAGGTCAAAAAAATGATCCTAGCTATATTAAACAATTCCTCCAATCCCGACTAGGCTTAAAAACCCTGATTCCCCTTGACTTGAAGTATGCAGAAGTTTACTGAAGCATGGATAGCGTAATTTATAAAGGTGAAAGTTATAATGGAGTGTGAGAAATAGGAAATAAAGTCTATGCTATGGCCTAAGAAATATACAAGAGAAATACAAACATTTACAATGAATTCAAGCCTCAAATAGGTGCTGCAACAATATATTGAACCAGGAAAACTTATGAGCGTAAATTTCAGGAGGCTAAAGCTTATTTTTATTAAATTTCAGATATATAATAGATCTGCATACAAAATGGTAGATCTATTGCATATCTATATACAGAAGGTACTTTAGAATACACTCCCCTTGGTGATCTCAGCAAATGATCAACAACAGTGAGTAGATCTGAGATCTAAGTCACAGTTCTGTAGTAGTATTCAGAAATCATGCGGTAAATACATTAGCAAGTAAATCATATTTGAAGGGTACATGGATTGGTTGGCCAATCCATGGATCATCACAGTGAAAGGAAGGATCCTTTCCACCAGAGATCTCTCCTCCAAGAGAATTCCAAACCCCTACAACTCTGCTCTTCAAGAATTACGCAGATCAGGGAGAGAAAATATTTTGTTTGCTTCAGTACTGAATAGGCCTAATTCCTAGATCTGCACATGTAGCTCTAATGTTCCAATACACTCTTCCAGGAGGTTAAAAGACACACTCACTGAGAAGAGGCACTAGATTTTCCTAGATCTGAATAGATCTAGATTCCACTTGCTGCATCTCACTTAGACAATGAAACCCTCACTGGATTTACACTTCCAAAGAGAGATGGAGCTTGGCCATATGCCAGATAATGGAGAAGAAGCACAAAACCCTCCAAGAGCTACTCAATGGAAGGATGGAGAACCCCCAATAGGAGATCCTCACTAGTCTCTTGCTAAATAGCCAAGAGAACCAGAATTTGTCTAAGCAGGCATAATTCTTGAAAATAAAATACCTTCAACAACCCTCTATAGCTTCCTTCTCCTTCCTTTTATAAGATGAGGGCTTGCCCAAACCCTAAACCACCTTGAATCACTTAACCCCTTTCACATGAGGTCCTCCTTCTAGAACTGCGTTGTCCCTTTATGAGATACATTGAATCTAGACAGCGCTATAGATTTGGTCAAGGTTGACCCAATCTCACAGCTTAAACCCCTTTCACACCTGCAAGTGGATTTTATGTAAATGGCTCAGATATAGTTGTGTTTACATTGAGAATTGATTTATTCACTGATCTAAGGAGTTTTACATGTCCTCCATTAGTCATTTATTCATAAATGGAAAATAAAAATAAAAAATTAAATATTCCTATTAGCTTGGGCTAATTAGGAATATTACATTTTGAAGCATCTTAATTGCATTTTTGGACAGCTGGACTCCTCCAACATGTCAAGGGACCTTAACATCAAATATTTATGACTCGAAGGAAGTGCTGTGGAGACAGGTCATTAGCCAAAGATCTTGTTGAAGATAAGGGTTAAGCATTCCTAAAAAATAGGGTTTTGTTCCACATGTCTAGGAGAGTCTTAAATATGTAAAGTGGAAATGAACCTATCATGTATATTTTGAGCATGTGATGCTTATTTGTAACTGTTATGTAATTGTTTCACAAGATAAGGTAGACTATGTAATAAATAGGAGTTAGAGTCCTATTAGGAGATGGCTTCTTTAAGGTGTAGCTGTTTGTTTCTTATTAGAAGTCATGTTTTTTCAGTTATGTGATGTGTCATAGGAGAATTTTATGAATCTAGCCACCAAGAAGATCATCCTTGTTGTAAGAATGTCTATTTAAAGACAAAGCATCGAAGTAGTGAGGGGTTGGAGATTTTTTGCACCAAGCTGTTGCTTCATGTATTTTGACTTATATCAATAATACAGAGTGACTTTCTTCTTGACATACCTGAGATTATCATGGGGTTTTTAATGTTGATCTACATATTATGTTTTACCACTTGCAGTAAATTTCATTTATTTTACTCAGAATTCATAACTATATGCTTTGACTTCCTTTAGTAATGAAATGATTGTGTTTTCCTATGTTTTATGAGTGAATTGCCTTTGTTAAATACCTTTATCTACCTCAGCTTCCATGTCAAGAAATATTTCCATTGAAACTATTGATTGTTGACTACATAAGCCCAATGGTAGAAAACCTGCATTCTTTCAACCTGCAATCATAAAAAACAAGATACAATTTATATAGAGTTAGCCATTTAGCACTATCATTAACCAATATCATAAAACCCCTTTGAGAGAACCCTCTCAAATTGAAGAGGCTACGCTTCACTCAAAAGCTAGTTTGAAACTGTTACACTAAGTTGTTTGATCAGCAGCCAATCCCGTACAATTTTGTGATAACATTTTGGTACGTCTGTCGGGAGTTTGAAGATATAATTTTCCCGAAAATTTTGAAGCTGAACTATTGAAGGTAGCAGGAGCTCAGAAGATGTTCGAGGCTGCAACTACCTTGGTGACTCCATTCAAAATTCTCATGTTCAAAGGTGGCATCGAAAAATGAGATATACGAGGAGTAATCCTGACCCAAATCCACCTACAATTGTGGATAATCCAAACACAAATTCCAGAGGAATTCAAGGCAATTCTGCACAATCAGGTACTCCATTACACATAAAATCCTTGTCCTCTGAAGTTTTGAGAAGTCCTGAAGATAAAAATTTTGATGATAAAATTCAGGAAGTCTTGTTTAGGTCTAAAAATGAAAAATAATTGACTGGTATTGTTTTAGACCTGAAAATAAGATGTATTTATACCTCAGCCTTAGTCACATAAAAATTATTGTTAGAGAGGGAATCTTTAGATAGGTTGAAGGAACTAGACCCATTTGAAATATTTCTAAGAAGTAAATCTGGTTTTCCTTTACCTCATTGGAGTTCAATTGTAATTGGACTACAAATACCAATCACTCCACATCCTAATAGTCCCTCTTCCACTACTACTTTTGTCCCTAAAACTAGCACAGTTCCTATCGTCATGGCTGGAAATGTTCCACCTCCACCTGCTGCTGCACCTGCTAGGTATGTCCCTCTTGTTCTCCCAGCTGTACTTAATGCCCTTCCTAGAAAATATTCTACTAGAATAAAAACTTGGGGAAGTGATCAAGAGATTACAGCTGAAGAGCATGTAGACTAGTTTAATGAATTTATAGATAGGGAGGAGGTTGACCATGAAGATGTCAAGATGAGAATATTTGTTCAGAGATTTACTGGTGAGGTCAGAAATTTGTTCAAATCCCTTGCTCCAGGAAGCCTACATAATTGGAATGAATTTGAAGATAATTTCTTGAGAAAGTGGGGAAATAGAACCAACCCTGTGCAAGCCCTCACTGAGTACAATAGTTTGGAAAGAGTTGTTGGTGAAACTGTCCAAAATTTCTCCAAGAGATTTAACAAATTTTATGACTCCATCCCTGCCCATCTTAAGCCTCCTCCAGGAGCAGCTCAACTGAGATATGTTGAGGCCTTTGACTATGACTTTTCTATCCTGCTCAAAGAAAGAGAATCCCCTTCACTAGCAGAAATGAAAAATGATGTTGTGAAGGTGGAGTTAAATATGATAGTGACTAAAAATTCCAAGATGGGAAAGAAAAAATTGAAAGAAGAATATAAGCCTTCCATCTCAGATGACAAATTTGAATCCATGATGAAAACAATGGAAAAAATGATGGATAGGCTTGCCCTTGGGAATTCTTTTGCACCTCCTGCACAAGATGAACCACAATTTATAAATCCTCAGTTCATAAGACCTCAAAACCAATAGAGACCAAGGGAAAACAGAAATCAGCCTAACCCTCAAGTAAGGCCTCCTTTTCAGCAAAATTTACTTGATGAAGAATACCAACCTGAAATACCAGAAGACTCCATTCATTGTTTAGATGAAAACATGTTTGGAATGTTTTTGACTAAGGAAGAGCATGATGAGTCAGATCATGATGTAAAAAAGGGTGTGGAACCATCTGATTACCTTAAAGGATATCAACATGCAATATTTGAGATGCAGAAAAAATACAACCTCAGAAACAGAAATGTTCCTATTACAACAAACAAAACACAGCCCAAGAAAGATGCCCCTAAAGCAACGAAGGTTTTAAAAGATCCACCACCTCCTCCTCATGTCAAAGAGATTGAGAAAATTACTTATGTTTTGAGTTTGGAGAATGAGATTTCCAAAATCAAGATCCCAGTCCCTTTTGGATAAATTCTTAAGGTGAATGAATACAAAAGTAAAATTGTAAAAATGTTGAATTCCCAACCAGGAGCTGCTGACATCCTTAATTTTCAAGAATATCATCCAACCATATACTTGGGAACAATATTGGAAGATGATCAGAATGAAGAGGTGCCTCCTTTCTATGTCAGACTTAGCATTCATGACATGACATTACACAATTCCATGTTGGATTCAGGGGCCTCTCGTAACCTCATGCCTAAAGTAATTATTGAAAGGATGGGATTGGAAATTAATAGGCCATATAAGGATTTGTTTTCTTTTGATTAAAAAATAGTTCAGTGCATTGGTTTGATAAAAGATGTTGTTTTTTGTCTTACACAAGTCCCTGCCAAGACAGTGGTAATGGACATTGTGGTAGCAGACATTCCACCCAAGTTTGGCATGCTGTTGTTAAGGTGATGGGAAGCAAAGATCAAAATCACCATGCAGATGGACCTAACTTATGCCACCATTCCTGTTTTTTGAGAAAAGAATACTACACAGAGAAACGAGGATGGCTTATATGGTAAGTAGTAAAGACAAACCTCATAATTTCCCAATCTATGATGTTGAAACTGAATTAGGATCTGCTATACTTTTCAATGAACTAATTGATGAAGCAGAAGATGAGAAGAAACCAGAAATTTAGGAGGTTGAAAATCAGCAAAACAGTTAAGAAAAGGCAGAAGGTTGGTGGTTGTTACACTTTGATGGATCAGTAGGAAGAGAGGGGGCTGGATCAGGAATTTGGATCACAACTCCATAGGATGAACGCAAGTTCTTTTCTTTCAAAGTAAACTTTGATTGCACAAATAATATGGCTAAGTATGAATCTCTGTTTTTGGGTTTATAAATTTTGAAAATATTGGGTGCCCAAAATATTTTTGTTTGTGGAGATTCTGAATTAGTTATTAAACAAGTTGAGGGTGTATATAAAACCAAGGAAGTGAGAATGAGGGCATAAAGAAATTTGATCATGGATATGTTAGAGAATTTTCAAGAATATTCCTTTATTGTGAAGACTAGGGATCAAAACTCAGTAGCTGACTCCCTAGTTGTCTCTACAAGTCTGTTTATTATTCCTACACATTCCACTGAAAGATATGAGGTTGAATTTTTTCATAGGCCTGCTATCCCTGACAACATAATTCATTGGCAAGTTTTTGAGGATGACCAACAAATCAAAAAATTCATAGAATTGAAAGAGGAGTTTGAAAGCACACAAGTAGATCAACAAAAAATGCTTGGTAAGACCAAGGGTAATTCTAAAGTGTTGCAATTGAATAATAACTCTATACCTAAAGGTCTCATCCCACTTGAAAATATTTTTGACCAAAATGATGTGTTCAAGTCTCCTAGGATACAAGCTGATGATGAAGAAGTAGAGATTTGTAACCTTGGTACAGTAGCAATGCCAAAAATGATCAAACTTTCTAAGATTCTTTCTGCAGATATGAAAGAAAAATATATTGAGATGATGAAAAGGTTCATAGATGTCTTTGCATGGAGCTATGTTGATTTGAAGATATATGATCCTACTATTATTTAGCATACCATTCCCATTAAAGAAAATGAAAATCCTTTCAAATAGAAGTGTTATAGCATCATTTCTCACCTTCATATGATTCATGATTGCTTTTATGGCTTTGGGCACCCATTCCTACAGACTTGGACAAATTCACTAAAAAACAGTGTAAAAATCCCCATACGTGGTTATGCCCAGACTTTTCCGCGTGTATACGCGAGTCCACATGCACTTTTCCGCGTATGCCATTAAAATCATTAAAAAATATATAAAAATTCCCTATTTTCAAGCTGGGTTGATGGTTACTCTGGTAGTTCAACCACCCCAGCACGTGGCCAACTGTTTCCAACTGTTGAAACTACTTTGAGGGAGTATAAAAGCCCCTCATGTGTATGGCCTAAGGGAGAGAGAGAAATTATTGATATTATACTCTGTTGGTATTCCCTGTCCAAGTCTGATTCCCCGTGCGTCTTGCACTTTCCCAGTTCATTACAGGAAACCCTTGTTTCCTGGAGATGCTCATCTTCCTATATGTCATCTCGTATGCACCAATTTGGAAAGAATATTAGCAAGGCAAGGGCGGGACGGATCCAGACAACGGTCTGCTCGAAGATCGTGGAAGGATTCAGGTGATCTCTCCACTCGTTATTTCTGTACATGCTATTTATAATACAGAAGAATCGTCTTGTTCCCGAAATATACGTGTTAGTGTCCACTTGCATATATGAGAATATTGTTATTTAAGCATTTATTATGGTTTATCTAATGTTTCATATGGATTTCACTAACATTTAGAGTAGATATATGCTATACAACCAGTTCTTCGTGCTTGTTTCTTCTTGTCTTTCAGGTTAAGAAGGAAGGACGGTTGCTGGGGCTTTGGACCCCACGGGATCTACTTCAACCATAGGACCTACGGGTAAGTTCCTCAATCTGCTCTATTTAGTTTTTCATGAACATGTATGGTTGTGTGAGTCCTTCTTAAGTAGCATGCCCCTGCTCTGTGGAGGTTGTAACCCAACGAACCTCTAGGGTCATTTTCCCCGAAACAAGAAGCTGAGGAGGATTAATCCACTTCTCATGCCTCTGATTGAGAAGGAAATTAAGAAGCTCTTTGATGCCAAATTTATCATCCCAATCAGATTCTCAAAGTGGCTTGCAAACTTGATTCCATTCAGAAAAAAGAGTGGAGAAATCAGAATTTGCATTTACTTCATAAACTTGAACAAAGCCTCTCTGAAGGACAATTACCCTCTCCCAAAGATGGACCAAATTCTGTAGAACATTGTTGGTTCCTAAATGATTTCTATGTTGGATGGTTTTGTAGGATACAATCAGCTACTAGTGCATATAGAAGATCGGGAGAAAACTACCTTTACGACACCATGGGGTACATTCATGTATGCCAAGGTGCCGTTTAGTTTGATGAATTGATGCAGGGGCATTAGGCCCAAGACACTTTTTGTACATAAATAAACATAAAGGGGGTCTCATGTTTGTTTCCCCTATGTAAATATCCATAATTGAGTAATCTAGTTAGTTAGAAAGGAAAATGTAATTGCCCGAATGATTAGTGGGCATAGGAAGGGATAGTCCGTCTCTGTTTGTCTGATCATTAGTTTAATTTGTAACTGTAGGAATTTGAAGAGTTATGAGTCATAGGGAAGCTGAACAGATTGATTCCAAATTTGTATAAAAATAAATCCCTGTGATAGAGTCGAGAGATAGGCAAGGACCTGCAAGGACCTGCACAGACCTGCTTAGGGAAATGTAAGGTTGTATAATACTGTAATAGAGACAGAGCGGCGGGCCATTACATCGAAGATCTGGCCATAACGGGAGTTGTAAATAATTTCTTATATATTTGAATGGAAGAATGGGTTTAATGCATGTGTTTGATTGATTCCATTCCTGTACAAGTACTCTAAACCTTTGCAATTAGTTGTGTGAGTAATCTCTGAAATTGGTGTGGAATGGTGCCTGTGTAAAAATATTCCGCTTTAAGCAAGCCAAGGTTCGAGGAACGGTGGAATAGAACCCTGCGCAACGGTCAAACAAGAACCCCCATTACAATGGGCCTGGAGTTCCAATACGAGACTGTGTAACCAGTGTATGTTAAATCGTGTCCAGAATTAGTGTTAATATGTTAAGCCATTGCGAGAAGCAATGCAATGGTATTCCAATCTATATTGTGAAAGATACGTTGGACCTCGTTCTGCCGAATTCTGATACCAAACATAGTGAGAGTCTAAGCTGTAACAGAACGCGTTATGCCATAGTATACAAACCAATTTGATGGGAAGACATCCAGGATTTGGTATATGCGCAGAGAATTTGGAACGAGCGTTTAACAAGATACAACGGAACCACGAGGGAGAACAGTGAACAGCAACGGCGGTTTCTGGTATTCATCACACCACTCTTATACGGAAAGCGGTATTGAAGAATTCGTAGCGATTCCATAGAGTGCCTGACGCGTGTCCCCAAGCGAAATTGGAAAACCACCTTCCATTACGCACCATCGTGCGTTATTGTTTACGCATGTTGATCAAGCGATATCCGTGGAATCGGGCAACGTAATACCAGCCATTGGATAGGAAGGCGAGATAAGCCAGGTATGAATCAACTCGTGTGTTCTACGTTTAGATGTGTGGGTCGTTGTTTGAAAAGGCCTCAATTTCAATTCAAGTCAAGGCGCGAATAACCTTGGAAATTTTTATTAAACTTTGGCTATAATGTTATATGGCGACGATAAAGAATTACCTTGGTCGATTCATGGGAGTATGCATCGTATATATGGAAGAACGTAGGTTGGGTTCCAATTTGGATTGGTTCGCCTTCCAATGCGCAGGTTTCCCATAGTCTTATAACCACAGGGTGTGTTGTTTCCATCGTAGCAAGGGCTTTCTCTATTGGGAGATATAAGGGTTGCCTTATTGGCTTACGAAAATTATCAAGGTATTCATTAATCAAATTCTAGGAATTTGATAAATGAAATGTAGGAAGGATTAAGAAGACCCTTATTGATTGAATAGACAGGAACTGGGTGTTGTAAGATTGTAGGATGATGCACAGCTTTGGGACTTGAAAGCTTGGATACATTTCACAAACCAACTGAGTTTGGAATAATTTGAACTGGGAATGTGGGTTTGGCGGGTACCCCCACTATCAAGTGGTATCAGAGCTAGAATTTAGTTAGCTCGTTGAAAATTTTATTCTGGAAATGCACATGTACTGAATAGGAAAAAAAAAAAATTAGTTGATGTTTGAATCTGTTTAATAGAGGAAATTGCAGATTTTATTTGACATGCAGTGAAGGTCTCCAGAGGAGCAGAATCTGGATTTGAAGATAGAAGATTGCAGCAGGTGGAAATGTAGTGCAAGTGAGGAGAGAAGGAACAAGATCATTCAGCGATCTTGAGAGGTAAGATGATGAGCCTTATTTGAACTCTGGTTGGAAGGTATTGTTTACAGAATACAGAGTGCAAGCAATTGAGGAAGACATCTCAGCAGAAGTAGATCACAAGCTTTGAGAGAAATGATAGAAGAGTCCAGCAAGGGATTCTGAGTGCATAAAGAGTGTGGCAGAACCTAAAATAATTCCCAACTGAGGTTGGATGAAAGAAGAAAAGGGGTGTTCTTGAGAAAGTTGTAGAGTGAAGCCTAGAGAGTAGAGAGAGTGCTCAGAAGGTTCCAAAGAGAGGGGACCAGTGCTTGTCAAAAGCCGGAGCTCAGGAGAGAAGCTTGGTGAGGTAAGTTGCAGCAAGAGAGCTTGCTGTTGCAGAGGCTTAGTGCAGCTTGTAAGTGAAAAACTCCTATAGAAGGGAATGGCTACTGAGAGCCATAGCAGAGACTACAGATATTGCAGAGGTTCTGGAAGAGGCCACAGCAAAAGAGTGTGGGAATATGCCAAAGCAGTTGGCATGAGGAAGAGAATCATAGATGAAGAATATTGGAAAGAAGTTGTTGAGATCAAAAAATAGTTCTACGAACTGAAGAGATGGATAGAAGAAAGCCAGAGAGTTGGTTAGCTCATGAAGAAGAAGATAAAATGGCAGAGGCTACAAAGGAAGAAGGAGCAGATGATGAATGCTCAGAACAAGAAAGAAATACTCAGAGTGATTGAGTATTTGGAGAAGGACTTGGAGATTTAAGCTTCAAGTGGGACCAAGGGGTCCAAGAGCCTTACATATGACATATTTTGTATGATTGCAGGAACAACAGGTGAGAGAGAACAGACTGCTAATGTTGTCACTGAGGAAGAAAATGGAGCAGCTACATGTTTTGAGGATGTCCATGTACAGTTGGAGAAAGATTCTGCTTTCCAACATATTGGAAGCAGAAGAGATGTAGTTTGTGATATTGGCTAGAAGCTGGAGGTTGAACAGCTTGAGGACTCTGAAGAAGGAACCATTGAATAATCTCTGGAGAAGATAGAAGACTTGGAACAGCAGAAAGATTTGATGATCAAATCACAATTGAGACCATGAGGTCTTGTGTTTTTTCATCTGACGAGTTGTGTGTGAATGCAGGTGTTAATGAAGGTAGTTCACGTGATGAAAATGAGACAGATGAAGCTGACTATTGCCAAGTAAAGTATGATGAGTCTCTTTCAGATGAAGAACAGATTGAACTATTCAAGCAGAAGGGATTCATTGATTCCTTATTTTATAAAAGAGATTGTTTCAATGGAGTTGATGATGGTGAGTTTGTCATTAATGTTGATAATGACAGGCTACTTTTGATAAATGGCCATGTGGAGAATGATGGACAGGTAGCTGGAGTCTTTGCAGAGATGGGAAATCAGGATTTTATTCTGATGAAGACTGAGGAGATAGTGACAGCAGAAGATAATGAAGATAGAGAAGATTGTGGTGAGATGCCAAGATTGTGGCATGAGTAGAGGATAGAACCACAGAGAGAAGGTGTTCAGATGGTAAGGACAGAGATGATTGAAGATGAGGAAGTTCCTTCTTGTGAACTAGAGCGGAAAGACATCCTTGAAGAGGATGGTGCAGAAGGGAGACTAACTGATGGTCTCAAGAAATGTTTGAAGAATTGGAATCAGCAATCTGATGTGCTGATTGGGAGGAAGAGGTAGTTGGGACAGCATATTGAGGTGCTGGCAGAAGAAAGAAAGGATTTGAGGCCTTGTGAATTTTGTTTTAACAAATTTTTGATGAATGCAGATCTTGTTGATGTTGAAGGAGAATTGACAACATGGGGCAGTCAATTGAAAGAGAAGGAGAATTCTGTGGAAGAAACTAAACCATGGAATGGAGAAATTGAGCTGCTAGAGAGTATTCTGAATCAGCAGTATTCAATACAAGAGAGAAGACCTCAATTTCAGAATTGGGGGTTGTGGAATGTGAAGACACAATGGGATGAAGATAGAAAAGAATTGCTGATTGAATCATCAGTAGGGACCATTGGGTCTTGGGATTTTGGAATTGATGAAGTGGCTGTGTTGACAGGCAAAGCAGAAGACAATCCATCACTTGGAGTTGTCTTAAAAGAAGAAGAGCTGTTGCAGAATGAGGATGAGTGGCTGAGTGAAGATGAGACAGCCATGTCTCATATGCAGGAAAAGATTGTTGCTATTGGTAGCAGAGAAGGATTGGCTTGTTCGAATAGCCAAGGGAAGATTAAAGAGAAGACTGCATGGCAGACTGTTGGGGCTGCTACAGCAGTAGAGAACTAGAGTTTCATTCTGATAGAAGATGAAGATATAGTGGCTAGAGAACTTGATTTGATTGCTGGGGTCATTCAAGAAGAAGGAAGGCAATTGCTGAAGATTTCCAAGGCAGAAGAAGAAGATGCTGAACCTGAGCTGCAGCATAGTGAAGATTTGTTTGGCCAAAGGAGATGGCGAGAATTTCTGCTGAAGATATTCAAAAATGAAGGTGAAATGCTAGAGCAGCAGCTTGGAGTGTTGCAAAAGAGAGTGCTGAGGCAACAAGCTGAAGTGTTGCCAGCAAAGGAGAAATTTTTTTACTGTTGCAGAGAGGGTATGGATGATTGGGTGGAGGTAAGCATAGGAGCTAGGGCAGTAGTAAGAACGAAAGAAATAAGAATGCAGCAAACAAAAGTAAGTGTCCAGCAGTCAGAGGAAACATTAGATAGAGAAATTGAATTGATAAGGAAACTGATGCAGAAGATGCCTCAGAGGAGGATAGCAACAAGAAAGCTGAGAACCAGCAGCAGCAGGAGGAAGACAGTCACAGACTGTGAGGGTATAGCAAGTGCGAAGATGCAGACCAAGATATGGAAGCCAGGAGGAGTGCGAAATAAGAATGCTGCAACAAATAACCAATTGCAAAACAAAGTATGGGATCCAAGCAAATAAAAATAAAGCACATGATCAGGAGATCATGAATCATTTGAACCTGGGGAGTCTGATGCAGGGGCATTAGGCCCAAGACACTTTTTGTACATAAATAAACATAAAGGGGGTCTCATGTTTGTTTCCCCTATGTAAATATCCATAATTGAGTAATCTAGTTAGTTAGAAAGGAAAATGTAACTTCCCGAATGATTAGTGGGCATAGGAAGGGATAGTCCATCTCTGTTTTTCTGAGCGTTAGTTTAATTTGTAACTGCAGGAATTTGAAGAGTTATGAGTCATAGGGAATCTAAACCGATTGATTCCAAATTTGTATAAAAATAAATCCCTATGACAGAGTCGAGAGACAGGCAAGGACCTGCAAGGACCTACACAGACCTGCTTAGGGAAATGTAAGGTTGTATAAGATTGTAATAGAGACAGAGCAGCAGGCCATTACATCGAAGATCTGGCTGTAACGGGAGTTGTGAATCATTTCTTATATAGCTGAATGGAAGAATGGGTTTAATGCTTGCGTTGGATTGATTCCTTTCCTGCACAAGTACTCTAAACCTTTGCAATTAGTTGTGTGAGTAATCTCTGAAATTGGTGTGGAATGGTGCCTGTGTAAAAATATTATGCTTTAAGCAAGCCAAGGTTCGAGGATTGGTGGAATAGAACCCTGTGCAACGGTCAAACAAGAACCCCCGTTAGAATGGGCCTGGAGTTCCAATACGAGACTGTATAACCAGTGTATGTTAAATCGTGTCCAGAATTAGTGTTAACATGTTAAGCCATTGCGAGAAGTAATGCAATGGTAGTCCAATCTATATTGTGAAAGATACGTTGGACCTCGTTCTGCCGAAGTCTGATACCAAACATAGTGAGAGTCTAAGCTGTAACAGAACACGTTAAGCCATAGTATATAGACCAATTCGATGGGAAGACATCCAGGAGTTGGTATATACGCAGAGAATTCAGAACGAGCCTTTAACAAGATACAACGGAACCACGAGGGAGAACTGTGAACATCAACAACGGTTTCTGGTATTCATCGCACCACTCTTATATGGAAAGCAGTATTGAAGAATTCTTAGTGATTCCATAGAGTGCCTGACGCGTTTCCCCGAGCGAAATTGGAAAACCACCTTCCATTACGCACCATCGCGCGTTATTGTTTACGCATGTTGATCAAGTGATATCCGTGGGATCGGGAAACGTAATACCAGCCATTGGATAGGAAGGCGAGATAAGCCAGGTACGAATCAACTCGTGTGTTCTACGTTTATACTTGTGGGCCGTTTTTTGAAAAGGCCTCAGTTTCGATTCAAGTCGAGGCGCGAATAACCTTGGAAATGTTTATTAAAATTTGGCTATAATGTTATATGGCAATAGTAAAGAATTACCTTGGTCAATTCATGGGAGTATGCATCATATATATGGAAGAACATAGGTTGGGTTCCAATTTGGATTGGTTCGCCTTCCAATGTGTGGGTTTCCCATAGTCTTATAACCACAGGGTGTGTTGTTTCCATCATAACAAGGGCTTGCTCTATTGGGAGATATAAGGGCTGCCTTATTGGCTTATAAAAATTATCAAGGTATTCATTAATCAAATTCTAGGAATTTGATAAATGAATTATAGAAAGGATTAAGAAGACCCTTATTGATTGAATAGACAGGAACTGGGTGTTGTAAGATTGTAGGAAGATGCACAGCTTTGGGACTTGAAAGCTTGGATACATTTTTCACACCAACTGAGGTTGGAATAATTTGAACTGGGAATGTGGGTTTGGCGGGTACCCCTGCTATCATGAATGCAAGAGTGACCTTTCAAAGAGAAATGGACATTTCCTTTTCTAAGGAGAAGGATAAGTTGGTGGTTTTCTATCTAGATGACATAACAGTTTTCTTAAGGAGAGAAGAAGACCACTTGAAGCATCTAGAGAAAATCCTGCTGAAGTGTAGAAGGTTTGGCATTTCTATTAGTCCCACTAAGAGTATTTTTCCTTTAACTTTTGGAAATTTACTTGGGAATATTATATCTAAGTATGGGATAAATTTTGATCCAAGCAGGGTAAATTCCATTCAAAAAGTGGATCTTCCTAGAAGCAGGAAGGAAATTCAATCTTTCCTTGGAAGGGTGAATTTTGTGAGGAGTTTTATTCCCAAATTTGATGAGATTGTTAAATACATAACCAAGATGCTGAAGAAAGGAGTTGACATTAAATGGATAGTTGAAGAAAATCACTCATTTGAGGAGATCAAGAAGGCACTCACTTAAGCCCCAGTGTTGATTAGCCCGGATTTTTCAAAATAATTGCTGGTTTTTACATTTGCATCATAAAATACAATTGTTGGAGTTTTGATGCAGAAAGGACAGCAAGGTACTGAGCAGCCTATTTCATTTTTTAGCAGGACCCTTGCTAATTAAGAGTTGAAGTACAACATCTTAGATAAACATTCCTATGCTTTGGTCAAAGCCATCAAATATTTCAGAATTTATATTCTACATTCTCATGTCATAGCATTTGTTCCTAAAGCTGTTGTGAAGGAAATCTTGACTCAAGTTGATCCTGATAGTAAGAGAGAGAAGTGGATAGCTAACTTGTTGTAATATGATATAGAGATTAGACCTACAAAATTGGTGAAAGGACAAGGGCTAGCAAAGCTGATGGCACAGTCCAATTTTGACTATCCTGATATGAATTTAATTGCAGAAATTTCAGAATTATCAAATGAAGATGAAGATTTGATTCCCATTTAAGAGAAGTACATCCTATATCACTTGTACAGAGACATTTTTTTTGTCTTACATCATCATAGAGCTCCTGCTGAATTGAAAAAATCTAAGGAAAGGTTTGTGAAGCTAAAACCTCTAAGGTACTTCATCATAGATAAAAATCTGTATTGGAAAGATACTGGTGGTATTCTTTTGAATTGTTTGCTGGAAGAAGAAGTGGAAAAAGTGACTGAGGAGTTTCACAAAGGATATTGTGGAGGTCATCATTATTGGAAGGCCACAGCAAACAAGATTCCCATAGCAGGGTACTACTGGCCTACCATGTTCAAATATTTTTACAAAAAGATTGTTTCCTTCCATGAATGGCAGATTTTTTATGGTAAGAAAAAGCTTTTTCCTCTACCTTTGATGCCTATTTATGTTGAGGCGCCATTTCAGCAGTGCAAACTAGATTTTATTGGTGAGATTCATCCATCATCTTCAATTCAGGATCGCTGGATCCTGACAGCAACTGACTATTTCACCAAGTGGATTGAAGTAATCCCAACTAAGCAAGCAAATGATTTAGTTATCATTTCATTTTTGGAGAATAACATGTTTTCTATATTTGGCTTCCCTGTGAAGATCATCACTGACAATGCACAGGCATTCAAATCCAAGAATTTGATCAGTTTTTGTCATCAATATCACATTACACTTGGACACTCAACTGCTTACTATCCACAAGGTAATGGTCTTGTTGAATCTTCTAACAAAATTATTGTGAGGATTATTAAGAAGGTGTTGCAGGAAAATAAAAATTCATGTCATATGAAGCTGAAGTATGCTATGTGGGCTGATAGAGTGTGCACAAAAATGTCAATTGGGACTTCACCTTATGAGTTGGTGTAAGGGGCTGAAGCATTTTTCCTACATCCTTGGGAGTGCCTGTCATTAAACTGCTGCAAGGATTAGAGGAGGAGCAAAATTCAATTCATAGTAGAATAAACTACTTGATATCCTTGCAGGAAAAAAGGAAGAAGTCTATAATAGCAATCAGCAATCTCAAAACAGAATTAAGAATACATTTGATAGGAAGTTCAAAGAGGAAAATGTTCATTTTCAAGATGTGTTATTGAAGTGGGAGGAAAAAATTAAATAAAAGGGGAAACATGGTAAGTTTGAGAATATTTGGAAACTTCCATTCATAGTAGTTGCATTCCATGGAAACAACACTTACATATTGCAGGAGATGAATGGACAACCTTGTGCTGGAGGGCTTGTCAATGGCAATTGGGAGGTATGAGGAGTTTCCAAAAATTTATATTAAAAAATTTAAGCCCCTCACATGAAAACCAAAAATATAAATCGCATCAAAGTTTCGGTGTTTATAAAATAAATACATAAAAATAAATGTTTTATATTGCGATATGCGATTTGTGATATATCGCAATCGCAATATCGCATTGCAAATTATTTCGCATCGCATATTTTATTTCGGCACTTTTGTAAATTGGGATTTTTCGAAAGAGTGAGTGTTGCGAAGTGGGGCCCACATGGATTAGTCATCCTACAATTTAGGCTACAGCCACTTTGTAATTTTGGAGTTTTGAGTTTGGAAATTTGTTTTAAAATAACAAGTTGGAGTATATTACCAATATCCCGAGACGTATTTTCGTCTATTGTACAATTTAGTTGGGTCATTTTGTAGGATCGTTAGTGAAAAATGAAAGAAATAATAAAAATGAACTAAAATTTAATATTTACAATGAATGACTATTTTAACTACGATAATTAAAATATTGGTATACTTTATACATTTTTTAACCCAAGCGAGAAAATTATCAAAACTTCAAAGGAGTGCCATTTACAAACTAGTTGACCAAATGAAGCGAAACAAATATCGTTGGAAAGCTTGTGAAAAATTGGATTCAATGAAAGAAACAAAATAGAAATCCGACAAAAATGAAAAAATGGCAAAAATTTCAAGATAATTAACTTAATGAAAATCCTAAAAGGTGTTTAGCCAAAAAAAATTGTAGAAAGGGTCCCCATTATTTGAAGTACATAAGTCAAAAATGGGGGGGTTGTGTTTTACCACAACACCAACATAGCTAGAAAATCGATATATTTAGTAGTAAAATGAAGTATATAAATGTTTGTTGATGGAAACATGTGGCTATTATCGCTACAAGGTATTGTTCTCCTACAAATAACTCTCACAACCAGCAACAACACAAAGCATCACCAACAAATATGTCATACTCCAACTGAAATGAGCTAAATGAGCATATGAGCACTTCAATTCCACATTGAAGCACATAAACAAAATTTCCCTCAACATAATATAATGAGAAAAGTAAACCTGAGTTGAACCCTACAAGTTAAAACTACTGCAATAGAATTCTAAAGGTGAGAATACCCCTACAAGGTCTTTTCCATGCCAAAACACCTTCCAAAATTTCTTCCAAAACTTGATTGATCCATACACATTTTATCTTAAACTTGCAAAATAACTCCTTATATGTGCTCAAATCATAAAATTAGAGTTCAAAATTGCATCCATAACATCAAAAAATCCATAAGTGGACTCTTTATGAGATTAATTTGGTCAAAAACTCAAAAATATGTCCTCAAAATCCTAGTTGATCCATAAAAACTTGGTCTTCAACCTGCAAAAATTCTCCTTATATGTGCTCAAATCAGAAATTAGAGGTCACCATTGGATCCAGAACATCCAAAAACCCCTCAGTGGACATTTTTTGAGCTCAATTTGGTTACGCAAAACTATATGAGCTCTTAAGCTCTCTCATGAATTTTACTATCAATCATCCTACAAATTCGACCAACTGTCTAATGGCCCTACAATTTTGCCCCAAAATTTGCTACCTGAGAAAAAATTTCACTTCCCGCCAGTGCATTTTGTAGGTTCATTAATATCTCCACTAACCCCTTAAGTCCCAAGAACATGGACATATGTGCCACATTGGGCCGAGGACTGGGCCTTAATTCCTTCCCCCACCAGTTTAGCCCCTAAACTCGAGGTCGTGTTCATGTGGGTGTGTAGTAGACTAGGGGCCAAGGGACTAAACTTGACCCCTTCCCCCAAATGGGTGTAGAATAATCTTTAAATATGGGTACCAACCATATGTTAATAAGCACCAACGAATAGTCCAATGGTAGAGTGTTCAACTTGTGGACACGAGGTTGTAGGTTTAAATCCCTAGAGGTTTTTTCGGCCCATTACCAAAAATGTAATATTCCCAAATTTTCACATGATATTTGGAATATTAGAGTTCTTAACAAACTTAATTAATTAATTAAATAAAAGGGTGGAGGGACCCACAAACCCAAAAGATAAATAAAATCCACTTTTGATGTGTGTATGTGGATATTTCATATCTAGATCTGTTGGAAATGTTTTCATTGATGGAAAAGGAGATGACAAAGGAGGAGCACCTGAAACATCAGCCAAGGAGCAGAGGAAGAGCAAAAAGAGAGGTAGTAGAGACAACAAAAAGAGAAGTAAGGAGCAGCATCAGTCAAAGAAGTAGCAGAGGCAGCAGAAAGGAGGCAGAGGTAGCATAGAAGGAACAAAGGCAGCAGGAGACAGATGAGGTGGTGCTGCAAAGTAGTGAGCATAGTAAGGGCCATTTAATAGCAAAACTGGAGAGACAGAGCAGTGAATATTGGAAGGGCTTGAAGGAGCTTAATACATGGGTTTAATACAGTTTGCAGATGAATTATTGAGAAATTATTCATTAATTGAGTTTGTATGGCATAGAATTTGATTGAAGACTAAAACCCTGTGGTAAGGACTTAATATGTGTGAAAGGAAGGTCGATCCAAAGGGACAGTGTTCCACAGAAGCGCCGAAAAAGTTCGAATCAAATTGGTTGAACAGAATGTGGGTTTGAATTGCCTTCAATATGTAAGGGCGAGAATCTGAGATTGAGGAATTCGTAAGAGCTGTGAGGTTTGGGGATAGCTCCTTGAGATATCATTGCAGATATCGTATGGAGGACTGACGAATGGGCTCGATGGGTGATCGAATGGTGGAGTGATAAGGTGAGCCAAGAATAAAACAAAATAGAAAGGAAGCTTCATGAATGGTGTGGACCAGAAGTAATTCAAGAGCAGAGTCGTGAATTGGAGTGGTTCAGTGCACAATCGTAGGCGGAGTTAATTACAATAAAACGTTGAAGCGTTGAATGGAACCCTGAGCCAAAAAGGGATCGAAACCTTACGAAGCAACAATGAAGGCGAGTTAAAATAACTCTAGACCCCGAAAGGTTATATTACTACATATATTGGTGTTGGAATTATGTCTAAGTCCAAGACTTAATATAATGTTGACAGAAGATCATATACATATAGTGTGGGACCCCCCGACATAAATTCCAAGAATCTTTACCCGAGCTGGAGGATACACTAAATACTGAAGTGGCAAAGTACACACACACACACACACACACACACACATATATATATATATATGCATTTCTTTATAGAAGTGTAGTGCCTTTTAAACAAAGAACCAAAGTACCATAAGGTGGGACCCTCACCCAATCGCATCAGAAAAGTTGATGGTGGAATAGGTTAACAACAGATTGCAATTGCGATTGAGTTCTAGACCCGATGGGCATATAAACTGTAACTCATACATGCTTGAGTTCCAGTAAACAGTGATTGATCACATCGGAGCATCGGAGCATAAGAATATCGAAACATGCAAATACAAATTGCGATTGCGATTGAGTTTCGGATCCGATATGGTTTAAGCAACGATTCATATATGTTCGAGTTCTGGAGATTTGATAGCTAGTGGGACCCTTTGTTAATCGCACCAAAATGTTAAAGGATGTGATTTCAATTAATCGCATCGGACCCATTGCATCGGCACATCCAAATGAACAGTGTTACAGCGCATCGGAGAAAAGTGTGGCAACGAAGCATGAGAGTAGAAGTTGCGATTGCGATGAAGATGCGGACCCGACGGGTCTGTAAACTATGATTCATAAGTTCTTGAGTTCCGACATAATAGTGTTTCATCGCATCAGAATTTCAATGTAAACATTGTTTCATCGCATCGGCATTTGATCGCAATCGGAAGATTTCAAGTTGCGATTAATCGCATCGGCGATTAGAGCAGAAGAGTTTAGAATTTATAAAGTTGTGGGACACAGATTTTTTTAAAGTTCAGCATTGGTTGTTCAGTAATTAAAATCCAAGGTTTATTAAAAAGTTTTTATAATATTGCTGAGAGTTATTTATGTTGGATTAAAAGACAGTTGTACAGGCAGCAGTTATGCAACTACAATGAACAAGGAAAATGAATATAGTGAACCGAAAAAGAGAGGAGTGGGGATTTTTTTTTATGAATGAGAGAGGAAGACAGAGAGAGAGCAGTGTTGTTCAAAATTTTATACTGTAATTGAATGTAAAGTGTTTAACTGTTTACATTGTTTGTGATGTAATTGGCAAGTCTCCGGAGAAAGATAAGATCCCACTGTAAAGTTGAAATGGATACATTTTTCTGAGTAAATTGATAAAAGAGAAGAGAATCCAGAATTGAAGAAAAAGAAATAATCAAGAAAATATGAAGATTGGAGTACAGTAAGAAAATCAATCAAAGGTACAGAACAAAGCTGATATTCAAGGTAAATCAACAAATGTTTCTTTTATGGAAAGGGGGAGTTGAAGCTTCCTTGCAAGTTGTAGCTTGCAGAATTTGAGGTTGGAGCCTCCTGTAGGTTGGTGCTTACAGAAAATCAGTGGTGAGAGGGATTTGGAGCTTGTCTTTACATCACAGCAATAATAAGATGTGGTTTTCTCCCTTTATGGGTTTCCACGTATATCTGGTGTCTCTGTGTGTGATTCCTATGTGTTCATATGGTTATTCAGTCTACTTAATACTTACTGCTCTTGTCATAATTCTGTTGTTACATTATATTAACATTTCTGCACATATAAGTTTGGTTCCATATAAAATTGATCATGAAAGATAAATTGTAAATAAGTTTAATTGAATTTTTTTTTAAAAATATTGAAGGTGTTAAATTGATTCACCCCCCCCCCCCCTCTCAGTTTAAATAAGGTTTCAACAATTGGTATCAGATCTGGTTCCTTTTTGTAGCAGTTTAACAACTGAAAGGAGATCCTAGGTTCTTGGGATGGATAGTCAAGAAGGATTCTCAACGAACAAAGCCCCTTTTTTCACTGGTGAAAATTATGCCTTCTGGAAAATCAAAATGAGAATATACATAATGTCCTTAGGAGTAGAAGTTTGGGCTGCTGTGGAATTTGGATATGACTCTAAAGAAAATGTATCAGAGAAAGAAGCCAAACAATATTTTGTGGCTAATGCAAAGGCAATGAATGCAATCTTGAATGGACTGTGTGAGGCATAATTCAGCAAAGTAATGCACAGCGAGACTGCCAAAGAAATGTGGGAAACTCTAGAAAATATTCATGAGGGAGACAAAAAGGTGAAGACAGCTAAACTTCAAGTCTATAGAGCCCAGTTTGAAAATTTAAAGATGAATGATGATGAAGATATTGCTATTTTCTTTTTAAGGGTTGCAGAAATTGTAATTAATATGAAAGCACTAGGTGAAACCATGCAAGAATGTGTAATTGTTCAAAATACCCTAAGATATTTTCCATCTAGCTTTAATCCCAAGGTCTCTGCCATAGAAGAAACAACAGATTGGGAAACCTTTACCATGAACCAGCTTCTTGGAAAACTAACAGCTTATGAGATGAGACTCCCACAGAGGAAGTCAAATGTAAGGGAGGCAGCTTTTAAGGCAGAGAAGAAGAAAGAAGAAAAAGAAGGTATATGTTCTTGTTCTGATGAAGAAGAGGCTAAATTTATCTGGAAGTTGGATAAAGGCTCAAGTAAGTATCAAGGTAAACTTCCATTTAAATGTTTCAATTGTGGAAGAGTTGGACACTATGCTTCTAAGTGTCCTTATAAGAAAACAAAGAATCAGGCTCAGGAATCAGAGAAAACCATATCTAAGAACTGGCAGAAAGGGAAGAGATTCAATAGAAAATATTTCTATGCTTAGCAAGACAGCAGTGCATCAGAAGACTCAGCTGAATTCTCAAGTGAAGAAGGAACATCATAATTTGTTTTGATGGCTATAGAAGAGCTGGAAGAAGGTGAAGTGGACCTTGAGGGGGAGCTAAGAAGTGCCTTGGAGGAAATTGATAGACTAAAACTAAAGTGCAGAAAACAGAAAGACATTCTTCTCAAATACGCAAGAGAGGAACAAAATTCAGAAGCCCTCATTCAGTTGAAAGTAGAGCTTGAAGAAGCCAAGAAGGTAGAGGATATTCTACTTAAGCAGATCAAGGATAAAACTCAGGAACAAGAGAAGTTGGAAGAAGAAGTAGTTTTCTTAAGGAAGAAATTAGAAAATTCCCAGAGGAAAATAGATACTTCTCAAATAACAAGCTCTGATAAGTTAAATGAGATTCTAGATGCTCAAAGATCTCCTCTGATAAAAACTGGGATAGGCTATGAAGGAGAATCAAGCAAAGGCAAAGAAAAAGAAAACAAAAAAAATATTTTTGTAAAAGAAGATGAGAATATCCAAGCAGCTCAGAAGATTTCAAAGGAAGAATAATCTTGCAATAAAGTAGATAAAAACCAGGAGGAAGCTCAAATGACAAAGGATGAAGTAAATTTGTCAACTGAAAAAAACTCGTATACTCCTGAATATTTCAAGTTTGGAAGTCATCAAAGGATATTTTTTCCTCCTAAAAAAATGCTACTTGTTATACAAGAAGAATAAATACAAACCATCAAAAGATGCAAACAGTAAAAAGTTTTACTCAAGCAGGAAGATGGAGAAGACAACCTTTTATCAAGTATGCAAATTGTTTTTATGGATACTGTTTTTATTGTAATGATTTTGGCCATAAAATCATAGAATGCAGGAAATATGAACAAAGACTGTTGTTCAAAACCTCAAGAAGGTTTATGAATCATGGAGAGTTTATTCCTACTTATAATTCTACTAAGGATATATCCAAATGTTGTCTATGCAATAAAAGTGGACATATGTCTTCCAAATGTCCTCTAAGAGAATATGGTTCATCATCTCAGAAAAGGTACCAAACAAGAGGATGCTTGCAATGGAAAAAGAAAGTGAATAAATGTGACTTGGCCCTAATAGCTCAAGATCTAAAAAGCCAATGGTATTTGGACAGCGGTTGCTCAAAGCATATGTCAGGAGATAGAAGCAAGTTTATAACCTTTGACGAAAATAAATCTGGAAATGTTATTTTTGGAAATGATAAAGCAGGAAAGATCAAAGGAAGAGGCTCAGTAAGTTTGGACAATGGTAGAGGAAAATTCCAGGATGTACTATTTGTGGATGGGCTGAAATCAAATCTGTAGAGTGTTAGTCAAATGTGTGATAAAGGTTGTGAATTTCTTTTTAGAGCTCAAGACTGTGAAGTAAGATCAAGCACCACTGGAAAAACCCTGATCAAGGGTTTTCGAATGGAAAGCAATGTCTATGTAGTAAAAGAAGAAAATGAAGCATGTAATCTTAGCAAATTTGAAGAGTCTTGGTTATGGCATAGGATATTGGGACACCTAAACTTTGATCATATCATAATTCTAAGCAAAAAAGAATGCAGTCAGAGATATGCCAGCCATAAAGAAGCCTTCAAATGCAATATGTAAATCCTGTCAGCTAGGTAAGCAGAAACATACATCTTTCAAAATCAAAGAGAAACTATCTACAAGTAGACCTCTTCAACTTGTTCACATGGATCTGTGTGGGCCTTCGAGAACTAAAACACCAAGTGGAGAATCATATTTCATGCTAATAATAGATGATTTTTCCATACTAACATGGGTTGCATTTCTCAAGCACAAATCAAAAGCACTTGAGAAATTCAAAATATTCAAGGCTTTGGTAGAAAATAAAATAGGATGCAAGCTAAAGTGTATCACATCAGATAGAGGGGGTGAATTTACAGATTATGATTTTGAAGATCTGTGCAATGAGCATGGGATAAAGCAACAGTTCACAATTGCAGGAACACCTCAGCAAAATGGAGTGGCAGAAAGACAAAACAGGTATGTACAATAGATTGCCAGAGCCATGATGCAAGAAACTAACATTCCTCAAGCCTTTTGGGCAGAAGCAGTACACACATTTGTGCATATCCTGAAAAAATCTCATTTAAGACCAAACAGTGACAAGACACCTTATGAATTATGGCATGGTAAACCTGCATCAATCAAGCATTTTAGAGTTTTTGGAAGTAGGTGTTTTATAAAAAAATAATGATGAAAATTTGGGAAATTTTGATGCAAGAGAAGATGAAGGCATATTCTTAGGATATGCATCCAAGAGTAAAGGTTACAGGTGCTACAACAAAATACTTCACAAAATTGTAGAAAGTATTGATGTAAGATTTGATGAAGAACTATCAGACAAGTTAATAAGTACAGATTGCAACAATCCTTCAGAAGTTCATGAAGAAGAGAATCAAGATGATGATGAAATAAACAAGTCAACAAAAGATACAGATCTAAGATAAAAAATCTCCTCAAGATACATTCATAAGAACCATCCAGAAGATCAAATCATTGGGGACAAGAGGGTAGGTGTATAGACAAGAAGACCGCTAACTGAACAGACTGAAGAGGTATACCTCACAATGTTGTCACAAATAGAGCCAAAGAAGTTTGAAGAAGCCAGCAAAGACAAACATTGGGTGAATGCCATGAATGAATAATTGGACCAAATTGAGAAGAACAATACTTGGGAACTAGTTCCAAGACCCAGTGAGAAAAATGTCATTGGCTCAAAATGGGTATTAGAAAATAAGATGAATGAACAAGGACAGGTAATCAGGAATAAAGCTAGACTTGTGTGCAAGGGATATTCACAGGTTGAAGGACTTGATTATGATGAAACATTTTCCCCTATAGCTAGAATGGAATCTATCAGACTTTTTTTATCTTTTGCTTGCTATCATGACTTCAAGGTATACCAAATGGATGTGAAGTCTACCTTCCAGAATGGAGATTTAGAGGAAGAAGTATACATGGAGCAACCAGAAGGGTTCTCCTTAACAGATAATGTAGACTATGTTTGTAGATTAAAGAAAGCATTATATGGGTTGAAACAAGCTCCTCGAGCATGGTATTCAAGGCTGGACAAATACTTGCAAAAACAAGGGTTCAAGAAAAGAGGAGTAGATAGCAACTTGTACATAAAAGCAAATGAAGATGAACTTCTGATTGTAGTAGTGTATGTAGATGATATCATGTTTGGAAGAAGCAAAGATGAGTTAACAAAAGGATTTGTTGAAGAGATGAAATTAGAGTTTGAAATGTCTACGATTGGAGAGCTTACCTTCTATCTAGGACTACAAATTCAACAAAAGCGCACATGCACATTTATCTCACAAGAAAAAAACCTAAAAGAGATGCTGAAAAGATTCAAAATGGAAGGTTGCAAACCTGTGTCAACTCCCATGACTACTGGATGCAAGCTTTGTGCAGATGATGGAACAACTGATGTAGATCAAAAAATTTACAGATCCATGGTTAGAATTATGTTATACCTAACAGCTTCTAGACCAGACATTGTGTTGGCTGTAGGACTTGTGGCAAGATATCAAGCAGCACCAAAACAAAATCACTTACTAGCAATTAAAATAATATTCAGATATCTACAAGGGACTGCACATTATGAGCTATGGTATCCAAAAGGCAAAAACTTCATTCTGAAAGCATATACAGATGCAGATTGGGCCAGTTGTGTTGATGACAGTAAAAGCACAAGTGGAGGTGCATTCTATTTAGGAGAGAGTCTGGTGGCATGGCTAAGCAAGAAACAAACATCTATTTCTCTATCTACAACAGAAGCGGAATACATATCAGCAGCAGCATGTTGCACACAAGTCATGTGGATGAAACAAACCCTCCAAGACATGAAGGTAAGCATTGGTGAACCTATCTCTATCAAATGTGATAATACAAGTGCCATAATCATATCAAAAAATCCTGTGCTCCATTCAAAAACTGAACATAATCCAATCAAGTATCATTTTCTCAGAGAACAAGTAGCTCAAAAAGTAGTGAAGTTGGAATATGTGCCAACAAAAGAACAGATAGCAGATATATTTACAAAACCTCTTGCTAGAGAACCATTTGAATATCTGAGAGATAGACTAGGGGTAGTGTTTGTAGATGCTACTCTCTGATATAAAGAGAAAGCATCGTTTCAGGGGGAGAATAGAAGAGAAAACATCATTTCAGGGGGAGATCCACAAAGAGCATGAAACAGGTCCTCAAGATCAGAATGTGTAACCCTTTTCCATTGATGTCAAAGGGGGAGGAAAAGCAGGTAATATGAGAAAGGGTATTCTAAAAGAAGCGAGGCAAAGGAAGACTTGGAGGAAGCATTGGATTATCGGTGGATGTGTTGCCATCAATGCCAAAGGGGGAGACTGTTGGAAATGTTGTCATTGATGGAAAAGGAGATGACAAAGGAGGAGCACCTGAAACATCAACCAAGGAGAAGAGGACGAGAAAAAAGAGAGGCAGTAGAGACAACAAAAAGAGAAGTAAGGAGAAGCATCAGTCAAAGAAGTAGCAGAGGCAGTAGAGAGGAGGCAGAGGTAGCATAGAAGGAATAAAGGCAGCAGGAGACAAATGAGGTGGTGTTGCAGAGTAGTGAGGACAGTAGAAGAGGGCCATTTAATAGCAGAACTGGAGAGACAGAGCAGTGAATATTGGAAGGGCCTGAAGGAGCTTAGTATAGGGGTTTAATACAGTTTGCAGATGAATTATTGAGAAATTATTCATTAATTGAGTTTGTATGGCATAGAATTTGATTGAATACTAAAACCCTGTGGTAAGGACTTAATATGTGTGAAAGGAAGGTCGATCCAAAGGTACAGCATTCCAAAGAAGAACCGAAAAATTTTGAATCAAATTGGTTGAACAGAATGTGGGTTTGAATTTCCTTCAGTATGTAAGGACGAGAATCTTAGATTGAGGAATTCGTAAGAGCTGTGAGGTTTGGGGATAGCTCCTTGAGATATCATTGCAGATATCGTATGGAGGACTGACGAATGGGCTCGATGGGCGATCGAATGGTGGAGTGATAAGGTGAGCCAAGAATAAAACAAAATAGAAAGGCAGCTTCATGAATGGTGTGGACCAGAAGTAATTCAAGAGCAAAGTCATGAATTGGAGTAGTTCAGTGCACAATCGTAGGCGGAGTTAATTACAATAAAACATTGAAGCATTGAATGAAACCCTGAGACAAAAAGGGAGCGGAACCTTACGAAGAAACAGTGAAGGCAAGTTAAAATAACTCTGGAGCCCAAAAGGTTATATTACTACATATATTGGTGTTGGACTTGCCTTAAGTCCAGAACATGTCTTGACGAAGATCACCACATATAGTGTGGTTCCCAAACACATAAATTCCAAGAATCTTTACAGTGGAGGATACTGCTAAGGTAGAAAGACGTAAGTACACACACACACACACATATATATATATATATATATATATATATATATATATATATATCTATATACATATGTATATATATATATATATATATATATATATATATATATATATATATATATATATATATATATATATATATATATATATATATATGCAGCACTTTATACAAGTTTAGCGCCTTTTAAACAAAGAACCAAAGTACCATAAGGTGGGACCCTCAACCAATCGCATCGGAAAAGTTGACAGCGGAACAGGTTAACAACAGATTGCAATTGCGATTGAGTTCCGGACCTGATGGGCATATAAACTATAACTCATACATGCTTGATTTCCGGCAAACAATGATTGATCGCATCGGAGCATCGGAGCATAAGAATATCGGAACATGCAAATACAAATTGCGATTGCGATTGAGTTCCGGATCCGATATGGTTTAAACAACGATTCATATATGTTTGAGTTCCGGAGATTTGATAGCTAGTGGGACCCTTTGTTAATCGCACCAAACTGTTAAAGGATGCGATTGCGATTAATTTCATCGGACCCATCGCATTGGCACATCCAAATGAACAGTGTTACATCGCATCGGAGAAAAGTGTGGCAGCAAAGCACGACAATAGAAGTTGAGATTCCGATGAAGATGCGGCCCCGACGGGTCTGTGAACTATGATTCATAAGTGCTTGAGTTCTGGCATAATAGTGTTTCATCACATCGGAATTTCAACGTAAAAATTGTTTCACTGCATCGGCATTTGATCGCAATCGGAAGAGTTCAAGTTGCGATTAATCGCATCGGCGATTACAGAAGAAGAGTTTAGAATTTATAAAGTTGTGGGACCCAGAGTTTTTTAAAGGTCAGCATTGGTTGTTCAGTAATTAAAATCCAAGGTTTATTAAAAAGGTTTTATAATATTGCTGAGAGTTATTTATGTTGGATTAAAAGACAGTTGTAAAGGCAGCAGTTATGCAACTGCAATGAACGGGGAAAATGAATATAGTGAACCGAAAAAGAGAGGCGTGGGGATTTTTTTTCGATGAATGAGAGAGGAAGACAAAGAGAGAGTAGTGTTGTTCAAAATTTTATACTGTAATTGAATGTAAAGTTTTTAACTGTTTACATTTTTTTTAATGTAATTGGCAAGTCTCCGGAGAAAGATAAGATCCCACTATAAATTTGAAATGGATAAATTTCTTTGAGTAAATTGATAAAAGAGAAGAGAATGCTGAATTGAAGAAAAAGAAATAATCAAGCAAATATGAAGATTTGAGTACAGTAAGAAAATCAATCAAAGGTAAAGAACAGAGCTGATATTCAAGGTAAATCAACAAATGTTTCTTTTATGAAAAGAGGGAGTTGAAGCTTCCTTGCAAGTTGTAGCTTGCAGAACTTGAGGTTGGAGCCTCCTGTAGGTTGGTGCTTATAGAAAATAAGTGGTGAGAGGGAGTTGGGGCTTGCCTTTACATCACAGCAATAATAAGATGTGGTTTTCTCCCTTTATGGGTTTCCACGTATATATGTTGTCTCTGTGTGTGATGCCTATGTGTTAATATGGTTATTCAGTCTGCTTAATACTTACTACTCTTGTCATAATTCTGCTGTTACATTATCTTAACATTTCTCCACATATAAGTTTGGTTCCATATAAAATTGATCATGAAAGATAAATTGTAAATAATTTTAATTGAAAAGTTTTAAAAAAATCTTGAAGGTGTTAAACTGATTCACCCCCCCCCCCTCTATGTTTAACTAAGGTTTCAACAATTGGTATCAGAGCCGGTTCCTTTTTGTAGAAGTTTAACAACTAAAAGGAGATCCTAGGTTCTTGGGATGGCTAGTCAAGAAGGATCCTCAACGAACAAAGCTCCTTTTTTCATTGGTGCAAATTATGCCTTCTGGAAAATCAGAATGAGAACATACATAATGTCCTTAGGAGTAGAAGTTTGGGCTGCTGTGGAATTTGGATATGACTCTGTTAGCCACCGATAAAAAAATTTCATACCAAATGGGGGCTAAATTATTTTGGAGCCTTCAAGAAACAGATTTTATTGCAAAAAGTGTTACCTATTGAAGTATCTTTAAAGCCCCATGCCTCTGTCCCAAATCTTCATTGTTGTTCCCATTTTATATTCAGAAAATTCTGCTAAAATTCCAAGAGAAAGATTGCTGCAAAACCATCATTTTTTCACCTTCCCCCACTCAAAACTGACCTTCATTTGCTCCCCTTTTTCTCCATATAACTCCTCTATTTTTCATGATTTTCCTTCTTCCATTCATTAAAATTCACTTTGTAAGGTTTAAAGCCCACTTTTTAGCCTTACCGAAACTCCCGTTCCCTTTGAAAACGTTGAAAACATTTCATAAAAAAATACATGTTTTTGCATAAGGCTTTAGCCCCTTTGGCTAAGCCCCCTAACCACTTCCCCACACGTGCCCTTGCCATAAAAACCAAGCGCTGAACCCATTTAGCGCTTATCGCATCGGAAATATTCAATGGTGCATAAGTCTTGTGTTCCATTTAAAGCCCGATGCAATCAACTCTTTTATATAAACCTTCCCGATCACCTTTTTATTTTGTAAAAGACGTAAAACCCATTTATCCAAATTCTGTTTTAAAAAACCAAAGTCACGTGTTTAATATAAATGGTTAGATTGAAAAGAGTCGATCGCCCAATCGCATCGGAGATTATCAAAATGGGTAGATTAAAAAGACCCACATCAAACTCCCGATGTGATTAGGTCATATACGTGTAAACCCGCTCCCTCCATTTTTGTTCCATATAACCCACGCCCAGGACTAAGATTTTAAGTCTCGAGGCACCAATCGCATCGCAAAACCCAACGTACCAAGTTTGTTTGACATCTTCCGAAGTTCCGATGCGATTAAGCCCTGTGTTTTTATCCTCCGATCATATTATTTTTCATATAACCCATGGGCCCCCCTTCTGCGCTTAAAACCATTAAATAAACCATCCCGATTATGATAGGCCCTTTTTTATAAAGCCCCGGGCCCATCATGATTCATACATCCGAAGGCCCCGCAGTCGGGTGCCAGAACTTTTTTATATATTTTCTTTCCACCCCCCGATCCATAAAAAACATTTGTTTTTATTTAAAACTTTGGGTTTTATTTATTATAAAGGTTTTCGCCAGTATGTGTTTTAAACACAATCTCCGTTGTTGATCAGTAGGCCGATCTAACGACCAACACTCAATCGCATCGCAAATTTAAATCGCATACATTTTCTTTGCTCCCCCGATCGGCCATACCCCGATTCTTTCTCCACCGTTGATCTACTCCTTAGATCGACGGTCTGCGTAAACTCGCATCGCATGTTTCGATCGGTGCACTTGCTCGCTATCCCCAATTGCGATCCCCCGATTGAATCTAGACCGTCCACGTGTCTAGATCAGACGGTCCAAATTTACTCTGCCTTATTCTTCTCTCCGCTCTCCTTTTGTCTCTTCTACACAGATCTCCACCGTTGGATTCTTTCATCAAATGGCCATGCTCTTTCCTGCCTTCTGAAGCAGTTAAACCTAAAACGCAGGATTTCTTAATTATTTTTTGTCTTTTACAGGTGTTTTAATGGTTTTCCATTGTATTATGAAGAAAATCCGAGGGCCAGAAAGACATTTCCTATGCCTTTGATTTATCAAAAGGAACCATTCGCCGGGCTCTATTCCATTATTTTGTCGATGCTCTATGAGCATTGATGCTGTAGAGACCTTCGCGGCCTACACATTGACAAGACACTATTTTGTTAAAAACAACAGTTAAAGAGTATCAGTTTTTGAAGACAGAGCACAGCAGAAAAAAGATTGAGGACAGAGGTTAGGCTTCGTTGAGCCTGAAACACAGAATTCAAGTATATTAAAGGTGTTTTTTAGGTTAAAATAAAAATATCTATTAGTTCAAAGAGCCTACGCTGCCACATCAAGGGCAAATTGAATCCCCCAGCTACCACAGAGCCACCTATAGCCTCAAAGTAATCAAAAGGAGGCCAAGTTATGACCAGACCTAGAGAATTTGAATCAATGTGGCTGAACAGTTAATTCAATCAAAGGAACTTATTGTAAACTGAAAAAAGAAGTTATTATGAGGATGACGAAGAGCCTTAAAGTCAAAAACTTCTTTCCAGCAAGCTGGATAGTTAATAGAAACCAATTAACACAGGAAAAATATCAGAATGTATTCCATTAAGCCCCTCAAAGGCCAAGAGACAGTAAACTGTATTAATTGAACTTAGAAGATATTTTATTCCATTCCACCTCCTCATTTCTTCTATAAATACTTCTGAAGAAGATGAGATTGTGGTTGGTTGTTGTTTGATCACAAGTTGTAATACTGAAACTCTTTGAAATAAATGCATAGTCTGTTGAGGTTGAAGATGATATTGAAGTCTTGGAAGCCCTGATGATGTTGTTGCATGCTTATTCCTGAGAAGGCTCTATCATTGGATCCCTAAGCTTGGCTTTTGGTGAATTATTCTAAACTGTTTTATGTTTTCCCCTGTTTTCATTATGTTCCATAATTTCTTACTACAGTAGGTTGAAAGTTTTAGGTTAAGAAATGACTCTTGGAAGCACCTTAGACCTATTCATCCTTCATTGTTTCATGTTTTCTTCTGTTGAAGTATTTTAGAGTCTTTAATATCTCTCTTTAATATTCATGCTTGTTTATTTCCTTAATATTTCGAACAGTTGGTTTCAGCATGATTTATGGTTCTCCCTGCTTGTCTGCTGCCACTTAAAAATTGTTATTTAAGTCTCCCTTTGAAGTTATTTGCTTACAATGAATCAAAGAGGTCGGTTTTGATCTTTCCCTTTGTCCTCATTTAAACAGTTGGCTTAAAGGTCATTATAATTATGATCATAGATGTATTAGGCGTTCCCTCTTCTATGACTACAATTATCAGTGAATCTTTTATGTTTTCTAAGTCATTTGAAATAAAATCTTTGAGGAAATAGGGCGTTCCCCGAATCTTAGATTTCATTTTGAAAGTTGTCTTGAAGTCATTATTTGCTTAAAGAATGTTTGTATAATTTATGGTTAGCCCTGTCTATCAAATATTTCTTTATTGTTCAAATTATGCTTTCAAGTTCCCTTCATTGAGAATTAAATTTCTCTTTCCAAATCATTGATGTCCATCTCATTCCAAAACCAAAGGATCCTGTGGCCAAGTTAAATTTGCCCTCTGATATCCCATATCCATTGATGAGTATGTTATGACCTTTTCTTGACTCCATTGCCCAATGAACTAGATGTTTCTCCATTCTGTGTATTTTTCCTAGACCTTTCATGTTCTGTTGTATCAATTCAACCCAACCAAACAAACAAATAAACACCTGTACTTAATAACTAGTCTAAAATCAATGCTCTAAGAACACAAGATAAACCTTTGCAAACAAACATTTGAGAGATCCCTCTCTAAGAACAGGAGGACTAGATCCTGGAACTCTAAAGATTGGTTCTGATGTTGCCTTGTCTTTTGATTTTCCAAACTATCAAAACGCAGGACACCAACATAATGGCGATCACAGTGGGACGTTGAGTAAAATCTTTAAAAATTAAACACTCACTGTCTAGCATAACATAAGTAACCTTCTTCAAGCACTACCAAGCATAATGGTAATCATGATAGGACCTTTTGAATCAGTGACAAACTAAGTAACCCTTAGGATTCTCATAAAGCCTTATCAAACCTTGAAGATTTCAGTTACCAAGCCATAAGAGTGAACTCTGTATGTTTTGACACCCTAGCTAAGTGTTAAGTCAGATTTAGGACACTCTCATAACCTATAAGATCAAGAAACTCGGAAAAACCCAAAAACATCTAGTCTGGCTTCATAATAGACTTGGTGGTGGACCATAAAACCTTTTACCTCCAAAAGAGCTAAAATTTCCACCTGGCGACTCCACAATCCTAAAAACAGACTTTAAGACTCCACTGGGAAGACCCCAAGTCTTAATAGCATCATACAAACTCAGCTAGAAGGATTTAGGATTAAAATTTTCCTGCTTCTAAAAAGATCAGTTAGCCTCTTAAAGATTTTCATATTGGGTTAAACTTTTCTTTTTTAACTGGGTCTAAAAAACGTAGCATAGTGGCTCTTGGAAAGATTCATACTAGAGCCTACCCTAACCCAAACCCACCTGAAGTAGTTGATAACCCAAAAGGTATCCTTAGGAATTCTCCTAAGATAAAATTATCAACTTTTTTCTGATCACCCTTGAGAGCTAATTCAATTCCTGAAAACCTTGCAGCTCTACAAGAAACACATGGTGGTGGACCATTAAACATTTTACCTCCGTAGGAGCTAAAAATATTCCACCTGGCGACTCCACACTCTGAGACTCCTAGAAGACCAAATGACTCCACCGGTAGAAGACCCTGAACTGATTGACTAGACACAGTGACCTCTTTCTTGATTAACAAACATGATTCCAAGGATACAATGAAGATATGCCCCAATGAGTAGAGATCATATCCCTGGGTTTCCACATAAGATGCCCTAGGTGAATTGGGATGACAACCTACCTGTTTTTCAAGGTGAAAAATTTGATGACTCATTATTAAATCTCTTTCTTGATTAAAAAACACGATTCCAAGGATACAATGAAGATATGGCCCAATGAGTAGAGATCATATCCTTGGGTTTCCACATAAGATGCCCCAGGTGAATTGGGATGACAACCTACCTATTTTTCAAGGTGAAAAATTTGATGACTCATTATTACATCTTATCAAATTTCACATACATGTATGGAGGTTGAAAGTTTAATGGCATGAAGACTGCCTAATAAAAATTTTCATGTTAACATTAGAATGAAAAGCTAGGGATTGGTATGAATGCTTAAGATCTAGTAGTTTGTTTTCTTTAAGAGACCTTGAATATGTGTTCTATGAGAACTATAAAGAAAACACTACATCATTATCATTGGGTGCAATATATTATGATCCATCACAAAACATCACCCAACACCTTATAGATAATGAGGAAGCTTTGGAAGAGATGCATCCTGAAGATCTTTTAACAGCCATTCATGAGTTTAATCTCCTATTGAAAAATTTTAAGAACATAGATGAATCAGTTGAGGAAGAGATGATCCAAGCAGTAAAGAACATTCCTCAAGATATCCCTGAAAACTCAAATATTGATTCATCATCTCTTATAACTGAGGTTCAAGAAGACATCCAGTGTCAAAATCAATCTTCACAAGAGACAGAGAACTGTTGTACTCCTGTTCAAAGGGACATAGAAACATCCTCCCCTTTGACAGAGAAAGAGATAGATCAGACTATTTATAAACAACCAGCCTCTGAAACTTTTTGCAAAACAAACACTCTTGCCCATTCACATAAACAACTTTGTTGTACAGATATAGAAATTTCTTTTGTAGATCAGAATGAGGAAGGACCTATTGATAACCCAGTATGTTTGATTGGTAGTATTACTTATATTTGTGATTCTCCTAACTTTGATCTATATAGTGATGATGCTTCCCAAACAAAGATTAATTTTGCAGGATCATCATTAGCAGATTTATGGGAGGAATATCAGTTCCTTCAAAGAAGTAATGAGCCAGTACAGACTATTTATGATACTGATGATGAAAATTTTCAAAGCCTAGAAGTGAGTGAAGATTCATTCGGTCTTTTCTCTACTTATTTTCAGATCATCAGTAATAATTTCCATATGATTGGGACTCAGCAGACTTTCGGCTCAAAGGATGAGGAGGAAAGAAACAAAGGAATTTTTGAGCAGGTTGAAATCAAGGAGCCTTCTCTTAAAAAAGAGGAAGCAGTTGAACATACCCCTACTCAAGAATATAATAACCTCCTCATAGAGTAAATTCTACTAAACCAGAGCTTACCAGGGCTACAAGAGGACAACACTGCCAAATATGATGAGTCCTCCAGTTCAAATGATGAGGAAGACGGAGGGAAACAAATAGAAGACTGTCCTACTGAGGATATACCATCTTCTCAAGAAGAATCTTCTTCCTTTTCTATCAAGGATGATGATGCTTCCAAACAACTTTCTGAATATATGCTCCTCAAAGCTAAAGTCTTGGAATCAGACAATCTACCAATTGTGGAGGACCAAAAGGAAGAGAACCTTCATCTTTTCTTTGTTGATACTATGGAAGAGTGTGTGGAAATCCCAACTGGCTCAAATTATCATGCAGTGGTCCTTTGGAAGAGCCAGGGACATGAAAAGCTATCACCTTTTGTGATAGCCTTTATATTGAAGGTTAATCTTCCATATGTTCTATGGATACCTTTGACAAGAAGCCAGAGTTTCTACTTCTTCTTGACATTACTCAGCTGGCTGCATTGGCATTTTTGTATCATATGATAAATGTAAATACTCCATGTTTAGAATAGGTTAGATAGGAATGTCAATAAAGCTCAGTTCTAAGCATGTAGTTAGTTGTTGTTTTCTTCTTTGAAGAAAAATCAAAGATTCAAAAATACAAAAACAAAGAAAAGAAAGAAAAGAGGGCAGATTGACAAAACAATAAAGGTATAGCCCCATACCAAAAATAGAAACAAATCTGAAAGTGTGCAAGCTCAAGTGCCACTCCTAAATAACACACTTCTAGTTAGTCAAACAACCTAAACTTGACTAATTAGATTTAAATTTTCTGCTGATAGGATAGTGAATTCAATTTTCCAAACTATTTAATCTTGGCTTATCAGTAGATAGATTAGGATAGAAATCAAAGGTTCAAACATACTCAAAATCTGAACCTAATATTTCAAAAAGAGAATGAATCAAATCTGTTTTGTTTTCTGAGTCAAAAAGGATAAAAAGCTGTTTCTAATTAGCTCAAAATCTGAACCAAATGACAAAGGAGAAACAACTCAAATAAAGTCAAAACAGAGTTGTAAAAAGATGAAGGAATTGCTTTGAATTTTCAGATCTTAAGCCTTCATCATTTTTTTTTAATTTTCTGAAAATAATAATCTATGTGAAGCTTGTTTTTATGCCATAGATCAGCATCAAGTTAGACTATTTAATCCTGACTTGAATGCTTTTAAATTTCTGTTGTAGAAGTTAGAGAATAAAAATCTGTTAGACTGTTTAATCCTAACATATTAGTAGATTAGATAGAGAAGCATATGGGCTCAACTGTTTAATCTGAGTTCATGAAGAAATAAGTAGTAGAAATAGATTATATTTTTTGCTTTCAAAAGCATAAAATGTTGAAAGAGAGTTTGCCAATCCAAGTGCACTCTAAGGAAGAAAAAATGTTAGATCAATAGGATTGGGTAGGTAGAAAACTTGTTGATAAAATATCCATTGTTTTCCATGGCTGTTAGCATTTCCAGAGCAAAAGAAGATCATTCAATCAAAGAAAGGCAGCCCAATGGATGAGGCAACTGATCAGCATCTCAGAGAATGCAAGTTTGAAATTCTTGATACCTTCAAGAAGGCATCATCCCCAAGTGGAGCCACTGTTAGCCACCGATAAAATTTTGTCATACCAAATGGTGGCTAAATGATTTTGGAGCCTTCAAGAAACATATTTTGTTGCAAAAAAGTGTTACCTATTGAAGTCTCATGAAGACAACTAGTCATTAATCTTAAACTTTACTATTGTTTCCATTTCATACTCTGAAAATTCTGCTATTTTCATAAGTCAAAACACTGTTGCAAAGACCCTTTTTCCTCCTTCCACCACAAAAATTAACCTTCACTTTTTACCTTTTTCTTCCATTAAATTCCTCTATTTTTCATGAGTTTCCTTCTTCCATTCATGAAAATCCACTTTGTAAGGTTTAAAACCCACTTTTTTAACCTTACCGAAACCCCTGTTTCCTTCGAAAACCTTGAAACATTTCATAAAAAATACATGTTTTTGCATAAAGCTTTAGCCCCTTTGGCTAAGCCCCCTAACCACTTCCCTATATGTGCCCTTGCCATAAAAACCAAATGCTGAACCCATTTAGCACTTATCGCATCGGAAACTTTCATTGGTGCATAGGCCCTGTGTTCCATTTAAATCGCGATGCGATCAACTCTTTTATATAAACCTTCCGATCACCTTTTTCTTTTATAAAAGATGTAAAACCCATTTTTCCAAAGATTTTTTTAAGAAACCAAAGTCACGTGTTTAATATAAATGGTTAGATTGAAAAGATTCGATCGCGCAATCGTATCGGAGATTATCAAAATGGGTAGATTAAAAAGACCCGCATCAAACTTCCGATGCGATTAGGTCATATACGTGTAAACCTTCTCCCTCCATTTTTTTTCCATATAACCTATGCCCGAGAATAAGAGTTTAAGTCCCGAGGCGCAAATCACATCGCAAAACCCAGCGCACCAAGTTTGTTTGACGTCTTCCAAAGTTCCGATGCGATTAAGCCCTGTGCTTTTATCCTCCGATCATATTATTTTTCATATAACACATGGTCCCGCCTTCCGCGCTTAAAACCATTAAATAAACCATCCTGATCCATTTTTCCTTTCTAAAACCCAGCAACCCATTTATCCTAACTTTTGGTCTAAAAAACCAAAGTAACGTGTTTTAATATCAAAATGGGTAGATTGAAAGGCTGATCGCGGAATCACAATCGGAGAAAGTTCAATGCGTTGATCGAAAAGACCCACATCAAAAATTCTGATGCGATTAGGTCTTATATATGTTTTTTCTGCCCCATCATTGTTTCATATGAATTATGCCTGGGACCGAGTGTTGAAGTCCCAAGCGCCGAAATCACATCGCAAGTTTTCAGAATGGGTTGATCAAAATGACCCGACCTTCCGATTGTGATAGGCCCTTTTTATATAAATCCCCGGGCCCATCACGATTCATACATCCGAAGGCCCCATAGTCAGGTGCTAGAACCTTTTCATATATTTTCTTTCCACCCCCCGATCCATAAAAAACATTTTTTTTTATTTAAAAACCTTGGGTTTTATTTATTATAAAGGTTTCCGCCAGTATGTGTTTTAAACACGATCTGCAATTAATGATGGTGATCTAAGAACGGCATCATCACTTTCCGCAATCTGCTATTGCCTGTATTTGTTTTGCTCCCCCGATTGGCCATATCCCGATTCGTTCTCCACCGTTGATCTAATCCTTAGATCGACGGTCTGCGCAAACTCGCATCGCATGTTTCGATCGGTGCACTTGCTCGCTATCCCCGATTGCGATCCTCCAATTGCGATCCCCCGATTGAATCTGGACCATCCACGTGTCCAGATCAGACGGTCCAAATTCACTCCACCTTATTCTTCTCTCCGCTCTCCTTTTGTCTCTTCTACGTAGATCTCCATCGTTGGATGCTTTCATCAAATGGCCACACTCTTTCCCGCCTTCTGAAGCAGTTAAACCTAAAACGCAGGATTTCTTAATTATTTTTTGTCTTTTACAGGTGTTTTAATGGTTTTCCATTGTATTATGAAGAAAAGCCGAGGGCCAGAAAGACGTTTCCTGTGCCTTTGATTTATCAAAAGGAACCATCCGCCGGAATCTATTCCATTATTTCATTGATGCTCTATGAGCATTGATGCTGTAGAGACCTTCATGGCCTGCACATTGACAAGACACTGTTTTGTTAAAAACAACAGTTAAAGAGTATCAGTTTTTGAAGACAAAGCACAGCAGAAAGAAGATTGAGGACAGAGGTTAGGCTTCATTGAGCCTGAAACATAGAATTCAAGTATATTAAAGGTGTTTTTTAGGTTAAAATAAAAATATCTATCAATTCAAAGAGCCTACGCTGCCACATCAAGGGAAAATTGAATCCCCCAGCTACCACAGAGCCACCTACAGCCTCAAAGTAATCAAAAGGAGGCCGAGTTATGACCAGACCTATATAATTTGCATCAATGTGGCTGAACAGTTAATTCAACCAAAGGAACTTATTGTAAACTGACAGCAGAAGTTATTATGAGGATGACGAAGAGCCTTAAAGTCAACAAATTCTTTCCAGCAAGCTAGATAGTTAATAGAAACCAATTAACATAGGAAAAATATCATAATGTTCCCCATTAAGCCCCTCAAAGGCCGACAGACAATAAACTATATTAATTGAACTTAGAAGATATTTTATTCCATTCCACCTCCTCATTTTTTCTATAAATACTTCTGAAGAAGATGAGATTGTGGTTGGTTGTTGTTTGATCACAAGTTGTAATACTGAAACTCTTTGAAATAAATACATAGTCTGTTGAAGTTGAAGATGATATTGAAGTCTTGGAAGCCCTGATGATGTTGTTACATGCTTGTTCCTAAGAAGGCTCTATCATTGGATCCCTGAGCTTGGCTTTTGGTGAAGTATTCTGAACTGTTTTATGTTTTCCCCTGTTTTCATTATGTTCCATAATTTCTTACTACAGTAGGTTGAAAGTTTTAGGTTAAGAAATGACTCTTGGAAGCACCTTGGACCTATTCATCCTTCATTGTTTCATGTTTTCTTCTGCTGAAGTATTTTAGAGTCTTTAACCTCTCTCTTTAATCTTCATGCTTGTTTATTTCCTTAATAGTTCGAACAGTTGGTTTCAGCATGATTTATGGGTCTCCCTGCTTGTCTGCTGCCACTTAAAAACTGTTATTGAAGTCTCCCTTTGAAGTTATTTGCTTACAGTGAATCAAAGAGGTCGGTTTTGATCTTGCCCTTTGTCCTCATTTAAACAGTTAGCTTAAAGGTCGTTATAATTATGATCATAGATCTATTAGGCATTCCCTCTTCTATGACTGCAATTATCAGTGAATATTTTATGTTTTCTAAGTCATTTGAAATAGAATCTTTGAGGAAATAGGGCATTCCCCGAATCTTAGATTTCATTTTGAAAGTTGTCTTGAAGTCATTATTTGCTTAAAGAATTTTTTTAGAATTTATGGTTAGCCCTATCTATCAAATATTTATTTATTGTTCAAATTATGCTTTCAAGTTCCCTTCATTGATAATTAAACTTCTCTTTCCAAATCATTGATGTCCATCTCATTCCAAAACCAAAGGATCATGTGGCCAAGTTAGATTTTCCCTCTGATATCCCATATCCATTGATGAGTATGTTATGAAATTTTCTTGACTCCATTGCCCAATGAACCGGATGTTTCTCCATTCTGTGTATCTTTCCTAGACCTTTCATGTTCTGCTGTATCAATTCAACCCAACCAAACAAACAAAAAAACACCAGTACTTAATAACTAGTCTAAAATCAATACTCTAAGCACACAAGATAAACCTTTGCAAACAAACATTTGAGAGATCCCTCTCTAAGAACAGGAGGACTAGATCTTGGAACTCTAAAGATTGGTTCTAATGTTGCCTTGTCTTTTGATTTGCCAAACTATCAAAATGCGGGACACCAACAGACTCTAAGGCAAATGTCTCAGAGAAAGAAGCCAAACAACATTTTGTGGCTAATGCAAAGGCAATGAATGCAATCTTGAATGGACTGTGTGAGGCAGAATTCATCAAAGTAATGCACAACGAGACTGCCAAAGAAATGTGGGAAACTCTAGAAAATATTCATGAGGGAGACAAAAAGGTGAAGACAGCTAAACTTCAAGTCTATAGAGCCCAGTTTGAAAATTTAAAGATGAATGAGGATGAATATATTGCTAGTTTCTTTTTAAGGGTTGCAGAAATTGTCAATAATATGAAAGCACTAGGTGAAACCATGCAAGAATGTGTAATTGTTCAAAATATCCTAAGATCTTTGCCATCTAGATGTAATCCCAAGGTCTCTGCCATAGAAGAAACAGTAGATTGGGAAACCTTGACCATGAACCAGCTTCTTGGAAAACTAACAGCTTATGAGATGAGACTGCCACAGAGGAAGTCAAATGTAAGGGAGGCAGCTTTTAAGGCAGAGAAGAAGAAATAAGAAAAAGAAGATATATGTTCTTGTTCTGATGAAGAAGAGGCTAAATTAATCGGAAGTTGGATAAAGGCACAGGTAAGTATAAAGGTAAACTTCCATTTAAATGTTTCAATTGTGGAAGAGTTGGACACTATGCTTCTAAGTGTCCTTATAAGAAAACAAAGAATCAGGCTCAGGAATCAGAGAAGACCATATCTAAGAACTGGAAGAAAGGGAAGAGATTCAATAGAAAATCTTTCTATGCTCAGCAAGACAGCAGTGCATCAGAAGACTCAGTTGAATTCTCAAGTGAAGAAGGAACATCATAATTTTTTTTGATGGCTATAGAAGAGCTGGAAGAATGTTTTTTAGAATATGAGGAAGAAGGTGAAGTAGACCTTGAGGGGGAGCTAAGAAGTGCCTTGGAGGAAATTGACTGACTAAAACTAAAGTATAGAAAACAGAAAGACATTCTTCTCAAATACGTAAGAGAGGAACAAAATTCAGAAGCCCTCATTCAGTTGAAAGTAGAGCTTCAATAAGCCAAGAAGGTAGAGGATATTCTACTTAAGCAGATCAAGGATAAAACTCAGGAACAAGAGAAGTTGGAAGAAGAAGTAGTTTGCTTAAGGAAGAAATTAGAAAATTCCTAGAGGAAAATAGATACTTCTCAAATAACAAGCTCTGATAAGTTAAATGAGATTCTAGATGCTCAAAGATCTCCTCTGACAAAAATTGGGATAGGCTATGAAGGAGAATCAAGCAAAGGCAAAGAAAAAGAAAACAAAAATATTATTTTTGTAAAAGCAGATGAGAATATCCAAGCAGCTCAAAATATTTCAAAGGAAGAAGAATCTTGCAATAAATTAGATAAAAACCAGGAGGAAGCTCAAATGACAAAGGATGAAGTAAATTTGTCAATTGAAAAAAACTCGTATACTCCTGAATATGTCAAATTTTGAAGTCATCGAAGGAGATTTTTTCCTCCTATGAAAAATGCTACTTGTTATGCCTACCACAAATTAGGACACATTGCTTCATATTGTTATACAAGAAGAATAAATACAAACCAGAAAAATATGCAAACAGTAAAAAGTTTTACTCAAGCAGGAAGATGGAGAAGACAACCTTTTATCAGGTATGCAAATTTTTTTTATGGATACTGTTTTTATTGTGATGATTTTGGCCATAAAATCATAGAATGCATTAAATATGAACAAAGAATGTTGTTCAAAACCTCAAGAAGTTTTATGAATCATGGAGAGTTTATTCCTACTTATAATTCTACTAAGGATATATCCAAATGTTGTGTATGCAATAAAAGTGGACATATGTCTTCCAAATGTCCTCTAAGAGAATATGGTTCATCATCTCAGAAAAGGTACCAAACAAGAGGATGCTTGCAGTGGAAAAAGAAAGTGAATAAATGTGACTTGTCCCTAATAGCTCAAAATCTAAAAAGCCAATGGTATTTGGACAGCGGTTGCTCAAAGCATATGTCAGGAGATAGAAGCAAGTTTATAACCTTTGACGAAAAGAAATCTGGAAATGTTACTTTTGGAAATGATAAAGCAGGAAAGATCAAAGGAAGAGGCTCAGTCAATCTGGATAATGGTAGAGGAAAAGCCCAGGATGTACTATTTGTGGATGGGCTGAAATAAAATCTGTTGAGTGTCAGTCAAATGTGTGATAAAGGCTGTGAATTTCTTTTTAGAGCTCAAGAGTGTGAAGTAAGATCAAGCACCACTGGAAAAACCCTGATCAAGGGTGTTCGAACGGAAAGCAATGTCTATGTAGTAAAAGAATAAAATGAAGCATGTAATCTTAGCAAATTTGAAGAGTCTTGGTTATGGCATAGGATATTGGGACACCTAAACTTTGATCATCTCATAAGTCTAAGCAAAAAGAATGCAGTCAGAGATATGCCAGCCATAAAGAAGCCTTCAAATACAATATGTAAATCCTGTCAGCTAGGTAAGCAGACCCATACATATTTCAAAATCAAAGAGAAGCTATCTACAAGTAGACCTCTTCAACTTGTTCACATGGATCTGTGTGGGCCTTTGAGAACTAAAACACCAAGTGGATAATCCTATTTCATGCTAATAATAGATGATTTTTCCAGACTGACATGGGTTGCATTTCTCAAGCACAATTCAGAAGTACTTGAGAAATTCAAAATATTCAAGGCTTTGGCAGAAAATCAAACAAGATGCAAGCTAAAGTGCATCAGATCAGATAGAGGGGGTGAATTTACAGATTATGATTTTGTAGATTTATGGAATGAGCATGGGATAAAGCAACAGTTCACAATTGTAGGAACACCTCAGCAAAACGGAGTGGCAGAAAGACCAAACAGGTATGTACAACAGATTTCCAGAGCCATGATGCAATAAAGTAACATTCCTCAAGCCTTTTGGGCAGAAGCAGTACACACAGTTGTGCATATCCTGAACAAAGCTCATTTAAGACCAAACAGTGACAAGACTCCTTATGAATTATGAATTATGGCATGGAAGACTCCTTATGAATTATGGCATGGAAGTGTTTTATAAAAAATAATGATGAAAATTTGGGAAAGTTTGATGCAAGAGCAGATGAAGGAATATTCTTAGGATATGCATCCAAGAGTAAAGGTTATAGGTGCTACAACAAAATACTTCACAAAATTGTAGAAAGTATTGATGTAAGATTTGATGAAGAACTATCAGACAAGTTAAGAAGTACAGATTGCAGCAATCCTTCGGAAGTTCATGAAGAAGAGAATAAAGATGATGATGAAATAAAAAAGTCAACAGAAGATACAGATCTAAGATCAAAAAGCTCCTCAAGATACATTTAGAAGAACCATCCAGAAGATCAAATCATTGGGGACAAGAGTGTAGGTGTACAGACAAGAAGACAGCTAACTGAACAGACTGAAGAGGTATACCTCACAATGTTGTCACAAATAGAGCAAAAGAAGTTTGAAGAAGCCAGCAAAGACAAATATTGGGTGAATTCCATGAATGAATAATTGGACCAAATTGAGAAGAACAATACTTGGGAACTAGTTCCACGTCCCAGTGAGAAAAATGTCATTGGCTCAAAATGGGTATTAGAAAATAAGATGAATGAAAAAGGACAGGTAATCAAGAATAAAGCTATACTTGTGTGCAAGGGATATTCACAGGTTGAAGGACTTGATTATGATGAAACATTTGCCCCTGTAGCTAGAATGGAAGCTATCAGACTATTTTTAGCTTTTTCTTGCTATCATGACTTCAAGGTATACCAAATGGATGTGAAGTCTGCCTTCCTGAATGGAGATTTAGAGGAAGAAGTATACATGGAGAAACCAGAAGGGTTCTCCTTAACAGATAATGTAGACTATGTTTGTAGATTAAAGAAAGCATTATATGGGCTGAAACAAGCTCCTCGAGCATGGTATCCAAGGCTAGACAAATACTTGCAAAAACAAGGGTTCAAGAAAAGAGGAGTAGACAACAACTTGTACATAAAATAAAATGAAGATGAAATTCTGATTGTAGTGGTGTATGTAGATGATATCATGTTTGGAAGCAGCAAAGATGAGTTAACAAAAGGATTTGCTGAAGTGATGAAATTAGAGTTTTAAATGTCTATGATTGGAGAGCTCACCTTCTATCTAAGACTACAAATTCAACAAAAGAGCACAGACACATTTATCTCACAAGAAAAAAACCTAAAAGAGATGTTGAAAAGATTCAAAATGGAAGGTTGCAAACCTGTGTCAACTCCCATGACTACTGGATGCAAGATTTGTGCAGATGATGAAACAACTGATGTAGATCAAAAACTTTACAGATCCATGGTTGGAAGTCTGTTATACCTAACAGATTCTAGACCAGACATTGTGTTGGTTGTAGGACTTGTGGCAAGATATCAAGCAGCACCAAAACAAAATCACTTACTAGCAATTAAAAGAATATTCAGATATCTACAAGGGACTGCACATTATGGGCTATGGTATCCAAAAGGAAAAAAATTCATTTTGAAAGCATATACAGATGCAGATTGGGCCAGCTGTGTTGATGACAGGAAAAGCACAAGTGGAGGTTCATTCTATTTAGGAGAGAGTCTGGTGGCATGGCTAAGCAAGAAAAAAACATATATTTCTCTATCTACAGCAGAAGCGGAATACATAGCAGCAGCAGCATGTTGCACAGAAGTCATGTGGATGAAAAAAACCCTCCAAGACATGAAGGTAAGCATTGATGAACCTATCTCTATCAAATGTGATAATACAAGTGCCATAAGCATATCATAAAATCTTGTGCTTCATTCAAAAACTAAACATATTCCAATCAAGTATCATTTTCAGAGAGAACAAGTAGCTCAAAAAGTAGTGAAGTTGGAATATGTGCCAACAAAAGAACAGACAACAGATATATTTACAAAACCTCTTGCTAGAGAACCATTTGAATATCTTAGAGATAGACTAGGGGTAGTGTCTGTAGATGCTACTCTCTAATATAAAGAGAAAGCATCGTTTCAGGGGGAGATCCAAAAAGAGCATGAAACAGGTCCTCAAGATCAGAATGTGCAACCCTTTGCCATTGATGTCAAAGGGGGAGGAAAAGCAGGTAATATGAGAAAGGGTCTTCTAAAAGAAGCTAGGCAGAGGAAGACTTGGAGGAAGCATTGGATTATCGGTGGATGTGTTGCCATCAATGCCAAAAGGGGGAGACTATTGGAAATGTTGTCATTGATGGCAAAGGAGATGAAAAAGGAGGAGCACCTGAAAAATCAGCCAAGGAGAAGAGGAAGAGAAAAAAGAGAGGTAGTAGAGACAACAAAAAGAGAAGTAAGTAGCAGCATCAATCAAAGAAGTAGCAGAGGCAGCAGAGAGGAGGCAGAGGCAGCATAGAAGGAAAAAATGCAGCAAGAGACAGATGAGGTGGTGCTGCAGAGTAGTGAGGACAGTAGAAGAGGGCCATTTAATAACAGAACTAGAGAGACAGAGCAGTGAAGATTGGAAGGGCCTGAAGGAGCTTAATACAGGGGTTTAATACAGTTTGTAGATGAATTATTGAGCAATTATTCATTAATTGAGTTTGTATGGCATATAATTTGATTGAAGACTAAAACCCTGTGGTAAGGACTTAAGATGTGTGAAAGGAAGGTCAATCCAAAGGGACAGCGTTCCACAGAAGCGCCGAAAAAGTTCGAATCAAATTGGTTGAACAGAATGTGGCTTTGAATTTCCTTCAGTATGTAAGGGCGAGAATCTGAGATTGAGGAATTCGTAAGAGCTGTGAGGTTTGGGGATAGCTCCTTGAGATATCATTGCAGATATCATATGGAGGACTGACGAATGGGCTCGATGGGTGATCGAATGGTGGAGTGATAAGGTGATCCAAGAATAAAACAAAACATAAAGGCAACTTCATGAATGGTGTGGGCCAGAAGTAATTCAAGAGTAGATTCGTGAATTGGATTGGTTCAGTGCACAATCGTAGGCGGAGTTAATTACAATAAAACATTGAAGTGTTGAACGGAACCCTGAGCCAAAAAGGGAGCAGAACCTTACGAAGAAACAGTGAAGGCGAGTTAAAATAACTCTGGAGCCCGAAAGGTTATATTACTACATATATTGGTGCTGGACTTATGTCTAAGTCCAGAACTTAATATAATGTTGACGGAAGATCTTATACATATAGTGTGGGACCCCCTGACATAAATTTCGAGAATCTTTACCCCAGCTGCAGGATACACTAAAGACTGAAGTGGAAAAGTACACACACACACACACACACACATATATATATATGCAGCACTTTATACAAGGGTAGCTCCTTTTAAACAAAAAACCAAAGTACCATAAGGTGAGACCCTCACCCAATCGCATCGGAAAATTTGACGGTGGAACAGGTTAACAACATATTGCAATTGCGATTGAGTTCCGGACCCAATGGGCATATAAACTGTAACTCATACATGCTTGAGTTCTAGTAAACAATGATTGATCGCATTGGAGCATTGGAGCATAAGAATATCATAACATGCAAATACAAATTGCGATTGCGATTGAGTTCCGAATCTGATATGGTTTAAACAACGATTCATATATGTTTTAGTTCCGGAGATTTGATAGCTAGTGGGACCCTTTATTAATCGCACCAAACTATTAAAGGATGTGATTGCGATTAATCGCATCGGACCCATTGCATCGGCACATCCAAATGAACAGTGTTACATCACATCGGAGAAAAGTGTGGCAGCGAAGCATGACAATAGAAGTTGTGATTGCGATGAAGATGCGGACCCGACGGGTCTGTGAACTATGATTCATAAGTTCTTGAGTTCCAGCATAACAATGTTTCATCGCATCGGAATTTCAACGTAAACATTATTTCACCGCATCGGCATTTGATCACAATCGGAAGAGTTCAAGTTGCGATTAATCGCATCGACGATTAGAGAAGAAGAGTTTAGAATTTATAAAGTTGTGGGACCCATAGTTTTTTAAAGGTCAGCATTGGTTGTTTAGTAATTAAAATCCAAGGTTTATTAAAAAGATTTTATAATATTGCTGAGAGTTATTTATGTTGGATTAAAATGCAGTTGTACAAGCAGCAGTTATGCAACTACAATGAACGGGGAAAATGAATATAGTGAACCAAAAAAGAGAGGCATGGGGATTTTTTTTATGAATGAGAGAGGAAGACAGAGAGAGAGCAGTGTTGTTCAAAATTTTATACTGTAATTGAATGTAAATTTTTTAACTGTTTACATTGTTTGTGATGTAATTGAAAAGTCTCCGGAGAAAGATAAGATCCCACTGTAAAGTTGAAATGGATACATTTCTCTGAGTAAATTGATAAAAGAGAAGAGAATGCATAATTGAAGAAAAAGAAATAATCAAGCAAATATGAAGATTGGAGTACAGTAAGAAAATCAATCAAAGGTACAGAACAGAGCTGATATTCAAGGTAAATCAGCAAATGTTTCTTTTATGAAAAGAGGGAGTTGAAGCTTCCTTGCAAGTTGTAGCTTGAAGAATTTGAGGTTGGAGCCTCCTGTAGGTTGGTTCTTATAGAAAATCAGTCGTGAGAGGGAGTTGGAGCTTGCCTTTACATCACAGCAATAATAAGATGTGGTTTTCTCCCTTTATGGATTTCCACGTATATCTATTGTCTCTGTGTGTGATGCATATGTGTTGATATGGTTATTCAGTCTGCTTAATACTTACTGCTCTTGTCATAATTATGTTGTTACATTATCTTAACATTTCTGCACATATAAGTTTGGTTCCATATAAAATTGTTCATGAAAGATAAATTGTAAATAAGTTTAATTGAAAATTTTTAAAAAATTCTTGAAGGTGTTAAAGCAGTTCACCCCCTCTGTTTTGCTTAAGGTTTCAACAAGATCTACATAATGGAGTAGTGGAGGAGCTAAATAATGTGAAAAGGAGTGGAGAGCATGACTCATTAATGAGAAATATCATGGAGGCTGAAGCAATCAACTAATATCTTGGAAAGAATCAAATGTAAGATCATATAGCGTTTATGATGAGATGATGGAGGAAGTGGTGCATTAATGCACACATGATGGAGAGGGTGATCATTACATTCACACATGATGGAGATCATGAAGAGACAGCACAGTCAACATGGAGACCTATGTCCACATGTTTAGCAAAATTATGAGGTGGGACAAGGCATGAGAAGGTTCACAAACTATATAATTAAGATGAAGGCAAAATAGAAGGCAAGTTTGAGATTATTATTGATGTATGATCTATTTAGATCTAGAATTTTCATTTGACATTCCATGCATTCTTTGGCTGTTTAGCTAAGATTGCAAGTGTTGTTTAGCACTGTGTGTTCCTGGTTGGGAATCCCACCTCTTTCAATGAGTAGATCTTGAAATAGTATTGTACTTCATCCATCATCAGTCATTGGTGCGATATTCTTCCTACTTTCTGCAGAACATCCATATTCATAAATTGCACATTTTTGAAGATCAGTTTGAGAGGAGGTTGTCCTTCAATATTTCAGTTCAGGAACCGGTGGAGGATTCATCCTATCACCTTGAACTTCAAGATAAACCTTCCAGTGCTTCAGATATATATCAGGCATTAGGCCATCTATTATTCATCTCCCAGCAGTAGTATTTCCATCAGGAATTGTGCAGTCTATTCTTGTAGATCCAAGGGAGAAGGGAAGTTTCTAGCATTTCAGTTAATAATCCAGTGGAGGACCATTCCTTCACATTGTATACATTATTTCCATCACTCTTGAGCTTCATAGCCATATTTTTCAGCAGGCTAGTGATCTTCCTTCCCTTACAGCGCAGTTTTCATGCACAGTTCTGTAACAGCAGCTGCAATATTCAGATGAGGATTTAGGAGCTAGATCTTGAGCTTCCAGCTTGAGGATCTAGTGAAGGGATCAACCCTTCAATCTTAGCTCTAATCCTATGATATATTCAGCCATCTATTTGTCAGATATAGCTTCATATCTGCATACCCAACAGTTTTATTGTGAAACCCCAAGAGGGTGATTTTCTTAGATTGACAGATCTGAGAAATCCTTTTTGGGTTATCTTGGGTTACCATCATAGAGCCCAGACCTAGAATATTGGCATCATCAGAGCTCCATATTTCTATAGATCTGAATTTACCTTTTCACCCTGCAGTCATATATTAATTATCTGCTGAAGGAACAGCGCAGTATCTACTTCCAGCAACTCTCCAATTACGCAATGTCTACTTTGGCATGTTTTCAGTGTCATTCTAAGCCATCTCTTTGGCTAGATTATTTCATATTTTGTACATTGTTATAGCTGAATCTTCTCCACATAACAAAATGGATCAGTTATTCTATTTATATCTGTGTTGATAATAAAATTACATGTACATTTTATGTGTTACAAACATTATGTTTGTGTATCAATGCATTATTCCATTTTGGGATATTACATTGGTATCAGAGCATGATCTTTGGCTCAGCTTGTGGACATTTTGACAACATAAGAAAAGTAGATAGTAGAGACCTACTATGGAGGGATTAAGTTTTGTCTCATATTCATTTAGATCTATGAAGGATCTCTCTAAGGAGATCAATGAAACAAGAAGATAAAGGCAAAGAGAAACCTCAAGAAGGTTTCAAGATGAAGAAGGTCCTAGCACTTCTTTTCAGCAACAAAGAAGACTGGATAAGAAAAGAGCTTCACATTATTTCACCAGATCTACTTTCTTTGATGAGAAAGAGGACTAGCCTGAATATGTAGAAGACTTGGGTCACAAAACCCTAAGTGAATATCTGTCTGAATACAAGTCACAACCTAGAGCCTTGAAGGAGAATCTCTCTCTCCAACAGTTCTTACAACTCAAAGAAGAGAGGAGATCCTGAAGCAGCAATAGAAGAAAGAGGCATAGATTCTTTTTGCCTACATTTGATGAGTCTTCCACAAGCACATTAAGGGCTTGGAAGGAAACATTCTTTCTGAAATATCCTATATCAGAAAGAGAGGTTGTGGAGTTTGCAGCGTTGCACCTAGATGGTGAAGCAATAAATTGGTGGTTCAGTCATGTATCACACATGAAAGTGTATGCTTATGTATATTTTATGCAAAGACTGAAGAATAGATATGGTAGAAAGAAACCAAAGTCCTCTCACATAGTGACATCTCCCATCATCAAGGAGATAGTGCATGAAGATTCAAGAGAAGATGTTCTCATTATCACTCAAGAGGAGGAGCCTCTACCACCACCAGTTGCAGATGTGCTCACATCAAAAGGAGGATCATTTTCATCTTAAAGAAATGGTCTTGAGTTCTTGAAATTTGGAGCCCCATGCAATACTAATGAGATGCATGATGAGGAGGAGATAGATACCAGCGATGGTACACTTGTAAAAGTGGAACCATCACTCTTACCAGCAGTTGGAGAGATCATTGCGCCGAGAGAGGAAAATCTTGTAACCTTGCAAGATGTTTTTGAATCACATTTGATCCAAGGTATTCATCCATTTTCATCTCATATTGTTTCAGTACCCCTTATTGAAACTTATGGGGACATGCCATCAGGACCAATGCATGACCAAGGGTTAGAACATCCTACTGATTTGAAGCAACAACATATCACTATGCAAAGTACCCTTGATCTAATCAAGGAGGATATGAAAAAACATCCTAGTTTGTTATTAATGAACTACATTCAACCCTTTAAGTTGAAATGTAGAATTTTAGAATATGGGATGAGTATGATCATATGTACAATTGCTAGCTATGAGTTCAGCATTGTGCCTTGCTTTGAGATAACACATGCATCACCTTGCAGATATACAGCGTTGTTAATGAGTAGCAGTGAGAAGAAGAGGACCCATTCCTTATGGGAGCAATCGAATGGCAGCTTCATTCAAGAAGAAATGGAGAAAAAGATGATATATGGTAGACATATTTAGATGAGGAATATTTTCTCCTTTCTAGATGACACTTTCTCAATGAGCATCTCACAGCTCAAAGAGAAAATTCTACCTGCAGCAGATTCAGAACCTTATTGGTTTTGGAGGGTCATTGATGAGAAGAAGATGTCATGGTGATATCTCATTGGAGGTGCACTTCAACATATCATGGAGTGAAAATTTATTCATCAGTTTGAGGTGGATGGTATTCTACAATGGGAGGATACCATTTTTTTGCAGAATGATATACATCTTCCTCATTGGGATGAATGGTTGATGATGTGGAGCAAGGGGTTTCCAAACCACTTGCAGATCTATGATACAGGGCAGCAATAAGCATGGTTGCGTTGGTTACTCTTGGGTGAGTTTTGTTACCACCCAATGGATCATATTTTTCTGATTCATGCCTTGCACATCACTAGAAGAATGCAAAAGAAAAATGCATGGTTACTTTGGTTGTTGATGAGAGAGTTTGGACATCACATGATATATCTTATGTCCTTGTATTTACTCTTGTTTGGGATTTGTCTCATGTCTTTACATGTATTTTTGTTTGAGATGTATCTCATGTTCATGTATGTACTTGGGTTTGGGAGAAAGTATAACTCTCACATGATGTGGCATAAGGGAGCTTGTTTTTATTATGTTGATGAGACATTTCACATGTCCACTACTATATTGTTGCTCCATGACTTACAACATGATGATGTAAGGAGGCAGCAAGAGATATTTTTGCTTTGGTTACTTTTGGGAGAGTAACAGGAGGCCTTATAGCGTTGGCTTCTGTTGGGGGATTATGGCCATTGTACATGGTATAATGTTGATGTGATGGGGCAGAAAGATGCCTTGTTAAGGTGGCTTCTCTTGAGATAATATGGCCACTACATTTGTTACAATGATGATATGGTATGGAAGAAAGAGGCATTGTCGCGATGGCTTCTATTGAGAGAGTATGGCTCTCATATCTATATTGATGCAGATTTGGCATGGCAACAAGAAGCATTGTTGTGGTGGCTTCTTTTGAGAGAGTATGGCTCTCTTGTTTGTTTTCATGATGATCTAGCATGGCAACAGAAGGCTTTGTTGCATTGGTTGTTATTAGGAGAATATGGTTTGACATTGTTTATGTTTTCCCATATATCTCTACTTCTTGTTTTTCACTATGATGATGTGATGTTTGATTCCTACATGGCCAACAGGGCTAATGATGAAGGCATTGATAGATGTAATCTAATTTATGTGTCATGGGTTGGAGAGATAGTTCATGAGTTGGGACTTTCCACTTTGGGAATGAACCACTTCATCTTATGTATCTCATGTGTAGAGGAGATCTTTGGTCATCATATGATTGCCACTTGGAGATTCATTGATAAGGATGGGTATCTAAATTTTTAGTTGGAGGCCATTCTAGACATTATAGAGAGGCAGATTTGGAGTTGGACATGCATGACACATTTTGAAAAATGGGAAGGCCTTCCACATGAGGATGCCATTTGGAGGGAGGATGTTTGTTGTAGCATCCAATTTTGCAGTTGCTTGAGGTCAAGCAACATTTTGTCAGGGAGGACTGTAATATTCCTAAATTTTCACATGATATTTGGAATATTAGAGTTCTTAACAAACTTAATTAATTATGTAAATAAAAGGGTGGAGGGACCCACAAACCCCAAAGATAAATAAAAACCACTTTTGATGTGTTTATGTGGATATTTCAGATCTAGATCTACATAATGGACTAGTGGAGCAGCTACTTAATGTGAAAAGGAGTGGAGATCATGTCTCATTAATGAGAAATATCATGGAGGTTGAAGCAGTCAACTAAGATCTGGGAAAGAATAAAATGTAAGATCATAGAGCATTTATGATGAGATGATGGATGAAGTGGTGCACTAATGCACACATGACGGAGAGGGTGATCATTACATTCACACATGATGGAGATCATGAAGAGACAGCGCAGTCAAAATGGAGACCTATGTCCACATGTACAACGTAGTTATGAGGTGGGCCAAGGAAAGAGAAGTTTCAAAAAATATATAATGAAGATGAGGGCAACATAGAAGGCATGTTTGCGATTATTATTGATGTATGATATGTTTAGATCTGGAATTGTCATTTGACATTCCATGCTTTCTTTGGTTGTTTAGCTAAGATTGCAAGTGTTGTTTAGCATTGGGTGTTCTTGGTCGGGAATCCCATCATTGAGTAGCTCTTGAAAGAGCATTGTACTTCATCCATCATCAGGCATTGGTGCCATATTGTTCCTACTTTCTGCAGAACATCTATATTCAGAAATTGCGCATTTCTGAAGATCAGTTTGAGAGGAGGAGGTTGTCCTTCAATATTTCAGTTGAGGAACCGGTGGAGGATTAATCCTATCAACTTGAGCTTCAAGATCATCCTTCCAGTGCTTCAGTTCTATATCAGGCATTAGGCCATCTATTATTCATCTCCCAGCAGTATTATTTCCATTAGGAATTGCGTAGTCCATTCTTGTAGATCCCAGGGAGAAGGGAAGTCGCTAGCATTTCAGCTAGTAATCTAATGTAGGACCATTCCTTCACATTGTATACATTATTTCCATCAGTATTGAGCTTCATAGTCATATTTTTCAGCAAGCTAGTGAGCCTCCTTCCCTTACAGTGCAATTTTCATGAGCATTTTTGTAGCAGCAGCTACAATCTTCAGAGGAGGATTGAGGAGCTAGATATTGAACTTCCAGCTTGAAGATCTAGTGAAGGGATCAGCCCTTCAAGCTTAGATCTAATCCTGTGATATAGTTCAGCCATATATTTGTCAGATCTAGCTTCATATCTGCATACCCAGCAGTTGTATAGTGAAACCCCAAGAGGGTGATTTTCTTAGATTGATAGATCTGAGAAATCCTTTCTGGGTTATCTTGGGTTACCATCATAGAGCCCAGATATATAATCTTGGCATAATCAAAGCTCCATATTTCCATAGATCTGAATTTCCATATTCAGCCTGTAGTCATATATTATCTACTAAAGGGACAGCGCAGTATTTTCTTCCAGCAACTCTCCAGTTACACAATGCCTACTTTGGCATGTTTTCAGGGTCATTCTAGGCCATCTCTTTGGCTAGATTACCTCATATTTTGTACACTGTTGTAAATAAATCTTCTCCACATAATAAAATGGCTCATCTATTCTGTCTATATCTGTGTTGATCATAAACTTACATGTACATTTTTTGTGTTAAAAATATTATGTTTGTGTATCAATGCATTATTCAATTTTGGGACATTACAAAAAATTTGGTCTTTGATGGGGTGCCATGCGGTAGCCCATGAATGGGCCATGTGGCACATCTTCATTAGTCCACCACAACCAGTCATTGACCAATCAAAATCACCCAAATTCAACGAATCACATGAGGCCACTTGGAAACCAATCATCGGCCCGTACCCTGCATAATCACCCTTCTGACTCAATAGTACTGTCAACCCAATAAACTATCGTGCTCAAATTTTAGTTGTTTGGCCAAAGGATTATCACATGATAACTTGAGCATATGGTTTTCGACTTAGGTGAAACGAACATTTTTGGATTAAAAATGACAAGAATTTCGATTTGGCGCAAGCTTCAAGACTTTCTGGGCACTTTCATTTTTATCTAAAAATTGACCACATGATCACACCTCCCAACAATGAACTTTTGGACTCCCAAAATCCTTAATCAATATAAAGAGGTTAAAACTCAAAAATGCCCAAAAACGCAATCCAAAATGCTTAATTTTCATTTTGTGCCCTTCAAGCCCCAATCAAGGCACTTCAGCTATCTTCTTCATGAAGATCTACTATCTTGTTAAGAATTGATCCAACATTCTTATCGTTGATGCAGGAAAAAAAATATTAATGAGTGGAATCTGAAAATTCTCTTTAATCATATTTGTATGACTCAAAAACAACTTCATCTTGAAGTTAAATTGTTGAAGAATGACTTGACTCCATCTTGGAATTCATAAACGATGTAAACTTGTTTTAACATCTTCAAGTTGAGCTTGTACATGTAAAGTACATTGTTGCACAATTTTCAATGATATAATTGGCCTTGCCTACAAAACATAGCCATCTAATACAATCTTGAAAACAAAAATTTTATTCACATAAGTTTCATATTGAATAATTGTATCGGTGAACATATGACAATCTTCTAGACAAACTTGAACGACAATATTGTACATTCACAAATGTTCTTGAACATGGGGACTTATAAACAAGCCAATACATACATCAAGGAAAAACACATATACTAGTTGAACATAGTGACAATGATTGTTCACTTTACAAAAGAACCTAAACAGCTAAACAACAAGAAGTAATTTCAAAATTTACAAAGAAACTTTACGATAAGTCTACCCAAATTTTGCCTCTCCTAGGCTTATGGGTTCTATTTTTTCATCATCTTTGCCTTGAAGGTTTCTCAGGATTTTTGTGAGTCCTATTTTCCACCTCTTTCTTCCCTTGCATTTGGTTGCACAATCAATTTTTCCTTACTAGAATGAAGCTTTGAATTCAACTTCCAACATCGTTCATTACCATGCCCATGCATCTTGAAATGTGTACAAAAGAACTTTCTCTTGTTTTCCAAAAAAAAAGTTCTCTCATGCGAAGGAGAATAATTATGCTTGATGCCTAGAATCTTATCCATTATTTTAAATGTTGCCATGTGTTGCTCAGAGACAGCCACACAATGTTCAAATGCATCACAGAAAGTACAAGGGTACATATTCCACAAGTAGTCAAAATTATCATGCATTGGAAAACACCCATGAGAATTACAATTGTCTTTAGGGATGTAGCTTTGACGGAGTGGAGTGGATGATTACATGAAAGGTCCGTTCAAGCATTCATCTCTCTTGGGATACAAAAGAACATTGTCACACGGTGGTGCTGACATCTCATCCTTATATGGTTGATGAGCCTCAAGTCATTTAGAGCATTCTCCAAACTCATTCTATCCATATCCCAATCCCTGATACTTTGGTCTCTCCTCAACTATGATTGGATTGGTGATACCTTGGTCATTTATGTCGAGGCCTCATACTTCATATCTCCTCTTGGAAAGCATATTCTACCAATGCCTTTAGTATGTTGCTCAAATGTTTCGAAAGAGTGGTTATGCACATAAACAAAAGGAAGTGTACTTGAAATTCTTATTACCTCCTTAAAATTTCCATTCATCTTTTTAGATTTTGATGATGATGATGATGGCCAACTTGTAGATGAATCTAGCCACCCACTCTTACCAACTAGCATATGGTGTGAATCTTGGAGATGCTTGCAAAATTCACATGCATAATCTTCCTCATGTGGTCCATAACCATTGTTTCAACCATGACCACATACTGGTTTTATTTTGGAGTTGTCTTTTGTTGTCACAGGAGTATAAATTTCATAAATTTGTTCATAAAACACTTGTTTCAATACAAATCGCATGTGCCTCTTCTCCTCTTCAGCCATCTCTAGCATCCTTCTCAACTCAATGTTCTCCATACAAAGATCCATATTTTGCTGCTCTAGATCTTGAAGATTAATTTTGTTTCCCATTCTTGCAACTTGGAAAAATAGTGCTATCATACCACCTGATCTAAAAATGGAGGAGGTTCTCTCTTTCCTATTCCTCATAATCACATAAACAAATAAGGATCATTGTGATGATTTGCAAGGTAAAAAGGGATCTTGACACTAACAGGTTTTTCAATGTCTCTTCACCTCATGAATAAGTCTTCACCTGTAAACTTAAATTAAGAAACATAAAATCACATAATTCATGCAGGAATAATGAAAAGCGTAAAACAATATGTGTTTGCGTAGTTCACCCCTCCTAGGATACATCTTCGGGTCTGCCAAAATAGCTATACCACTCATATATTCAATAGTAAAATTAAGTACATAAATTTTTTATGATGGAAACATGTGGTTATTTCCCCTACAAGGTGATTTTCTCCTGCAAAGAACTCTCACAAATAACAGCAATACAATGCATCTCCTACAGAGATGCCATACTCCAACCGAAATTAGTTAAATGAGCATGTAAGAACTTTAATTCCACATTGAAGCACATAAACAAAACTTCCCTCAACATAACATAATTAGAAAATTGAACTTGAGTTGAACTCTTCAAGTAAAAACTACTGAAATAGAATTCTGAATGTGAGAATACCCCTACAAGGTCTTCTCCATGCCCAAATACCTTCCAGAACTACTTCTAAGCCTTGATTGATCCATACAAATTTTGTATCAAATCTGAAAAATGACTCCTTAGATGTTCTCAAATTAGGAATTAGAGGTCACCATTGGATCCATAACATCCAAAAACCCCTAAGTGGACCCTTTCTGATTTGGTCAAAAACTCAAAAGGATATCCTCAAAACCTTGATTAATCCATACACCCTTAGTCATAAACCTACAAAATGACCCCTTGGATGTGCTAAAATCATAAATTAGAGGTCCTCATTGGATCCAAAACATCTAAAACCCCCTAAGTGGACTATTTCTGAGCTCAATTTGGTTAAAAACTCAAAAATATATGAGCTCCTAAGCTCTCCCATGAATTTGATTGTTAATCATCCTACAAATTCGACCAACTGTCTAACGCTAAATAAGTGAAAATTTCGCTTCCTGCCACTGCATCTTGTAGGTTCATTAATTTATCCACGTCTAACCCCTCAAGTCCGAAAAACATGGTCATATGGGCCACACAGGGCTGAGGGTTGGGAATTAATGCCCTCCCCCACCAGTTTAGCCCCTAAACAAGGGGTCGTGGTCACGTGGGTGTGTAGTGGACTAGATACCAGTGGCTTAGCCCCGACCCCTTCCCCCAAATGGGTGTCGAATAAAATTTAAATATGGGTGCCAACCATATGTTAATAAGAACGAACTAATATTCCAATGGTAAAGCACTTGATCCAGGTACCATTGGTGGGCACCTGCCTATTCCACTTGGGGCCCCACTATTGTTTATTTCAGTTTTTCAGTTTCCTTAATTGTAGCACAATTTACTATGTTTATTATTTTTTGGGTCCTAAACTTTTGGAGCCATTTTGAGGCCCTAAACGACATTTTTTATTTGACCATGTTTCTCACTCAAAAATTGTATTCCTTGGATAGATATTTATAACGAGGTATTATGTGCATCAAACGGAGAACTTATGCCAAAGTTACGTCACCGGGAAGTTGATGTACCAATTTACCCAAATGGGGCCCATAATTTTGGCGCTTCATCTCCTAGGGTTAGGTTTTTGAATGTTTAGGGTTTTCCATTGTTTCTCAATAATAAATAGACCTTCGAGCCTCATTATAACATAGTTCAGAGGCCTATAGCTACCACATCTCTTCTCATATATAAGCTACCAGCACCCTAGCTAGTTTATTTCCATTATTTTTGTAAGCATATTTCAATTATTTGATATTAATGAAATGAAGTGTTATTTTTGCCGCATCTTTGTATTTATGGTATATTTGTATTTTGTTGTGTTTCTGCATAAATCCAGATCAATGGTATTAGAGTGGTCTAATATTTCTCTATTTTTCTTTGCATGTCCCTAACAAGGTCATGGTATAAGGAGTTAGGGCTCAATCTAGTTTAAACCTTGCAAGATCAGCGTCAAAAACCTCGATGACCTCCCATGGTGGAAGAAAAGAAAGACAAAAGAGGAGGAGATACTATCAAATTATTTCTCGAGGAGGCCCTCGAGAAACAAAGGAGCACAATGATGGATAAATTTGCCCAGATCCTTCAACGGTTACCCATCGGCGGCGCATCTGCATTCAACAACCACTCTGGAGGTGCCACTCCTTTCAAGGTACAGGTCAAATTTGACATTCATGTATTTAAATGCTAGATAGATGTAGAAGTTGTAGATAGATGGTTGAATTTGTTGGAAGGGTATTTTTCAGTCCATGATTTCTCCGACCAATAAAATATTAATTTTTCACACCTCAAATCTGCCCCTCGTGTCAAAGACTGGTGGAAAACCTACTATGAGCAAAAGCCCGGGAAAGAACCCTCTCTATTCTCAGTTTCACCCACTTTGAATTCATTCTGAGACGACATCAAGGAACAATATCACCCTGTGGGGAGCTATGAGGACAAGTGCACCCAATGGACCACGCTACGACAGCAAAGGGATCAAGATGTGCATGAGCTGACAAATTTGTTCCATAACCTGCGCACAAAGTTGGGTATTAAAGATTTAGAGAAACATTTGGTGCTCAAGTGCCACAGTTGTTTTCATAGATAAATTTAGGAGGAAATGGAGTTCCTCGCATTACCTCGCTTGGCACAACATATTGATATGCTGCTGAGATTTAACATAAATTTAAGCAGAAGAAGTGATACTTTGGAACCGCAAATCCGAAGCCAGGGAAAGGTGCCCCTGAACCATAGAACAAGAGGAAAATCCAAAGTGGGGTGACTCATAACAACACTGCAAAGCCAAAGAAGGACACATGGAAGTGGTGTGAATTTCATAACAGCCCCATTCACAACACAAGCTAGTGTTAGTCCAAATATCCATTAGTGGTCGAACGGAAGGCATCTGAATTAGATGAATGTGATGATTCTGAGTCATAACCAGACAAGGGAAATTACAAAGGGAAGCAAATAATTGATGCGGAACTTAGTGCGACTATTTCCACCACCAATATTCAGAGGGAGGAGCCCAAGGATCTAGAGGAGGGGGGGCGCCTCTTCCATTCCTAGATGTGGGTGAAGGGTTCTCAAGTGAAATTCCTTGTCAATAGCAGAAGCCAAAAGAACCTCATTTTAGCAAAGGTCGTGAAGTGGCTCAACCTACCAACCACAACACACCTATAGCCATATACCAGTCGGTGGATTCACCAAGGAAGACATCTCTGCATCCGCAAGCAGTGTCGCCTTCCGTACAACATCTAGCCATTCACGGATGAGGTATTGTGTGATGTTGCTCCTCCTGACGTGTCTAATGTATTATTAGGCCAACCATACTTGTGGAAGAAACATGTTGTGTATGAGTCTAGACATCATTATGTTTTATTAATTTGGGAAATAATTTGTACAGGATACCAGAGGTAGTACCCCCTTCCGCCATCTCTTTAAGTATTGCAAAGAAATGCAGTAAGATTATTTCCCAAAACATGAAAAAAAAATTCATTACGATTCACCCACAGGAAAAGAAGAAGATTGTGGTTACAACCTCTAAATAGGACTCCCCTGCATGGAAACAGCAGATGGAAAAAGGCATGGAGGAATACAAGGTCATTTTCTCCTCGCCCACAGAGGTTCCTTTACACTGTCAGGTCAATCACTCCATTGATCTGACCCTAGGTGTGTCGCTGCCTGATGTTTCCATACCTCATGCGACAACACACAAAGAATCCACACAAGTATTTTCAAATGTTGATAAAGCAACCAGATTTATTTAACTCATCCAACAGGTCCACAACATCTTGGAGAAATCCAATGACAAGTAAAATCAGTGACATGATCAGCATTGGGTGCCACACAACTTCCAGGTGGGGGACAAAGTGTGGCTACATTTGCAGAAGGAGCACTTCGTTGGACCCCACTATAAGCTTCACCTGCTACGAGATGGGTCATGCAACATCACCAAGGCTATAAGGGACAATTCCTTCGAGCTCAATATTCCACCATCCCTTGGTTTGCACCCAGTGTTCAATGTGGACAGCCTTCAGCCCTACTTTCCATCTCTACTGGACACCTCTGATATTGTAGAACAACTCACACCAACAGAGTTAAACCAAAATTGCATAGAACAGACCATCAATGATTGTATCATGGACATGCAAATCAATAACACTCGCAAACAGAAGATCCAACTATATCGGGTTGTCAAAGCTGGCCAACTCTTGCACCAAAGCAAGTGGCTCACTAGGGACCAAGTTCAGCAGAAATTTCTGCATCTCATGTAGGAACTCAAAAAAATTAGGACCATTGATTCCTAAGGGGGGAAGAATGATCCAAGTGGATATTGGTGGCCACCTACCTATTCCGATTGAGGCCCCACCATTGTTTATTTCATTTTTTCAGTTTCCTTAATTGTAGCACAGTTTACTATTTTTAGCAATTTTTCCAGTCCTGAACTTACAGAGCAATTTTGAGGCCCTAAACGACATTTTTTGGGAAAACCGGGAGCAACATGGGTCATTAGGGAAATTTTGAGGTCTAAAATGGGCCTCCGAAGGAAATTATAAAATAATAGTGGAAATAATAAAATAAGATTTGATTACATCATCAAATTTTAGAGGGAAAAAAGAAAAAAACTTCTTTTTCAACTTATCTCCCAAAAATTTTACTCAAATTTCAAGTGGGAGTACTCATTGGATGCAAAATTTAATTCCTCATCCAAGGAGTACCCATGTTGCATACTTTCTATGGATCATACTACACGAAAAATGAGAAATACATGAAAATGTGATTGCAATCACGTCTTTTGATGTATTTCTCATTTTTCGTGTAGCAGGATCCATCAAAAGTATGCAACATGGGTACTCCTTAGATGAGGAATTAAAATTTTCATCCAACGAGTACTCTTGCTTGAAATTTGAGTTAAAACATTGGGAGATAATTTGAAAATATGAGTTGAAAAAATAGTTTTATTATTTTATTATTTTTTAATCTTTTTACCCTTTTACTTAAAAAACCGGGTGAATCATCCCCCATGGTTGACATCATCATCGTGAATCTTATTGGTTCTTAGAAAGTATATTTTGGTTGTACATTTTTCTTTGAAGGCCCATTTTAGACCTCAAAATTCCCCTAATGCTTTGATCAATGTTTCTCACTCAAAAGTTGTTGTCCTCGGATAGATCTTTCTAATGAGGTATTATGTGTGTCAAACGTCTCGTATGCCAAAGTTACATCACCGGGAAGGTTATGTACCAATTTACCCAAACGGGGCCCATAGTTTTGGCGCTTCATCTCCTAGGGTTAGGTTTTTGGATGTTTAGGGTTTTCTACTATTTCTCAATAATAAATAGGCCTTTTAGCCTCATTGTAACACAATTCAGAGGGCTGTAGACGCCTCATATCTTCTCAGAGATAAGATACCAACGCCCTAGCTAGTTTATTTCTATTATGTCTGTAAGCATATTTCAGTTCTTTGATATTAATGAAATGGAGTGTTATTTGTACTGCATATTTGTATTTATGGTTATATCGTGTTTTTTTTGCTTTCCTACATACATATAGATCAACGCTAGACTTATGGATACGAGGTTGCAGGTTCGAATCCTTAGAGATATGTTCTGCTCATTACCAAAATTTTGGCCTCTAATGGGGTGCCACATGGCACCACTTCATTGGTCCACCACAACCATCCACCAACCAATCAAAATCACCCAAATTCAGTGAATCATGTGAGGCCACTTGGAAACCTATCATTGGCCCGTACCTTGCATAGTCACCATGTTGACTCAACAGTATGGTCAACCCAGTCTACTACCTTGCTCAAATTTTAGTTATTTCTCCAAACTTTCATCACATGATAACTTGACATATGATGTTGTGTTGAGGTGAAAAAAACATCATTGGATTTAGAATGATGAGCACTTCGATTTGGCACCAGTTTCAAGACTTTCTGGGCACTTTCATTTTTGAGTGAAAATTTGATCACCTGATCATACTTGGAGGGGGTGTCGTGGGAATGGGAGAGTTATTGCAATAGTAATAGTCACCTAGTGATCAATATTTGTTTGTGTTAATGTTTCACCTAGTGAACTCGACTTGATCAATCTTTAGATATCATGCTGGTGATAAACCATCACCTAGTGATAATAAGGTGGCATAGGAAAAAGGGTAAATTTAATTTTCCCTATACTTTATGTGAAGGGAATCATCCTATTCACCTTTTTCCTTATATGGATTAAGCCTAAAAAGAGTTGGAAAACCTTACAACTTCTTAGCCACAATTTCCAACTAGTTACTATAAGATTTCTCCAAATATTCCACTAGTTGATGAAGTGATTAATGTTTGTGTTAATGTAAATCTATGAGTCATGAAGTGATCTGAAATGACTGTATTGGTTTTATTGTGCTAAGTTTATTTTCAGTTTAAAAACATGTGCATAAGTGGTTCATTAGTTTGCATAAGGATTGAGTAATTTGTCCATGAATTGTAGATGATTTTTAGTGATCTAGAAGCATAAAATAAGCTTAAATAACATTGAACAGTAGTGTAAAATAGAGAAATAATTCACCACATGAAATTTACATAGCAGGCATGATGAAGAAGTTCACCCCTCTTGGGCTACATCTGCTGGTCCAACTCCCAATGGCATGTCCATCTTTCATTATGCTCAAAATTTTTCTATTACATGTAGTTACAATGCTCTAATGGTTGCTTTCTCTACACCAATGGCTCCAAAATTCTCCAATTAGTCAAAAATGACTCTTCATTCACTAAAAATCGTCAAAAATTTGGCCTCCTACACTTTTGCCCAGTTTCACCTAGAAAAGCTCCACCAAAAGTGGAGAAATCTACTTAACTAGAGATAAAATAGGCATACCCACCATAAATGGCACACCCTCCAAAATTTCCGCCGAATATGACTGTGGAATTTAATTTGACGGTTGGGGGTTGCCACATGCACACCCCCAAAAACCCACGGTTACATAAACCATCGAGCGAAACTCACGGTATAAACTCTGGTTTAAAAACTTGAACTGCGCTTGAACCATCTTGGGTTAGCACTGACTGCAGATATGTTTAATTGTTCTATATGATATATATGACGAGAATTGTTGCGGTTACATTTATTGCAAATTTTTGGTTGGCATTTTAATGGTTGCATGTGATACATCTTGGGGAACCACTAGTGGGTTGGGACCGCTGGCGGTTCCCAACCCCCAACCTTAATTGCATTAAACAATAATACAAACCCGAAATCATATACAGTTAAGAAAAAACATGTAGCTCGAGTGGTAAACCACGCGCATGCTCAGAATGAGGTCATAGGGTCAATTCTTGCAGACCCAACAAAATTTTATCACGCCATTTCAGGGACACGTGGAAACCTCAGGGCTAGCCACGTGGCACGCTCTAATTGGCTCTCCCAAACCATACCTTCAAATAAGAAGCTGACACTTTTCATCCATTGATTGGCCCAGTGGAAAGGAATATTCTTTGGAATATTTTTTTTCTAACTGTACCTTCACCTTGCTAACTGTGCATCCTAGTCAAACCTCGTCAAACTGTCGAAAATTTCCCTGTTTGGCATTTCAATCAGAATGCGATATCTCCCTCATACGACATTGGTTTTTCGAACTGCTCGCAACGCCAAAATCAGGAAGACAATATCTACGCAACCATCCTAGTTTCAATCCAATCCTGTAACTTTGAATTTTGAGCAAAATTTATGAACTACTAATCAAGAAGACATTTCACACCCTTATACCTGTGGTAGTATTTCAACTACTCTATAAGTGGGTGCGACACTACCTTACCTTTCTTTTTCCAATACTCAGTAAGTATACTACGCCTCTCCAAACAATTTAATTAATTAATCTTCCAGTGTTATCAAATTTAGGAGCGGAATAACATAAACACCAATATCAAATCCAAAAGAATGCCCATACATTCAAGGGAGGGGCAACTCCCGAAATATGAGTGCCTGATATTATGTTTCATAAAAATTTCATGTAGTGGAATTTTGCATACTTCTAATACAATACATGAAAATAACTTTTACACACTTGCAGCCTCTAAACAAGGCTCCCCTGCATGAAAACAACATATGTACATAGATGTGAAGGAATACAAGGACATTTTCTCCTCACCCACAAAGGTTCCTTTACATTGTCAGGTCAAGCACTCCATTTATTTGACCCCAGGCGTGTCGTTGCCTAATGTTTCCATACCTCATGCGACCACATAGACAAAATCCACACATGTAATGTTTGAGGCTGATAAAGCAACTAGATTTATTGAATGCATCCAGCAAGTCCGCGACATCTTGGGGAAATCCAATTCCAAGTAAAAGGAGCGACATGATCAGCATTAGGTGCCACACAACTTCCAGGTGGGCGAAAAAGTGTGGCTAAATTTGCAGAAGGAGCACATCGCTGGACCCCAATGTAAGCTTCACCCGATACGATATGGGCCATACACCATCACCAAGGCTATAAGGGACAATTCCTTCGAGCTCAATCCATTCCTTGGTCTTCACCCAATGTTCAATGTGGACCTCGTTCGGCCCTACTTTCCATCTCTACTGGACACCTTCGATATTGCAGAACAACTCACACCAACATAGTTAAATCCAAACGGCATGGAACAGGCTACCACAGATCGTATCATGGACACGCAAATCAAGAACACTCGCCAGAAAAAGATCCAAATTTATCGATTTATCAAAGCTGGCGAACTCCTGCACCAAGGTAAGTGGCTCACCAAGGACTAAGTTCAGCAGAAGTTTTTGCATCTCATGGAGGAACTCAAAGAAATGGGGACCATTGATTCCTAAGGGGGGGAGAATGATCGAGGTGGATATTGGTGGCCACCCACCTATTCCACTTGAGGCCCCACCATTGTTTATTTCAGTTTTTCAGTTTCCTTGTTTGTAGCACAGTTTACTAATTTTAGTAGTTTTTCGGGTCCTGAACTTACAGAGCCATTTTGAGGCCCTAAAGGATGTTTTTTTGGGAAAATTAGAAGCAGCATGGGTCATTTTTTTATATTTCTCACTCAAAATTTGCATTCCTCATATATATATTTCTAACGAGGTATTATCTGTGTCAAATGTATATCGTATGCCAAAGTTATGTCCCTAGGAAGTTTATGTACCAATTTACCCAAATGGGGCCCATATTTTTGGCACTTCATCTCCTAGGGTTAGGTTTTTGGATGTTTAGGGTTTTTTATTGTTTATCAATAATAAATAGGCCTTCGAGCCTCATTGTAACATATTTTAGAGGCATGTATCCGCCACATCTCTTCTCAGAGATAAGCTACTAGGGCCCTAGCTATTTTATTTCCATTCTTTCTGTAAGCATATTTCAGTTCTTTGATATTAATGAAATGGAGTGTTATTTCCACTACATCTTTGTATTTATGGTTATATTCATATTTTTTTGTGTTCCTGCATAAATCTAAATCAATGCTAGACTTATGGACATGAGGTTGTGGGTTCAAATCCTCAAAGGTTTTTTCAAGCCATTACCAAAATTTTGGCCTTTATTGGGGTGCCACGTGGCAGCCCATGACTGGACCACATGGCACCACTTCATTGGTCAACCACAATGAGCCACTAACCAATAAAAATCATCCAAATTCAAAAAATCATGTGAGGCCACTTGGACACCTATCATTGGCCTGTACCTTGCATAATCACCCTGTTTACTCAATAGTATGGTCAACCCAGTCTACTACCCTACTCAAATTTTAGTTTTTTTTCCAAACTTTCATCACATGATAACTTGATCATATGGTGTCGTATTGAAGTGAAATGAATTTCATTGGCTTCATAATGACGAGCACTTCAATTTGGAACTAGTATCAAGAATTTATGGGCACTTTCATTTTTGAGTGAAAAATTGATCACCTGATCATACTTGAAGGGGGTGTCGTGGGTGTTAGCCACCTATAAAATTTGTCATATCAAATGGTGGCTATAACCCTTTCGGAGCCTTCAAGGAACAAAATTTTATTGCTAAAAAGTGTTATCTCTTGAAGACTCTTGAATACATCATCTTCTCTGTCCAAATCTTCACTGTTGTTTCCATTTCATACTCTAAAATCTTGCTATTTCCCAAGATAAAATGTTGCTGCAAAGGCCATCTTTCCTTTCCCTCCACCACAAGACTAACCTCATTTTTTACCCCTTTCATTCTCATAGAATCCTTCTACTTTCATGATTTCCCTTCTTCCATTCATGAAAATCATTTTTACATAGTTTAAAACTCATTTTTAAACTATACCAAGACCCCCAAATACATCAAAAACTATGAAAAAATCATAAAAATACACCTTTTTGTATTACAGACTTAAGCCCCTTGGGCTAAGTCCTAACCACTTCCCCACCGTATGCCCATGGTGCTAAGACCAAGCACTAAGTCCTTTTCGACACTTATCGCATCGCACAAATCCAAGTTCTTTGTGCCATGCCGAATGGTTCCGATGCAATTAAGCCCTACGCTTATACCCTCCGATCACATTATTATCTCATAAACCCTTTTTGCCCGCACCCGGCGCTCAAAACTTTGAAATAATCTGTCTCCGATGTGTTTTTCCCTTTGCAAAATAAAAAAAACCCACTTACCTAAGTTTTTGGTCTAACCTACCAGAGCCATGTGTCATAATCAAAAAGGGTAAATGGAAAGGTCCCGAAGCGCAATCGCATCAGAGAAATTCACAAATGGGTTGATTGAAAGACCGCATCAAAAGTTCCGATGCGATTGGGTCCTATATATATAAACTCTGTCCCCCGCCTTTCTACTTCATATAACTCATGCCCAAGACCAAGTGTTAAAGTCCCAAGGCGCTTAATCACATCGGAGGATTCCGAATGGTTAGATTGAAAAGCCCAAGCCCGACCTCCGATTCTGATTAGCCCTCATATGCATCAGCCCCGGGCCCATCATATTCCATACATCCAGCGGCCCCGCAATCGGGCGCTAACCACTTCATATATATATATATATATATATTCTTCCCCGATCCACCAAAACTTTGTATTATTTGAAAATTTGGGTTTTTCATATGTTTCAAAGATTTTCCGCCGGTGCATAAGTTAAAGCAATATCTGTCGTCGATCTGGAGCCGATCGAATGGCCCGCGCAGCATCGCAATTTTCATTTGGTGTGTTTGTTTGTTTCCCTCAATTAGCCATCCCTCCGATTCATTCCCCACAATTGATCTGATCCTCAGATCAACGGTTAACGTGCAATCGCATTGCCCTCCCCGATCGCGCAATCGCATCGCCGATTTTCATCGCGCCCTTATTCTCTCCCCGCTGATTGAGATCCTCCGATTGAATCTGGACTGCCCATGTGTCCAGATCGGACGGCCCAGATCATTTCCGCATTACTTCATCGCCCCCCACCCTCGCCAAAGGTTTAAACCTAGTTTTTCGCATTCTCTCATTAAATCCAAATAATGTGAATCCCTCACATTATTAGTCTGCCGCTTATCCTGACCGTTGATCTTCTTGATCACTCATCAATCAACGACTCTGACTTAATTATCCCTCCGCTCTCTTTTTAACCTCTTCTACGCAATTCTCCACCGTTGGATGATGCCATCCAACGGCCACGCTCTCTCCCGACGCCCTCTGAAGCAGTAAAACCTAAAAAACACAGGATTTCTTAATAAGTTTCATATTTTGCAGGTGTTTAATGGTTTACCCATTATAATTAAAGAAAGGCCGAAGGCCGGGAAGGGCGTTTCCCGTGCCTTTGATTCATCAAAGGAAACCATTCGCGGGGTTCGAACTCCATGTCTCGTCAATGTTTCATGGGCATTGATGCCTTGAGAGCCCTGCACGGCCTACACATCAACAAGACACTGTGTTATTAAATCATAATTAAAATAATATCAGTGTTGAAGACAGAACGTAGCAGAACAGAAGATTGAAGACATATTTGCGGGGATCACGGCTAAAATTGATTATCAAAATCCTAATCCCCCAAATTAAAACACAGTCAAAAGAAAAACATAAGTGTTTTATCAGACAGAAAGGCCTCCACCGCCACATCTGAGGAAAATTGATTCCTCCCAGCTACCACAGTGCCACCTGTAACCACAAGCATACAAGCAGAGGCTGAAGTTATTGATCAAACGAAGATATTTACCTCAACGCAGCCAAAGAGTTAATTCTGCCAGAGAAGTTAATGCACAAAATAGTAGCATAGTTACTTTAATATAAAACAGAGCCTTAAAGGTCAAAAAAATCTCCCGCCGAGCTTAATTCATAAATGTAAATCAATTAATACAGTAACACACCAGTAAACTTCTCCATCGAGCCCCTCAAAGGCCAAGAAGTCATTAATCTGTATTAATTGTCCTGAGAGATCTTTTATCAGATCTCACCTCCTCATTCTTCTATAAATACTGTTGTAGAAGATGAGAAATCGTTGGTTGATCACTAGTTGTAATACTGAAACTCTCTGAAATAATACATAGTCTATTGAAGTTGAAGAAGAAATTGAAGTCTTGGAAGCCTTGATGATGTTGTTGCATGCTTGTTCCTGAGAAGGCTCTATCATTGGATCCATGAGCTTGGCTGTTGGTTAAGTATTCTGAACTGTTTAATGTTTTCCCCTGTTTTCATTATGTTCCATGATTTCTTAGTACAATAGGTTGAAAGTTTTAGGCTAAGAAATGACTCCTGGAAGCACCTTAGACCTATTCATCCTTCACTGTTTCATGTTTTCTTCTGCTAAAGTATTTTAGAGTCTTTAACCTCTCTCTTTAGTCTTCATGCTTGTTTATTTCCTTAATAGTTCGAACAGTTGGTTTCAGCATGATTTATGGTTCTCCCTGCTTGTCTGTTTCCACTTAAAGACTATTATTGAAGTCTCCCTTCGAAGTTATTTGCTTATAGTAAGTCAAGGAGGTATGTTCTGTTCTGATCTTGCCCCTTGTCCTTGCTTGAAAAATTGGCTTAAAGGTCTTTATAGTTGTGATCATAGATGTATTTAGGTGTTCCCTCTTCTATGATCGTAATTATCAATGAATATTTTATGTTTTCTAAGTCATTTGAAATAAAATCTTTGAGGAAATAGGGTGTTCCCCGAATCTTAGGTTTCATTTCAAAAGTTGTTTTGAAATCATTGTTTGCTTAAAGGTGTGATTTGTAGAATTCATGGTTAGCCCTGTCTATCAAAAAGCTCTTTATTGTTCAACCTATGTTTTCAAATTCCCTTTGTTGAGAATTAAACTTCTCTTTCCAAATCATTGATGTCCATCTCATTTCAAAAACCAAAGGATCCTGTGGCCAAGTTACATTTTCCCTCTAATATCCCATATCCATTGATAAGTTTTTCATCACCTCTTTTTGACTCCATTTCCCAATGAACCAAATGTTTCTCCATTCTATATATATTTCCTAGGCCTTTCATGTTCTACTGTATCAATCCAACCAAACAAACAAAAAAACACCTGCACTTAATAACTAGTCTAAAATCCATATTCTAAGCACACAAGATAAACCTTTGCAAACAAACATTCGAGAGATCCCTCTCTGAGAACAGGAGGACTAGATCCTGGGACTCTAAAGATTGGTTCTGATGTTGCCTTGTCTTTTGATTTGCCAAACTATCAAAACACGGGACACCAACAGTGGGAATGGGAGAGTTATTGCACCAATAAGATTCACCTAGTGATCAATATTTTTTTGTGTTAATGTTTCACTTAGTGAATCCGACTCGATCAATCTTTAGATATCACGCTGGTGATAAACCGTCACCTAGTGATAGTAAGGTGGCATAGGAAAAATGGTAAAGTTAATTTTCCATAGAGGTTATGTGAAGGGAATCATTCTATTCACCTTTTTCCTTATATGGATGAAGCCTAAAAAGCATTGGAAAACCTTACAACTTCTTAGCCACAATTTCCATCTGGTTATTGTAAGATTTCTCCCAATATTCCACTAGTTGAGGAAGTGATTGATGTTTGTGTTAACTTAATAAAAATGTTTGTGTTAATGTTTAAAATGCTCCTTAATATTGATTCAGTAAATTTTTAAAGTTTATCTTGAACTAAGTTTTATTTTTCAAGGCTCACCGCAAATTTGGCCTAGATATCCTAAAGAATGCAAACTAGCACAATGAAATGAAACTTGTATTTCAATGAAAATATATATACGGGAGGGAAGAGAATAAAAATTATGGAGTGTACAAAGTGAAGAAAACATTTTTTTTTAAATGCAATTCCCCTAATGCAATTCTTCCAATTTCAATTCACACACAAACCCTATATGCGATGCAAAGATATTTTTCTTTTCAGTCCACTTAAGTTTCAAATGAGATGAAAACTAAGATACATGCTTAATCACTGATAAAATAAACTATTCATAATGATGAGTGAAACGCCAATTCCTTCAAGCAATCAACGATCAAGAAATTCAGTTTGTTAATGACCTAATGTGACAAGAACAAAGGAGAATCCTAAAAAAATTCTTATCAAAGGAAATAAAAACTAAAAGAAAACAAGATGAAGGCTTGTGAGAGACCAAGACAGACTTAGGGACACAAGGAGAATGAGCTAGAACAAATTTGATCAGAGAGAAACCCACAAAAAGGAAATTTTTTGCATCAAATAGGGGTCGGCACAAGTGCTGAAAGGGCACTAGTGCTCTGCAGTGCATATGCAGAAAAGGCTAGGGATTGCTTCAATGCTCTGTCTCTAGACTAGTGGGATTGTTGCTGAGGTTAAAACCAAGTTTCGATAGAAAAAATCAAAAGAAACTCAATGAAAGGTATTCCTACAGTCAATTCAGAGTTGAGTGAGACAATGAAGCTCTATTTAAGAGGTTAAATGAATACTAGGGATAAGGAAACCACCAAGGGAATGAAACAATCCCCAATTGAGTCACCAATTTGTTATGCAGAATCTACGACTGCAGACAGAAGTATCTTCCCTATACTTAGTGGACTGGTCCATAATAACAGAAAGCAAAGAATATAAAGTTTCCCTTAGAGAAATTGAAGAATGGAAAGAGGCTTACTTGGAATTTGTCGCAATATTCACTCTCCTCTTGGCTTCTAAGCTCCAATCACTATAATTAGAGCCTAATCATACAATCAAAACAATCCAAAGATCTATGACATCTATGTAGCATAATTCAATTACTTTATTCATTGGATCAATAAGGAATTGAAATATATGAATGTAAACATAACATAATACATACAACAACAAAATGTACTCTTTGCATTAATAGAAATAGAAGAGAGTTACAACCACTAATAGTGTTGATCTTGTAGAGTGTTGGTGCTCAAATTGTCCCGGTAACTAAGGAGAATCTAAAACCACATCACTGAGGATCCTAGATCCTCCCACTCTAGGTGGAAAGGGCTAGCCTCCCTCTCACCACAGGGGGTAATCCTTGGTGATAATCAAAATTGAATATTTGTTGTAGAATAATAAAAATTAAATAGATTTTCTAATTAACAAATAAATAAGTCGGATTGTTGAATAAAGAGTATTTTAAATAAATAATGTTTTTTAGGAAATAGAAGTGGTAGTGATATAACATATGAAAACTTATTAAAAATACAATATCATTATGACTAAATGAGGTATAAATTAATATATTATATTTCTCACAAAACATTAGGGTTAGTAAAAAGTAAAAATTAAAATAAAATGAAAAGACAAAAGTTAGGAAAAACTGGTTTAAATTTGTTAAATGCATTCAATTGAACTATGTAGTTTAAAAAACATAACGTCAAGTATTATTATTATTAAAGCATAACAATTAGAGTAATTTAATTTAATGATTTCTAATAATAAATATTAGAGAAACATTAAATTAAATGTAATATGTGAAACATTAGAGAATCTGAACAAGTCAAATAAAGACTAATAAAAAACATGAATAAAACTAAAAAAGAAATAAAACTAGTTTTAATGCATTTAATAGAAATATTGTAGTTGAAACAATATGGCATAAAGTGTTATTATTATTCATCCTGCAACAAAACAATTAAATTATTTAATTTAATTTTTCTAAATATTAAATATTGGAAAAACTAAACCAATTTTACTGTGTGAGAGATTAATCAATTTGATCATGTCAAAGCAATGCTAATCACCACATATTACCAATAAAATAAAGAAATGAAAAATGAAAAATAAATTAATAATAAAAAATAAAATAGGAGTAATGGTTTTATGGTATTTAAATTATATGCAAATAAAACCTTAAATAACATGTATTGTTATAGTTTACACGTTATTATTAAATAATCATGTTATATCAATAACCTGCACAATGAACCAGTAAATAAAACCTAGCTTATAAAAAAAACAAATAAATATATATATTATTAAATAAAATCCTCATAGTCATAGTGAACAACACCACTATAGCAAGTACATAATGGCCTTAAAAAACATAAGTCTCCATCTCCAATGCACCACCATCTTCGATCTACCTCTAGGTCTATGTCTGCTCGAAAGCTTTCTTCCCCCCAAAAAAACTCCTTTTAAAAATCTTTTATATCTTCTTTTAAATGTGTGGAAGTTCAACTTTCTGAATGAAAATAAATTAATAACAATTATTTTGGTTAAATATAATACATATTCATCATTTAAATAAATCTCCCCTCCAATTCTCCACATTAAAATCCTTTGAGTAATATTTGTGCATTAAAAGAAAATATAATAATTAATTCTTTAATATAAAATATTATAATAAACAAAATATAATTCACTCTTTCATCATATTCTCCTCATTATATTATCTCACATATATTAAATGAAATTCAAATTTTTACCTTGGGTAAGACCAAGTAAAATTTTCACACCTTATAAAAAATTAGATCATAAAATATGTATTTAACCTGCATTTATTCTCTAGAAATACAAGATAAAATCAAAAATATTAAATTTAATAAATTAAATGTGATTTTCTCTTTTAAATACTTATGTGTTTACAAAAATCTACCATAAAATCTCAATACTCCTATCGTGCATAACCATTCGCCCATTAAAAACAAAATTATGAAATCGAAACAAAACAAATCTAAATTATATATACATTTTCTATTTCAAATTTAAAATAAACTTTTAATTATAAATTTTATATTTATATATTTTAATATAAATTTCAAATAATTAAACAATATAATGATATACATGGTTTAAATCAAAACTTATTATATATATATAGATATAAAAGTTTTGATTTAAACCATGATATATGTATTGTACATATTAATATCATATATATAAATCAAATTTTAATTTCTAATAATATATATATATATATATATATATATATATATATATATATATATATATATATTATAAGTTTTGATTAAATTATAATATATATATTATATATTAAATTTTATTTAAAATTTTTATTAAGAACAATTAATAATTGAGTCAGGTCCGAAATTGGTCAGCAACCGTCCTCTCTCATATACGCGACGACTAAAATGAATGAATTGTTTTCGTCACGTGAAGGCTATTTGGATAATATATAATATATTAATTACTAAACATTGCTTTGGGTTCACAACCCATACTCCCTTTTCAAAGCCAACGTAGCATAGAATGAGAGGCGAGGTTATTTAATGTTTTAAAAATAATTTTTAATATTTTAGTTAATTAATGTTTAATTTATTTAATTTTTAATTATTTAATATTTGATTTAATTTTATTATAATTTATTTAATTTATGATTAATTTTGATTAATTATATTTTATTTAAGTCGTAGTTTAATCAATTTTTTTTTGTCCTGAAAATCATGGAAATTTTGACAAGATTTTAATAAGATCCGACAGAGTTTGTAAATCCAGGTTATAGCTATTAAACTTCAAGATTTTGGGTGTCCTTGAGGTTTTTGATGTTGTTGAATCAATTTCCACCATCAAAAACATGATTCAAACACTGGTACTGCAAGATTTCTTAAAATAAAATTGCCCGGATTCCAGCCACTTTTGGTTGTTCGAGCAATTCCTCCACTTCAGTAGACAACTTCTTTATTTAATATGTATTTTAATTATTAGTAAATTAAGTTTTATTTTTAATTCATTATTTAATTTCATTTTAAAATTTTTTTTATTTTTAAATACAAAAATAACAATTATAATATATTGTTTCTATAGTTTTATTTTATGATAAAAAATTTAATATATTAGTGATTATAAATTATAAAGGTTATCATAACAATAATTTCAATACAGGGCAATCGAGGTGAGTGATTTGAATCATAGAAGCACTAGAGGGAGTCAAATACTAAGGAAACATAAAGCAACACCCTCAGAGGAGACCTAGTTCTAAGGAGGGTCATTTTGGCGACAACATAGAGATATCCCCAAATGAACTTGTCCTTCCTTGTCACAAAGCACACCTCTATGTCACCCTAATGCATGAAGATGATGACTCTCTTAGATTCAAGGCAGCAACATGAGGGTATGATTAGTCTCCAAAAGAAAACCCTGATGTGGTAGATGACAGTAAATATATAGGAGAGGGTGGTAGTTTAGGAACTCTTATCCATTTACCAATCTAGGCTTAAGATCCACTTGAGATGGGAGGATGAACTCAAGGGATAAGTGGTAAAATCTCCAAGGCAGGATCATATTGGATTCAAAATTCTTATCCAAGGTAAATGTTTGAACAACCTTTGGAAGCTTCTAAAAGATGAAGCTTCGGGATTATTTTTAATTTTTCCAAATTTCTAGAATCAACGCACCCCTAGTAAGGGACAACCTGATGCTGATCAGCGTTGGTGCAGGAGACACATGCTATTGAACGCAAGTCCCTAAAGGGGTAGGGTGCATTGGGCCTTAAAAGCATTGAAATGAAGCAGTTAAGCCCAGAAACTCAGTGGATTGGAAGATTCATGCTTAGGGCTTTGCACAAGGATGATGAAAACTTGTTCATGGATGTGAATTGATCCAGTTTGAAGGCTTATTGACTAGATGTGAAAAAATGGCCTATAACATACTTATTTCAAGTAGGGTCTTCCTTGGTCATGCTACTAACAATGTTGTCAAGTACAATGTACTTATCGAACTCCTTTTGGAGGTTATTTCTATCGGAATTTCAAATTTAGTGGTCAGGTTAGACTCCTAGTAGTAGTTATGCATTTGAACAGTCATTATCACATTCGTAATCCAATATTTTTGCATCAATTCTTAAGAGTTCATCTTTTGAAATGACATTTTAAGTTTATTACTTATCAAGATGTTCCATGAGTATATAATACATTAGCTAATTCGTTAGAAAATTATGTATTAGATTAGGATCTGTCACATTTATTATAGTTACAAGCATAAGTGTATATTTCCATTGAAAAATACATAAAAAAATCAAATAGGATAGTTTTTAGTGCATCTAAAAATCCCCAAAACTTGGGTGTTCAAACAAAATGGTTTCATCAAGCCTGGCATGACACCCTCGCACTACAATATTTACTCCTGTTGAGCCTATTTATCATGATAGCATATCACAGCCCACGCGGTCCTTCTAAGAGGTACATGAAATATCTCTGGCACACCCATTGTATGTCGTTGTAGATGGATAGGTATATCCCTCATGAGAAAAGCTGGGACACACATTGTTAGACCTTCAAGGTTCCTAGCAACCTCGCACAAGCTATGTAAATCATCCCCTCCTTTGGCGAATATTGTGGCCCTAGTTGTTGTTCTAGCCCTAGTAAGTGTCTCACCCTGTATCGTATGGCATAGTACACCCACAGGACACATTGATGCCACATTTGTGTCATTCCAACACTTTTGTCATTTTTTTACACCCTCATAAATTGTTTTTGCATAAAATTCAGAAGTAAAAAATACTTTTTCATTACTTTTTCCTCTTACTTATTGGGCCCTACTAAGTACCCAGTGGCAGTACTAGCTCTATATCTCCTATGTATTTCATCTATGTATATGGAAATTCTTCAATCATATGGATCTAAGTCTGCATTTGATCAAAGAAATTTGCACCAAAATATTGTACATTGTGTCCACCTCTTATTCAAAGCATTAATGCTGACCATCATTGCATCCTTGGATCTCTTGGACCTTCTATCCAGAATCACCCATGGCCTCATTACAAGCACTCTCTCTAGAAAAAAAGATATAATCAATGTGCCATAATCAAATTCTTTGTGGGCTTGAGTTGTACAATTTGTCAGTTTTTCTTTCACCCGTGTGAGAAGACTCTCACACCAGTCAAAAACATGTGGTTGCATGCAATCTATTGCAAGAAATATTGTGTATTCATGGCTACATGTTGTTTCTTAGCCCTTTCCATTCAAACAATCATCCATAAGATATATCTCAATGGTCTCTCCATCACTCTTTTGACTAGAATATTGTTGCTCATTTTTTAGGTGCCTAGTGTGCAAAATATTTTAATTAAATTGACTATGGTTTGGGGGTTAGGTCTTGTTGGTATCCCGTGTTTTGACAGTTTGGAAAATCAAAAGACAAGGCAACATCAGAACCAATCTTTAGATTTCCAGGATCTAGTCCTCCTGTTCTCAGAGAAATATCTCTCAAATAGTTGTTTGCAAAGGTTTATCTTGTTTGCTTTGATTATGGATTTTAGACTAGTTATTAAGTGCAGATGTTTGTTTGGTTGGGTTGAGTTGATACAACAGAATATGAAAGGTCTAGGAAAGATAGACAGAAAGAGGAAATATCTGGTTCATTGGGCAATGGAGTCAAAATAAGGTCATGACAAACTATTCAAGGGATATGGGATATCAAAGGGCAAATCTAACTTGGCCACAGGATCCTTTGTTTTGGAATGAGATGGACATTAATGTTTTGGAAAGAGAAGCTTAATTCTCAACAAAGGGAACTTGAAAACATAACTTAACAATAAAGAGATATTTTATAGACAGGGCTAACCATAACCCACAAATCCCCAATCGTTAGCATGAATCCTTTGTCGAAGTGTACGAAAAAGGACCACTCTAGCTACGCATAACTAATAGCCCTAACAACAAAAGTGGCTGCCAATATCTTCAGATCTGCGATTAGTTAGACAAGAAAAGAGCTGCAAAACACCAGATCTATGCATGGAAAGACATTAAGCAGTAAAAATAAGGGTTTGCTCTATATACCAATAGACAAGACAAGAACAATTTTTGAAAGAATTTTTGTATTAATAGGGCACCTGTGAGGAAAACTAGAAAGGTGTTTTCTAGTTCTCCTCAATGGGATGGGTTCTTGATAGTCCTCAGCACTTCAAATCTAGAATCTCTCTCTCTTGTTGGTGTATAAAACCCAGACAAACATAGAACTCAATGGGAGCTCACAAGACAAAAATGGAGAAAATGTGACTAAGTGTATAGATCCAGAGTGATCTAATAAGCAAAAAAAGGTGACTAATGAATGGGGAAAACCCTTCTATTTATAACAAAATATTAGGGTGATCTAGAACTTGGTGCATGAATAAAATATTATTAATCAAATTCTAGAACCACCCTTTAGGAATATTTTATTATATTTGTTGGAGGGAAAAAGAATTTGACTTGGGTCAAATCCCTTTATTTGTAAATAATAAATAAATAAATGATTTATTTATTATTTTAAGGATGTGGTTGAGTAATAATCAAATAGATAATGATTTATTTAATTATTTATAAATGATTTAGTCAAATTTAACAAGGAATACTATTTAAATAAGGTTTAAATAATTATTCCTAGAAAATAATAAGATAAATAATGATTTATCTAATTAATTTTCCTTTTTTGGGTTAAATATGACCAGGAATATTAATTAAATTATGGTTTAATTAATTATTGATCCAGGAGGATCTCCACCAATGAAGAAGTTTACTTTATGCACCATGAAGACATTTTATGATAGGTGACAAAGTAAGAAATAAGATTAATGCATTATTTCATTTAAAAATTATGAATGGATAATGTTCTAAGTGAGTGGAAAATGACTCACCAAAATATTCACTTATTTTCCATTTGAGAAATTAGTTTTATGTGAAGGCCGAATTTCACAAACTAATTTTAAGGCTTCTCATTAAGAGGTTATTTTTATATGAGAAGCAGATCCTCAGTTGGGTTTGCCATTTTTGCCTTGAGTAAGTTTTAAAGTCCTAGAATCATGGAGTTTGTCTTTCTTTAAAATGTCTTGAGATCCTACTATTGTGGATTGGGGAGTTATGGGGAAAAACTATATAAACTCATGATGTGAGCCTTTGAAAAGGAGAGGAGAAAGGATAGGAAACTTAGACTTTGAAAGCCATAGTGCTTGGCTAATGCTCAGCCATGGAACTGGAATGTATGAAAGCTTAATTTGAAGATGAAATATAAAGGATCTGCCTTCCAATTGAAGTAGGTCCGGAGATGTAACCCCAGTGAGTTGGAGGGGTGAACTCCGTTACCAATTTGGTTGTCTTTCTCTTATGTGTTATGTGCTTCCTGATTATGTTTAATTCATGTTAATATGTGTATGCGAACTAACATGATCATTTAAACCTGTATAAGCCGTAGTAATTTTAAAGGATCTTAGTACCGTACGCGTGATGGTTGGGTAGTACTCGACCCGTGATCGGATCAAGTGGTATCGGAGCAGGTGACTGCTTTGCAGGATGGGCAAAGGAGCGAAGCACGTTGAAAGACTGCAAGAGTTGTAAGAGATAAACGAAAGCCTTCAAGCTGAAAATGCAGAGTTGCGAAGATTATTGCTCGATAAGCAGGAGCTTCAGGAGATGCTACGAGCTAAAGAGGAGATATTGTCTAAATTGCAGAAATTTGAGACGACGGAGGTTGCATGTCAAACCGAGGTATATGATGTCTCTTCAAGTTCTGTTCTCTCTCAATATGAAACTAATGTTGGCATGAAAATCGTCACGAAGATGGGGTATAGCGGAGGTGGACTTGGCATAAATGGCCAAGGAATCACCCAACCATTGGAGGTTGTACCAAGACAACCATTTGTAGGTTTGGGTTATCAACATGAAGAAGGAGAATGCTCAGAGGTAGCTGAAACAAAATCCATCTCTCCATCACCTGATTCCAAGAAAGGAATCAAGCCACCTAGTCCCCATCAATTTAAGGACAAGCCAAGAAGGTATGCCAATCAATCAAATTCTACTTTTGCATATAAGAGAAGTGATTGCTTTCATAGATCTGCTAACTATGGTGTAGTTAAGCATCATACAAAGAAAGAGTGGGTTAAGAAGACAGATGTGCCCACAAGAAGGGAGACCAAGAAGAATGAGAACATTCTAAATTATCCTATCATGAAGACACAGTGGAATGGGAAATGGTCTAATTTCTGCAATTTCTACAAAATCAGTGGCCATTAGGAGAAGAAGTGTTGGAAGTTGCACCCTGAAATTCACCACAAGTCAAGAAGACATATGGTGAAAGAGCTCGTGAAGAAGGCTCCATCCACCATTCAAAAAACGCGCTTACAGGAAGGAAATTCTTGGTGCCGGTTTGGTAGGCAGTTCAAGATGTTTTTGCAAGTTATATTTCTGCTCTTTTGCAAAATTTTGAGTTTTATGGGGGCAGGCATCCGTCTTTTGATAGAAAATACTCAAAATTCATCTGACTCGGAATCAACACATAATGGCACCATCGCGAATAGCTCGACAAGAGGAATCCGACGACGCTTGAATCACGTCAAATGGCCTCTGGATGGAAAAGCTATTGCAACCTGAAGGACCACTGCCCCATGTTACGCATGATGTTTCTAGTTTTGTTGATGACAGTAATAAGTAATCAGTAGTTTTGTTAGTACCTGAAACATGGGTTTCCCAACCCACAAGGAACTTACCACTATGGGAAATTCAACATTACTCGAACAATAATACTGGCAAACTCAGCCCCCATCATCAATGGCACACAATGCTATGCAGTGAATGGTGTCTCCTACGTGCGTCCCAGCACACCCATACAGCTTGCAGATTACCTCAACATTAGTGGAGTGTACACCTTGGGAGGCATTCATGATACTCCCAACGCTATATCTTTTCCTGGCTACTTGCAGACTGCCCTGCTATCTGTGGAATACCGTACTTTTGTTGAGATTGTGTTCCAGAACAATGAAGACACTATTCAGTCAAGGCATTTCGATGGATATTCCTTCTTTGTAGTGGGAATTGAGGCTGGTACATGGACACCTGCAAGTAGGAGTGTATACAATCTCTTCGATGCAGTTTCTCGCCACACAACCCAGGTGTATCCACAATCATGGACTGTTGTTATTTTAACTTTTGATAACGCGGGAGTATGGAACCTGAGGTCAGAAATATGGGCACGCAATTACCTGGGTCAGCAAACATACGTGAGAGTGAGGTCTCCTGTGCAATCACTAAGAGATAAATTGAATATTCCTCACAATGCTCTCTTCTGTGGGAAGGCTAGAGGCCGCCCACGCGTACCATCGATTAATCATTGAAGAAATCTTCCAGTGAGTCTACAATGCAGCTTATCTATGTTTGCAATAAAATGGAAGGCATCGCCACATTGTGTGGATCTTGGGTCGGATAACTTCTATTCAAGAGTTATCATGGAATGCTAATAGGCGATGACAACCAGAAAGGACTGGAGCATCTGGCTGCACTTTTCGGGCATCTCTGCCACTTGTGTCAACATGGTGACATCGCATTCCAACTGTGTGTGCATCAATAACCAATTGGCGATAAAACCATAAAGCTTGATGCTTCGTTGTAACTGCCCATTAATGTTGGAGGATTGGTAAGATCTCTTCCTGTGATCGGTGTGCAGATGTGTTCGAGATCTCCACCAGGGTTTTTGTGACCAACTGGCAGCCTTAGTTACTTCTTCTACTTCTGGTGGGAGAAATAACCGTCTCCTTTTATTTTCCAAAAAAAAATTTCGCGGTCAGATGTTATGACAAGATCTGGAATCAAATTTTGTGTGTTGATGTGGATCCTCCTCCTCGTCTGCGTATAACTGTAGAGTTGCAACGCCTGTTGCATGAGAAGAATGTTTAGTGGAGATATTGGAGTTGGAATTCGAAGATCCACACGGTGGACAACACGACGCTCTATCCTTCTTCTTCGACAACAGAAATCGGTGGACAAGGTGGATCGATTCCAGGCAATTTTCTGTTTATGGGCTCAATTATCCTGACACATATCTAAGGTAGAGAACGCTTCACACCCTTCTCAAAAGTATTAGCATCGAATCGTTGTTTCTTTATGTGGTAGAACAGTGCTTCCTCGTACCCATAAAGAATGTTCCCAGGTTATTCCTTATCTGTTCGTGGGTAGCAAAACAGTGGCTCAGAAGTTTTCAACTCTATGTCATTATGGAATCACCCACATTTTGAATTATGTTGGCTTTGCCTGCATACGGAATTTTCCAAATTATTTCTGCTACAGGACACTCTGGTTCGAAGACAGCCTAGGCGAGAATCTCACTTGCATTCTATATGATGTTTTGATTTCATCGAGGAGGTACGTGAGAAAGAATCTTGCAGGTTATTTCTGCATTGTTGCCAAGGCTTTTGTCAACGTGCAGCTCAAGATACCTGGTGAATAGAGATTCCACTGTGATAATCATAAGAAAAATTGCATCACGATTCGCGGAGTTCTTTTGTATCATCAATGAAATTCAGCCGAATTTTCATGTGATCTGATACACCACCAGATATGCCAACCGATATGTCCGAGTTCTAGGAGCCCGAAATGCAGATCACAGCATTGGATGTCGATAGTGGCAGCATTGCAGATGAACCACTCGAAGAAATATAAATAGCAATACGTCAATGCCCAGCATCCGGGAAATTTGTGGTACCTTGACCACACCCTCGGCCTCAGAGAAAATCTCTCTTGGCCGGCCTCGTAAAATTCCGCATCAGTCCCAATTTTTTTTTTGTTAAAGGCAGATGCGACAAACAGTTACGTTGACTGACCGCTGCAGATTCGTTTGATGTATCGTGCTTAAAAAATGGCACGACATCCTTCACTTTGATATATATTTTTCCTTTCTATGTTTCAGTTGGGCAGATCTGTTGGCTTTTTAATTTTAAATTCTTGTTGTTGGAGCTCTTTCTGATGGCTTAGCAGCGGTGGTCACCACTTCCTTCGATGTCATGAAGACAAGGATGATGACAGTGCCTCGTCATGTACCAATAACAATGATTGCTATTGCCTTTACTATTTTGAAATAAGATGCGTCCAACACCCTCTTTGTTGAGGACCTCCCACCTAAGTGCACTCGCAGAGAAGCAGTTCACATATTTCGCCTTTTGTTGGTTTCAAGGAAGTTAGGCTTGTAAACAAGGAGGCCAGAAATCCTGGAGGAGAGCCTCTTGTTCTATGCTTTGTGGACTTTTCTAATCCAAATTGTGCGGCAACTGCAATGGAAGCCCTCCAAGGCACAGGAAAATTATAGATGGTTTTGCTGTGAGAAAGCAGTGAATGAAAGGAGCACTAACAGTAGAATGAGCGGACAAAGACACACATGGTGAGTTGGTATTGTTTAGGAGTTTGAGCCCGTGCATGTTAAAAGGGGGTTTTTTTTTTTGAACCATTGGTATTTTTCTCCCCTTTGAGCACATATTTGTCACATTACATTACTTGGTAATTTCCATGTAAGAGGCCATAGTTGGCATTAAAAATTCTGCATGTAAATTGTTGAATGTCATGTAAAAGGCCCAAGTGGCCAACGATGAAAGAGATGATGTAAAACATGCTTATGAAGCATTGGAAAAGGCTTGTTTTTAGCCACTCTTATGTAAGGGAGAGTGAGAGTGAGAGGCGTATTTTTACGCATTAAGCCTTGTTGGCATCTTTGTAAGCAAATGGGATCAGGAAATTTTCCTAAAGCCATTTTGGCATGTAAACTTGACCAATGAACCCTTAGCAAGTGTTGTAAACAGGTATGATCAGCTACAGGTTGCAGCTTTATGCAGATGTGGACTTTTGCATTCCGACTCTGAAGGACTGAGGTGAAGGGATCTTGAAGGGATGTTCCTTTTTCAGACATTTGTGTTGCAGCTTTATGCAGATGTGGGCTTTTGCATTCTGATTCTGAAGGACTGAGGTGAAGGAATCTTGCAGGAATGTGCCTTTTCAGGCATTTGTGTTGCAACAGTTGCAGGTGTTGGCATTATCTTCCGATTCCGAAGAACGGTAGGTGAAGGAGTCATGATGGAATGTGCCTTTCAGAGACATTTGCATACAGTTGAGTTGATTGAAGCTGATACTTTTGGAGACCAAAAGTTTTCTTTTCGGGGAGGTTTGATCCAGGAGATCTCCACCAACAAAGAAGTTTACTTACACACCATGAAGACACTTTATGATGGGTGACAAAGTAATGAGTAAATTAATTCATTATTTCATTTAAAAATTATGAAGTGGATAATGTTCTAAGTGAGTGGAAAATGACTCACCAAAATATTCACTTATTATTCATTTTGAGAAAATAGTTTTATGTGAGAATTGACCTCACAAAATAATTTGCTATTTCTCATTAAGAGGTTGAGCTTTCTTGGCATGGTTAATATCCTTGAAGTTGGGTTTGCCATTTTTTCCTTGAGTAAGTTTTAAAGTCCTAGAATCATGGAGTTTGTCTTTCCTTAAAATGTCTTGAGATCCTACTATTGTGGATTGGGGAGTTATGGGGAAAAACTATATAAACTCATGATGTGAGCCTTTGAAAAGGGAGGAGAAAGGATAGGAAACTTAGCCTTTGAAAGCCATAGTGCTTGGCTAATGCTCAACCATGGAACTGGAATGTATGAAAGCTTAATTTGAAGATGAAATATAAAGGATCTGCCTTCCAATTGAAGCAGGTCCGGAGATGTAACCCCAGTGAGTTGGAGGGGTGAACTCCGTTACCAATTTGGTTGTCTTTCGCTTATGTGTTATGTGCTTCCTGATTATGTTTAATTCATGTTAATATGTGTATGCGAAATAACATGCTCATTTAAACCTGTATAAGCCATAGTCGTTTTAAAGGATCTTAGTACCGTATGCGTGATGGTTGGGTAGTACTCGACCCGTGATCGGATCAATTATTCCATGAAAAAAATTAAACAAAATAGGTTTGTTTAATATTTCCTTTTGGGGTTTCCTGTTTAGACCGTAAACAACCTGATAAATGTGGTTTATTAAGTTATTTTACATAGTGAAAGAAATTTTACTTAGGGTAAAATTGGTCTTACATGGTGTACTTGGGTCCATCTAATGATAATAGGTTAGTTGACCCAAAAATGGTGTAACAGATTGCCCCCCAGCGTGCGAGTGTTAGGAGAAAATCGTATGACCGAAGTACGTTGTAAGAACTCAATCACTAGAAATCAAGAGGGAAGTCAGAGAGAGAAATGTAAGGTAGACGAGTGTGCTGAAGAACTAGACCCTGAGGAGACGAGACTCACAGGTGCAACAAGTCTCTTTTTATGAGAGGGTACCTGTGCTAAAGGCGGCGGGGGAGGCATACCTATGCCCGCCGAGACAAAGTACAAAAGAATAGTGTGTCCAATAAACAAGGGACCAAACCATAAAGTACAACCGGCATAAACATGAGCTAGATAATAATACAATGAGGAATCCCACATACATGTTGTGCCTGGGATAACAGCCAGGACTTATACAATAATATCTGAGTACATGAGATACAAATACAACCCAAATGCCCCCTATAAGCGGGGAAGGGCTCACAAAATCTGACTGATACATGAAAATCAAAGAGGCGCTGCAAGCGGCTAAGGCCGACATCATCAAATATATGGAGCTGCATCGAAGGTTGCAATGAAGAGGTCATCCGGGCATGTGGGGGGCTACCTGCAGGGCCACCCCCTCATGAGGGCTGAGACATCTCACACACACCCGGGAGTCACCAATAGCTGCTGCTGCATCACTGAACCATCAAGCATACGGATCTCGATCATGCTGAAAGGAGCTAGAGTGGAGAAACAATCAAGTCAAAGGGTAATGAGAGATCCCTTTTCCTGATTCGAGGCACCGAACAAGAGTGGAAGCTGGAACCAAGCTACACCGCCCTCTAGACCTGGCTTCTGGAATGAATGAGCTGATGTCGACAGAAGGAGGTCCGCCATAGGTGAGGCAATGAGAGATCCTCAACTAAGGTACGAGAGAAAATAGTAGAGAGATAGATAGACTGACACTAATGATGATGGTGAAACGGAAGGGACTGAGTAGCGAATGGACGAATTTCCTTGTTAGAGCATAAAGGGCATGAATGACATGGCAACGACTGATGCAATATCATAAGGGATAGGAGACAGTGGGACTGAAGGCCATAATGTGCGACACAAGAGAGAGACCAAGCAATGAAGGATGGAGGGCTATAGCAGGGTACAAAGGGACTCGGGATAGACTCCATGAATGCTATGATGACTCAACTTGGATGCTCTAAACAAGGGCGACTCGATGGTGCTGCCACACAGTAAAGGCCCAATGGGGGACCATGAAAACATGAGTACAATATGGTAAATCATGATGAAAATTGACACGAACAAAGACAAGTAAGGAGGAAAAATGGTTCCCCAAGTACAAGTGTCATAAGTGAAGAAATGCGATTTTAAGGAGAGGTGAAGTGACCCTTCTTGGACAAAATGTGTCCTGGTGAAGTATCAAATCACGAAAAAATAATAGATACCCATTTGAGGGCTCGGTGAGGGCTTTCCAACGGTGCAGACGGTTTTTCAAACGGGGCTACGGTATGGTCGCAGTAGGCGAAATAAGAAACAAGGGTTCTCTTTTAATAAGGCAGTTTTCCCTCCAAATTCACTCATTTTCTAGTGTTGTTGTGGTGAATGTAGAGAGGAGAGAAGGCCCTAAATCTTGCGGCGAGCGTAGTGGACAAACCGACCATTGGAATCGAGATCCGTCAGTTGCAGGTAAGAGGCCTAACCTTACTCTTTCATTTTGATGGATTGAAAGTTTAGTTTAGGGCCCAAAATCTCAGTAATAGACCCTCCTTCATCTCTACGGTCGGGTCACACTTTTTGGGCCAAAAAGTGTGATCTGGGAAGCAGTTTTCAGGGCAAAAACTACGACCTGTCCCAGAATTCGGCAGAAAACTGCGACTTGGGAGATGAGGGGGTTTTAGTGCTATTTTATGGCTGAGAGTTGGGTTTTTGTGTTTGGTTATGGTATTCCCGATCTGTATGCTGAAAAAGATGATGTTTTTGTGCAGATATGGCAGATATACAGGTTAACTGGAGAGAGAGAGACCTGGGTACATTACGGGCAGAGATCCAGGCAGATCAGGGTGTCCGTCGTGTGTTGGCCAGGTTTGGGGTTCTAAAACTTTTGGAGAACCCTTTGATGAGAGCGGGAGAGCCTTTGTTGGCCCGGATTATCAGTTACTGGGATCCAGAGCATGAGGTCTTTGTAGTACAGGGGCACAGGATCGAAATGACAGTCCAGGATGTGTATTTCCTGACGGGTCTCCCGCCACTGGGGATGCTGGGAAACACGTAGTCAGTATTACCGCGGGGGTGGCATATCATGGAGTTTGTGGAGCGAAATTGTCGATCAGGTATCCAAGTCAAGGGGACTCGGATACTGATCGGGGACCTAGAGAGATTAGAGACCCGTGCAGTGGCCACAGCAGTGCTGCGTATCCTGGGAAACCAGGCGCTCCATTACATCACTAGGGGGCAGATGATGATTGTGGAGAGTGTGTTGAGTGGGACCTACTATGGGTAGGCCAAAATGATGATGGTGTCGCTAAAGCGACATTTGTCGCTCTGCAAGCGGCAAGTGAACCACGATTGCTCGTATGGGACTTTATTGTGTGCCTTCTTCTTTGAGAAGATCCCGACCTTGCGGCCTCGTATACAGCGCCCAGAATGGGGCCCGAGAGAGCCCAGGATGCGCCGGTGGGGGCGGCTACTGTGCAGAGGAGGAGGAGGGGCGGTCGGGCGAGTGTTTCAATCTGAGTTCTTTGCCCATTGGGATCAGATGCCGTTATACATAGACGACTATCCCTATAGTGGGATGAGCTATTGTGGGGATCCGGACCCACCACTTCCGCCTGGTCGAGTATGGGGGCCCGATGGTAAGTGATAAGTAACTATTCTTGTATGGGCATGTTAAAGTTATTGAATAGTAGATATGGTACTAATTCATGTACTTTTGGTATGCAAATATAGCTCCGGTAAAACCGGCCGGATATATGGGACGCCCGGAAGCCTCTGGAGTTGTAGGGTCGAGTGGGTCAAGAGTAGCGCGTAATGAGGATGCGGCCGCCCTTCTGGAGGACATCTGTTGTAGATGCGAGACGTTGCTGACCAGAGTTTCAGAGCGCGGGTGGCAAGACTTAGATGACTAGTACGTGGAGGCATGCATTGGTCTTCCCTCGGAATGGCGAGGTGTCATGCGGCGCATGGCAATGGCCGGTCAAGGCATACGTGATATACGGGCTGCAGGGGTAGAGTCATTGGCTCGAGATCCGCCAGATAGTGACTAGGTGTGGGGCGTGTGGTGCCCCCTAGTGTGTATGTAGGGGCAGGTGGTGCCCCTAGTTTTGAGTTTTTTGTAACATGCTATGGGCATGTCATATGTATCAGAGTAGATGGACTCTAAACACATGTTTTGTGACACATATTATGGATATGAATCATTTTTAATTATTAAAAGTGTTATTGTATTGTATGAAATGCGTGTGATAAATGCCAATCTAGAACATGGTTTGCAATACTATCTACATAGTGATTTTGTTCTCGAGGTACATGGTTGAAAGTTATGGTTTCAAATTCACGTATTAAGAGTTTCACTCGTAAATATCGTCTAAACAGCACAGGGTTATGCACACGATAAACACCATTTAGTTGCATGACAAGAAGTAGGGAATCCAAATGAACATGCAGATGGAGGATGCGATGAAAGAGGACATCGGCTAAGAGACCACGCACTGCATCATATTCAGCCTGATTGTTGGTGGCAGTACCAATGCAGACCCCGTTTGAGAGGACAAGGGCATGCAAGGGGGTGAAAATGGCCCAACCTGCCGAGGCTAGATTCCGAGAGTAACAAATTGCACCATCGGCGTAACCGATAAAGGTTGGGGACGGGAGGTCCTACAGAATGGTGTTACAAGACAACAAATGGGGGGAGGAGATACAATGACGGCAGCATGAGTGAACAGAAGACATCGAGCAGCAACTATAGGAGGGATTTCAATGAGTAGGATGGCTATGGCTCATATACAAACTAGAGGGTGGTATATGAGGGCTATGGGAGGTATGGCAAGGACTCGGGCTGCGGAGGGCAATAGAGATACGGGTGGGGTGATCTTGTGTATCAGTAGAAAAGAGGGGGTTAGGCGAAACAATAGGGGAGGATGCAAGAGGACTGGGCTCCAAAGGTCGCATAGAGGAGGATAGGTAAAGAATGATCGTAGTAGACTCCGTCATCTGAACATCAGGGGGGGGGAATGTTGATGGGAGCGGGGAGATCCTCAGGCTAGCCTGAAGCATACTGCGCGAGTATGGGAGAGGCGGATTGATTTTGTTCAACCTCATACTCTCGGACTACCTCTAAAGAGGCACGGTAATGCGTCAGGTGAGGACAATGGTGGGAGTAATGGCCATGGACACCGCACAAATCACAAGGTTTGCTAGTGCGAATAGTTTTTGGGTTCTTGGTTACGGACGAGGATGGAAGAGAAGGGTCGGAGACCGTAGAATTAGGGAACGCGACTTTAACCATGGGTTGAATGCAGGGCAACTCAGGACAAGTATGGGTGGCGTGACCGACGACATCACACAAGGCACAAGGCTTTGTGGGCGGAGGAGGAGCTGGGTCAGTCGGGGTGGCCTTGTCTTTGGATGCCCCCTTGCGAGCTTTGCCTTTCTTTCCTGGAGCTATCACCACAGGGGTAAGTAACTGGGGAGGTGTAAGGGGCACTGTAGCAATGGAGGAAGCAAGGGGGACCGGTTGAACTGGTGTCAAAGCAAGATAGGGTTTCGGGTGACCAAGAGGGGTAGTGGCTGGAGGGTCAAGGTAACAGACGGGTATACCCAGGGTCAAGTTAGGGAGAGAGAGGGTGGCCATGACGGGGACCGAATAGACTCCGGGAGGGGAGCCAGGAACGGTATCTGACCAGCAGGATAATGACCAGGAGGGACAGCTCCGAGATGATTAAGGCCTGGGGGAACCGTTCTAGGGGGATAAAGGGGTTCAGGGATACCAGCTGTAGGAGAAGGGCCAGAAGGAGGAGGTTCGGCTGGCGGAGATGAAGGGCTAGGAGTAGGTTGCGGTGGGCGAGGTTGAGGCTAAGGTTGTTGACTAGTCGAAGCGGTTCGCTTAAGGGCAACCCAAGACAATTGCATCATGCAAACATTCGACAAGCTGGGATCAGAGATGTGAGGAGGGGGAAGACCAGGAAAAGTTCCAAGCAGGGAGGAATCTTTATAGACGCCGGGGGAGACACTGGTCAAGGAATCGACGGTTTTCTTATTGGCTATAGAAGAGATGGTCATCTCGGGGGAGGTCTGAGACAGCGGTTCATGGTAAGACAGCTGGTCAATGGTGACTATCTTTCCATTGTGAGGGAAAGACATCTTGCGAAAAACCACGGATGGGACAGCAGACATGGCATAGGTGTAGCTTCGCCCCAATAGAATTTTGTAGTCTAGAGGGGCGTCAATGACTTCGACGTCAACGCAAATGGTCTTACCGGCAAGGGTGATAGGACAATTACGGAAAAGGCCAATGGGTTGGGAGGCGTGGATGTCCCATGCTCGAAGGGTGATCGTGGAAGGGCCAACTCAGGAGATCCGAGTTGCTTCCAAAACGAAGCGGACATCACACAAGTGGATGCCCCCTCATCAATTATACATCGAGAAACGTTGGCGTTCCAGATTTTGACTGGGATTTGGAAGGGGACGGAAGAAGGAAGGGGAGGATGGTCTGATTGATGGGCATCGAACACAATCATTTGGTCGTCAGCAGGATCTACAGTGCCCACGGCAGATAGTAGAGCCTTCTTTTGGGAAGGGCACGACTGGAGGAGTTCCAGTGTGGAAATGGAAGCAGGAGATTGCGCCAAATCATCTACTATGCTATACAAATGAGCAGCTCAACCAGAAGCAGCATTTCGATGTAACGGTCCTTTAGGAATCTTGGGATGGACCTCAACTTTGGGTTGAGGGATATGTAAGGGACCATTGGTTGTCGAAAGAGGCTCTGTAGAACCGGAAGAAGGGGACTCGGGGGCAGACTGAGCGGGAGGCTTGGGGTACTAGCGAGACCAAGTTTGAAGGTGAAGGTCGATGGTTGGGGAAGGATCAGAGTTCATCATAAGGATCTGGTAATCGGAGGAACCAGAAAGGGATGGTGGAGTGGCGACCTGGCTGTCAGGTGGTTGGGTAGCCACAAATCCTTGTTGAGGGAAAGGATCAGTAAACACAGCTGGTTGGGTAGTGGCCACATTAGGAGGAGCATGAGGGGAGGCGTGTTGTCCATTCAATGTGGCTTGAGACTACCACATCTGCCGCATCTGGGGTAAGAGGGGACAATCGTGGGTGTAATGACCATAAACACCGCAGCACGAACAAGGCTTATTTGTGTGAAGCGGTCTGTCCGGCTTGGGATGAGTGCCCTGTTGCTGGTTGGCAGTGTTAGGGTCAACACCTTGAGGATTGGGTCCACGAGTACCAGGGGCAGATTGGTTTGGATTGCCTCTCCACCTTCTTTGAGAAGAAGGGGGATTAGTCGCGCCCTGCTGTGCAAATACTTGCCCTGGAGGGGGATGTAGGTGCTGTTGCGGGTTTGGAGGAGGCAAGGGAGATGGAAGCGCATATGCTGGAGGAGCTGGCGCACCAGGCAGCGGATAAAGGTAATGGTTAGGTTGGGAAAAATTGAGGTAAGAAGGAGGTTGGGCAAAAGGAGGAGGCATGCCGTATCCTGGATACATGCTACCGGGAGGGGGAAGAGTGCTAGAGGTGCTAGCCCCTCCCTGAGGGAGACCATAGCCCATAGGAGGTTGAGCGTACAGATGGGAAAGGGCTCCAACGATACCGTCGGCAGAATGAGATGCCCCCGGGGCGTTAGCGCCGCCGGGCCTAGGGAGGTCAGGAAGAACGGTATAAACATAACCAGACTGAGCATAGATTAGGTCATATTTCAAGGCTATTTGGAGGGCGGCTTCTTCGGTTTGAGGAAAATGGGAGGCGACATCTTTGCCAATGGGAGCTAAGAGAGAGCGAAGGAACCAGTCCATATAGATCTGATCTTCGAAGGGGGGAGCTCGACATAAGCTTCGTCTTCGTTTCCATTCCTGGACATGAGCGGAAAGGCGAGTCGAAGAGGTTTGCTTGAAAGAGGTCAAAAGCTCTGTACCAGTATCGTATCGGAGAGGGAGCTAGAAGTAAGATAAAAAGGCTTGGGAAATGGTCGTAAAGGTGGTATGGGAAGAGGTGGCTTGGTCTACATACCATTTAGAAGCTTCGCCGGTAAGCGTGCGTTGGAACAATCGAAGAAGGATGAAGTCATCGGTAATGGAATTGGAGGAACACCACATGTGGAAAGATCAGACATGATTGGTTGGATCTTCTCTAGCAAGGCCTTCGAACTTAGGGATGTCGGAGAGGAGCTTGGTTGGCATAGCAGGCCAACCAACATCGTGGCAGATAGGGTCATTGATCAACTGATTGAAATCGGGGAGGCTGAGGCTTGCGATGTACGATAGCAAGGGTATGGCCGAGGTAGTTCCTATGGCGGTTCCACTAGTAGTAGTTCCGGCATTAGGGCCGGGAGCACCGCTAGCGTTAGGCCCTGGACCAGACATAGTGAAGGTGACAGGGGGAGAACCAGAAGGAGAAGGAGAACCCAATGAATCATAAGAGGAGTCGGAGTGCGGACTCGGAGGAGGACTGGCTCGACGACGGCGGGACGGAGCAGGTCGATCGACAAGAAACTGAGGGTGAAGGCCAAGAAGTCTCCGGGAAGTGCGCCTTGGGGGCGCAATGATGACAACACAAACACGGCACAAGGGGAAGAAGAACGACCACAAGGGCAAGGAGGTACAGAATCAAGTGATTACAATGTCGAAACAAGGGCAAATAGGTGTAGTGTCAATTCATTTTAAAGTCTTTGCCTGGCGGTGTGAACCAGGCTCTTCTTCACTTAGGGTGAATGTGTGGCGTGCGTTAATTTTAATTTTTAAACCCTTTTCGTTTTGAGAGAAAGAGAAAAAGTGTGTTGCGTAACTGAAAATAAATCTACAGAGAACAGTATATAATGCTGAAATAACAGAAAAATAACAGCTACTATTGCATCTATCTAACCCAAGAAGGTGGGTCCCTCAAAACTAGTCTAAAAAAAGGGGAAAAAATCTAGTCAAAACACACTAAAGAGAGGCCAATAGATCTAAGGTCGGGAGGGACAGGGATCTAAAGGGAAAAGCTGCTGAAAAGAGGTGCAGATCGCAGCCAAGAGGCAGAGGCAAGGTGGCTGGAAAAATGAGGAAATCAGCAAAAAGCGGAAAGGACAGGGAGGAGGTCCTAAAGGGAGGTCCAAACAAAATGACAAGAGGTGATTTGAAAAGAAGAAAAGCTGATTTAAAGGGATCTGAGGAGGAGGTATCAGATCTAAAAAAGGGAAGGCTGAAACTCTGAAAAACAGACTGCTGAAACAGCTAAAAACTCTTCTACAAAAAGTGGAGGGTACTGAAGCCCTAGGGGGCTATGTTCCCACTTAGATGAGCAAAAACAGATTAGAACTAGGTCAAAGCGGGCTGAGACAGAGGCTGGAAAACCCTGACAGAAGCTTCAGCAAAACCCAGAAAAATTGCAGAAAAACAGCAGAAAAATTGGCAGGTCGCAGGTTCTGACCTGTTTTCAGTGCAGGTCGCAGAAAAGAGGCTGAAAAGTGCGACCTCCCGTTCCGGTTGTCTCGGCGGCAGATTTTCGGAAAATTTGTCGTCTCAGTTGTGGCTGATGTCTGTCACCTACGCAATAGGGCCAGAAACAGGTGGAAGTTAAAAATTTTAAGGTTTTAGGGTTTTATGTGAGAAAAACAACATAAAAATAGGAAAAATAAATAGCTGAAAAGAAACACTAGGGTCTGAAGTAGCTAGATATGCAGGAATATGAAAAACGACAGTGGTCGTAATTTAAAACCCGTGTGGAGTCGCCATTTGTTAGTATGAATCCTTTGTCGAAGTGTACGAAAAATGACCACTTTAGCTACGCATAACTAATAGCCCTAACAACAAAAGTGGCTGCCAATATCTTCAGATCTGTGGTTAGTTGAACAAGAAAAGAGCTGCAAAAACCAGATCTATGCATGGAAAGACATTAAGCAGTAAAAACAAGGGTTTGCTCCATATACCAATAGACAAGACAAGAACGATTTTTAAAAGAATTTTTGTATTAATAGGGCACCTGGGAGGAAAACAAGAAGGCGTATCCAATTCTCCTCAGTGGGATGGGTTCTTGGAAGTCCTCAGCACTTCAGATCTAAGATTTCTCTCTCTTGTTGGTGTAGAAAACCCAATGCAAAGAATAGAGCTCAAAGGGAGCTCACACAACCAATAATGGAAAAATGTGACCAAGTGTATAGATCCAGAGTGATCTAATAGGCAACAAAAGGTGAAGAATGGTAGGAAAAACCCTCCTATTTATAACAAAATATTGGGTCATTCTAGATCTCGGTGCATGATTAAAATAATGTTAACCAAATCTAGATCCACCTTTTATGGAATATTTTATTATATTTGTTGGAGGGAAAAAGTATTTGACTTGGGTCAAATCCCTTTATTTGTCAAAAATAAATAAATAGATGATTTATTTATCTTTTTAAGGAAGTGGTTGAAAGATAATCAAATAAATAATGATTTATTTAATTATTTGTGGGTGATTTGGTCATATTTAACAAGGAATATTATCTAAATAAAATTTTAAATAATTATTCCTAGAAAATAATAAGATAAATAAAGGTTTATCTAATTAATTTCTTTGTTTTTGGGTTAAACATGACTAGGAATAATAATTAAATTATGGTTTAATTAATTATTCCATGAGGAAAATTAAACAAAATAGGTTTGTTTAATATTTCTTTTTGGGGTTTCCTGTTTAGACCATAAACAACCTAATAAATGTGGTTTATTAAGTTATTTTACATAGTGAAAGCAATTTTACTTAGGGTAAAATTGGTCTTACAGGGTGTACTTGGGTCCATCTAATGATAATAGGTTAGATGACCAAAAAATGGTGTAACACATTCTTTAAGCAAATAATGACTTCAAGACAACTTTTAAAATGAAATCTAAGATTCGGGGAACTCCCTATTTCCTCAAAGATTTTATTTTAAAGGACTTAGAAAACATAAAAGATTCACTGATAGCTGCATTCATAGAAGAGGGAACACCTAAATAACATTTATGCTTGCAGCTATAAAGACCTTCAAAACAACTGTTCAAGCAGGGGCAAAGGGTAAAATCAAAACCGACCTCTTTGATTAACTTAAGACAATGGTACTTCAAAGGGAGACTTCAATAACAGCTTTCAAGTGATGGCAGACAAGCAGGGAGAACCATAAATCATGCTAAAACCAACTATTTGAGCTATTAAGGAAATAAACAAGCATGAAGACTAAAGAGAAGGTTTAAAGCCTCTAAAATACTTCAGCAGAAGAAAACATAAAACAGTGAAGGGTGAACAGGTCTAAGGTGCTTCCAGGAGTCATTTCTTAGCCTAAAACTTTCAGCCTACCGTAGTAAGAGATTATGAAACATAATGAAAACAGGAGAAAGCATTAAATAGTTAGAATACTTCACCAACAACCAAGCTCATGAATCCAATGATAGAGCCTTCTCAGGAACAGGGATGCAACAACATCATCAAGACATCTAAGGCTTCAATTTGTTTTCAACTTCAACAGACTTGTATATTTATTTCCGAGAGTTTCAATGATACAACTTGTGATCAAACAACAACCAACAACCAACAACCAACAACCCCTCACTGATCTCTGCTGTGGTATATATAGAAATATGAGGAGGTGAGATCTGAAAAAGATCTCAATTACAATTAATACAGGATTTAAATGGCCCATTGGCCCTTGGGATGCTCAATGAAGAAATAGAAGAGGTGTTCACTGTATTAATTGATTTACACTCATGATTTAAGCTGGGTAGGAGAATTTTTTGACCTTTGAGGCACAGGTAGTCCGAAGTAACTCCGCAGATATTCTTTGCATTGAAGGCCCTGGCGGAAGTGACTTCTTTGGCTATGTCGAGGCAAAAATCTGATCCTGATCAATAAATCCAGCTCCTAATTGAATCCTTTGAGGCACAGGTGGCACTGTGGTGGTTGAGGAATCAATTTGCCTCAGATATGGCAGTGGAGGCATTATGTCTGATAAACACTTTTAGGTTTTCCTTTTAAACTGTGTTTTAGGCTGGGAGATTAGGCTTCTGATGGCCGTCTTAGCCGTAATCCATTCCAATCTGTCCATTAAACTCCCGCTATGATCCATTTCTGCTTTTTGATACTCTTTTTCTAGGTTTGTTCGATGTTTTCTAGGTTTGACAGGGGCATGCTGCGTCAACGGCTCATGAAACCTTGTTGACAACACAGTTCTATACCCTGTGGTCGATCTCCTTTGTTAAATCGAAAGAACGGGATTGGTCACCCTCATCCTTCGAATCTTCTTCAGACATGGCGAAAGAATTTTAAAACCTGCAAAATACAAACAAAATTATAAAATCCTGCGTTTATATGGGCAAATATGCATCGAAGGGCGTGTGGGAGAAATGGGGCGATCGGAACCGTTGATCGCGCTGTGATCAACGATCGGGAGCGATTTGGAAAGTCAGCAGAGGAAAAAGGTGGACTGAGTAATGGAATCAGGAAATTAAAGGTGGATCATCGATCTGCAGAGATCGACAGAGGAGATGGATTTTCAGTTGCGCCGGGGTCCAGCTAAAATGCATGCAGCTTGATTAAAGGGCGGGCAACTAGGATAGGCGATCACCGTTAGATGTGTGGGACCAGATCGGACGGCTGTTATTTATTCCGCTAGCCGGCTATGGTCTAACGGATAATGCGCGGGGGATTGACTTTATGCGGTGTTTTTTGGATGGTACAGAGGACGCGTGGCATCCAGCGTATGGAATCGCTGGCCGTCGGGTTAAAACCACCTTTCGCACGAAGGCGATGCAGAAAAACCAAGTGGATTTTGAGAAGTGGTGTATGGATGGGGGGTCCACACGATAAGTCACATGCCACACCGTCCGATCTACGGAGCAGATCGACGGTTGAGATCATCCCATACAGTTCATGGGCGGAAAACTTTCGAATTTTAAATAAAACCCGATTTTCAAAGGTTTTTGATGTTTCGGGCGGAGAGAAATGAGTATGCGCCCAATGATCACAGCGTTTGGTTCCAGCGCTTGGGCGCATGGAGGAAAAAGGGGTAGGGGCTTAGCCTGAAGTGTAAAAATTTGCTGAATAATGATCAATTATCCACTGAGACTATCCTGATCACATACAATTCGAATTTGTATGCAACACATAATCTCTTCCACCCAGATCATCACACATGCGGAAATAAAACAAGCGATAGCACATCAATTCATCATACACATTAACACAGTATGTATGGGGAAAGCTTATAGCTGAAAACCCCGCAGCTATTGTGTATATTATAATGGAGAAATCATGTAACAAACTCACTACAATACTCCTCACAAGTACTCAGTACTATCTCATGAAGTTACACAAATTGGCAGTTTTGAACAAGTCCAGCTAAACTCTGCAATTACCTTGAGTCTATTGTGAAATCATGCTTTGTCTAAATAGAGATCCATGGCCCAGAATCTCCTTGGCTTTTTGGCTTGTGACACAATCATCATGGGAAATTCCTCCAAGTGTGGTGCAAATCTCATGCACAACTGATGTCGCCACTGATAGCTAACTCCACCCTTTCATCTACCTCTTTCACTGGTCTCCACTGAACTATCCATGCACTGTAGTGAAATGATGTGTTTTTGAGTTGAATAATGAGTTACTAATTAAGGAATTAAATAATATTTAATTCACTCCACTCATTACTAGTTGATTAGCTAGTTAAACTAATCTCAACTAGTTCAACTAAGTTAAACCGAACACAACTCCACTAGCTGTCTCATTAACTCCACCATACTTCTACCACTGAAGTCCTAACTGAAGTCAACCATGCATGTGCTCACCAAACCCTTAGGAATAGCGTAATTCCTCTGTCAGATGAATGAGCCACTTCCAAGGCTCGAACTGAAGTGCTCCAAGAGAGTAAACTGCTGTTTAGAGTCCAAATATTATTAAGGGTAAATAATATTTGACTTCCCTATTTTTAGGATAGGCAGTCTAAAAATAGATATCGACCTATAGGTCAAAAAATAGAGGTCCATCTATTTTTACCAACATGACCAATACTCCAAGAATAACATACTGCAACCCTTGGACCATGCTCCATATGTCTAAAAATAGACATAGTCTAAAAATAGACTTTGCGCCTAAATTTGCCTGCGGGCCCACTTAGTGAAGGCGACTTCATTTCACTAAGCTCCATCATCTTGCTGCATTTTCAACACTCCATCTCAGCAAGATATGGATTATCTGAAATCCCTATCCTGCCTCTGTGGAATTCGAACTTGCTCCTGGTGAGCGCCTTCGTCAGGATGTCGGCATCCTGATCCTCCATGGGAACATATGAAAGCATCATGATTCTCTACTGAACACAATCTCTGATATGATGGTACCTGATGTCGATGTTTTTGGACCTATCATGAAATAATGGATTAGCCAAGAGTTTAATGCAACTCTGGTTATCACAGTAGATCACTGTAGGCTCCAAATGCAACCCAAACAATCCAACGAGGATCTTCCTCATCCAAATAGCCTCACATGCAGCCAAGCTAGTTGCCATGTACTCGGCCTCTGTTGAACTGAGTGCCACAGATCTCTGCTTCCTGCTGTACCAGGAAACTGCTGTCGACCCAATGCTGAAAACTCCTCCAGAAGTGCTCTTCTAGTCCGTTGGGCTCCTTGTCCAATCTGCATCAGTGAAGCCAGAAAGCTTCGCTCCATCCTCCTGTCTGTACCGTAGACCATATCCCGATGTGCCTCTAATATAGCGCAATACATGCTTGCCTGCCTTCCAAAAGAGCTTGGTAGGCTTAACCATAGCTTGCGAAAGCTGGTTAACTGCATAGCATATATCGGGTCGTGTATTGACCAGATACATAAGCGACCCCACCAACTGTCGATAGACAGTGGCATCCACTACCTCCGCTGAAGTAGCATCCTCCTTCCTCCAACCACCAGGAAGAGGAGTGTCAACAGGCTTGCAGCCTTACATGTTGAACCTCTCCAGAATCTCCCAGGCATACTTGCCCTGAGAAACAAACAGTCCTCCGCTGCGCTGCCAAATCTCCAATCCCAGGAAATAATGAAGGATGCCCAAGTCCTTCATCTCAAACTCTTGTGCAAGATCCTCCTTGCATGAAAGTATCAGCTGCTCATCGCCAGTCAAAATCAGATCATCTACATACAGTACGATGATCAACAGCTTCCCCTCCACCACAATTTGGTACAGGTTTGGATCCGCCTCACTCTTGGAGAATCCAAGCCCGGTGAAGTAGCTGTCTATCCGAGTGTACCAAGCACGAGGTGCTTGCTTCAGCCCGTACAGTGCTCTCTTGAGTTGGCACACATGTGACTCACTGCTGAAGATCTCAAACCCTTCAGGCTGCTCTATGTACACCTCCTCCTCGATAACTCCATTGAGGAATGCAGTCTTCACATCCATCTGATGAATGTGCCACCCCATCTGCGCTGAGAGAGCAAGGATCGTCCGTATGGAAGAGTACCTTGCGACAGGTGCAAAGGTCTCCTCATAGTCAATCCCCTCGATCTGTGAAAAGCCACGGGCGAAAAATCTCACCTTGTACTTCTCCACACTCCCGTCAGCCGCCTGCTTCACTTTGTAGATCCATCGCGAACCCACCACTGATTTCCCTTCCGGTCTTGGGACAATCTCCCATGCACTGTTTCTGACGATCGAATCATATTCTTTGATCATGGCATCTACCCATGCGGGTTCCTCCACAGCTTCCTCAAAAGAGGATGGCTCCGTCACGACACATTGACTCACAAGAGCCATGTATCCAGTGTACTGATCCAGTGACTGCCTCTGTCTGCGCTGTGCTGTAGGTGGTCCTACAACCTTCTCTGCATCTCGAGCCAGTTGCTCAGCTTCTGTAGTGCACATGCGCCCTCTGATGGTTGGCGTTGCATGGGTGGTTTCTTCCACCTCTTGAACTTCCTCTTGTGGCTGATCCACATCCGGAAGCTCCTCCTTAGGAACTAACAGCTCCTCATCTGCATGCAAGTGTAGCTCCCTCTCAAGCAAACACTGCATGGCTTTCTCCTCCTGAAATTTTATATCCCGTCGCACAACAGTCTTGCAACTGTCTGGCACATACACTCGATAGTTATGAGGTGTATCAGTGTACCCCACAAATATTCCAACTTCAGCAGTTGGATCCGGCTTCCTTCTTGCATCCTTCGTCACATGCATGTAGACAGGAGATCCGAAAATCCGCAAATGGGAAATATCAGGCCTCTTGCCAGAATAAGCCTCCTCTGGTGTACTCATGCCAAGAACGTTGTGAGGACAACGGTTCTGCACATACACTGCTGTATTGCATGCCTCAGCCCACAAGTGAAGGGGTAGGCCCTGATCATGCAACATCGCCCGTGCAGCACCCACGATCGTTCTGTTCTTCCGCTCAGCCACCCCGTTCTGCTGTGGGTTATTGGGTGCGATGAGCTCTCTCCGAATCCCTTCTGCGCTGCAGAACTCCTTGAATTCAGCCGAGATGAATTCACCACCGTTATCACTCCTTAGAGCAATCACCTTCTTCCCCGACTCCTTCTCGACCGGTGCTTTAAACTCACAGAACTTCGTGAATGTATCGCTCTTCTTCTGCATGAAGAAGATCCAACACTTTCAAGAGAAATCATCAACAAAGATCACATAATACTTGTGCTTTGCTGTCGAAGCAACTGAGAAAGGACCACACACGTCTGTGTGAACTCTCTCAAGGATCGTCGTGGCGCGATTATCCTTCTCGTGAAAGGTGGCTTTCACATACTTCCCCAAGGTACACCCCTTGCACTGATCTGACTGTGCAAGAGTGCCCTTAGGAAGCCCAGTAGAAATCTGCTGCAGGATCTTCAAAGCTCCATGGTGAAGGTGGCCCAATCTCCTGTGCCACAGTTCGCCCTCATCATCTCGGCTCACCACTTCTCCCGCCTTGCATGCCATTGCTGCGCAGCCATCTACTTGCAACTGATAAAGGTTCTTGGTTCGAACCCCTATCTTCCGGGTCTCTCCAGTAGTCTTACTGCGCAGGAAGGCTTTTCCTTCACTGAAGACCACATCATACCCCTTATCCTCCAACATCACCACAGAGATCAAGTTCTTCTTCAATCCAGGTACATGCATGACATCCTTCAATACAAAGGGTTTACCAGACTCCCTATGAAAGGATATGGTACCGATACCAGTCACACTGTATCTACCATCATCGCTCATCTCGATGTGCACACCCAGATCTTTGTCCTCCAGATCTGAGAACAAATCCCGATCTCCCGTCATATGAAATGACGCACCGCTGTCCAAGAACCACACCGATCCCATCACACTTGAAACCAAGCATGCGATCAGTGAAAAGTCAAGCTCGAATTGTGAAGCCAAAGCTTCTCCATCTGCAGATCTTCCCGCTTGCTTGTTCTTCTTCTTCTTTGGACAATTGGTAGCATAATGTCCGTGATCATGGCAGTGAAAACACTTCACTTTCGCCATATCCTGCTTCTTGCCCTTTGCACCAAAATGAGAAGTTTTCTTACCCTTCCCCTTCTTTGCTTTGGCAACCAAAGCGCAATTTTCTTCATCAGCTCCCTTTGATGAAGATCCATCTCGAGTAGTCCTCCTTATCTCCTCCTGCATGAGATCCGCCCAAAGGTGCTCCCATCCCGGCAGCTTCTCCCGACCATTGACACTATCTTGATATGAGTGCCAAGCCTTCGGAAGACCAAGGAGAGCCAGGTCGACCATGTCCTCATCTTCGACAATCACCCCCACACTTCCCAGCTCATCTCTGCATTGAGTGAACTTCGTGAGGTATTTGGCGATACTGTCGCCTTTCTCCATCTTGATGTTCCTGAGCTTATCTTTGAGCGCCAGCTTCCTTTGGTCGCTCTTACTATGGAATAGATCCGTCAAATATTTCCACATTAAATATGGAGAAGCCTTTCCATGCAGGCTGGATACAATATGATCCTTGACTCCTCAGCTGTATTTTCATTCTTTTCACACTGTACATCTCTTCTTAATTGCGAATTTCACAGATTGGGATTTCCAAACAATGACATCTCATCCACGAAATCCTAATCTACGAAATCCTTCACTCCATTATCTTCAGCCCGTTATCATCTAATACCGCCTCCATTCTGTCCTTCCATGCAACATAATTCGAACTGCCCTCAAGGGCATATTCCAGTCGCAAACCGTTGAAAGACATTTCAACTCCGGCACCAAGAAAACAAACTGCTGCAAAATTCGAATTCCAAGCTCAAAACTCAACTGCTTCTGGATCTGTGAGAACAAAGTATTTCTAGCACAGAGATTGACTGTAAGGGAATTTACTAAACACCTTCACTTTCCGGGCATGAATCCGGAGGCTACCCGGCCCACATGGCCCGCATGCAGACTCTGTCTACCGAAATAAATTTGTAATCACTGTGATGATCAATCTCTGCTTCAATAGGCTCTGATACCATGTAGAAATTTTCTGAATAATGATCAATTATTCACCGAGACTATCCTGATCACATACAATTCGAATTTATATGCAACACATAATCTCTTCCACTTAAATCATCACACATGCAAGTAAATAAACAAGCGATAGCACATCAAATCAATCACACATTAACTCAGTATGTATGGGGAAAGCCTATAGCTGAAAACCCCGCAGCTATTGTGTTTATTATAATGGAGAAATCATGTAACCAAACAAGTACAATACTCCTCACAAGTACTCAGTACTTTCTCATAAAGTCACACACAATCTAGCTTAGTTTTGAACAAGTCACCGGTTCAAAACTCCCCACCAATTGCCTTGCTCTGTGCAATCATGGCCTCGTCTAAATAGAGATCCAAGGTTCTAATATCCTCGGGCTTGATAGTGCAATCATCATGGGCAATTCCTCCAAGTGTGGTGCAAATCTCATGCACAACTGATGTCGCCACCGATAGCTAACTCCACCCTTTCATCTACCCTTCACTCGGTCTCCACCGAATCGTCCATGCACCGTAAAGTGAATCGATATGTTCTTGAGTTGAATAATGAGTTACCAATTAATGAATTAAATAATATTTAATTCACTCCACTCATAACTAATTGATTAGCTAGTTAAACTAATCTCAACTAGTTCAACTAAAATAAATAGAACACAACTCCACTATCTGTCTCATTAACTCCACCAAACTTCTGCCACTGAAGTCCAACTGAAGTCAACCATGCATGATGCCATCAAACCCTTGGGAACCACGTGATTCCTCTGTCAGATGCATGAGCCACTTCTGTAGCTCGAACTGAAGTGCTCCAAGAGAGTAACCGCTCGTTTAGAGTCCAAATATTATTAAGGGTAAATAACATTTGACTTCCCCGTTTTTAGGATAGGCAACATTTTAAAAATAGACATCGACCTATAGGTCAAAAAATAGAGGTCCATCTATTTTTACCAACATGACCAATACTCCAAGAATAACATACCGCAACCCCCGGACCATGCTCCATATGTCTAAAAATAGACATAGTCTAAAATAGACTTTGCGCCTAAATTTTCCTCGCGGCCCACTTAGTGAAGCTGCCACTTCATTTCACTAAGCTCCATCATCTTGCCGCATTTCAACATGATGGGCTTAAGTCCAGCGCATAGAAAATGTGCATTTTCTATAGTTTTTAAAGGGAAATGAGGGTTTCGGCAAGGCCAAGAGTGAGTCTTAGACCTTTAGGAAATGAATTTAAATGAAGGAAAAGGAGGAATCATGAAGTTGAGGGGTTTTCAAGGGAGATGGAGAAAAGGAACTAAGTAGCTTTGGAGAAGGGAGGGGAAAAGGGGTCCTTTGCAGCAGTGCTTTGGCTTTAGAAATCAGCAGGATTTCTGATTTCTAAATGGAAACAGTAGTTAATATTAACCAAGGATAGGACATTATCAAAAAGTCTTCAAGTATCAGCAATTTTAATCATGAAATTGTTTCTTGAAGGCTATCCAACATTATTTAGCCACCATATGATATGACAGAATTTTATGGGTGGCTAACAGTGGCTCCACTTGGGGATGGTGTCCTTTTGAAGGCATAAAGAACTGCAGACTTGTATTCTCTGGGAGGCTGATCAGTTGCCTCATCCATTGGGCTGTTTCTTCTACTTGAAAGATCTTTCTTTGTTCTGGAAACCAATTGTCAACCTTTGGAAAAAAATGGAGCTCTTATCAACAAAATTTCTACCTACCCAATCCTACTGATCTAACATTTTATCTTCATCAGAGTGCACCTGGATTGGCAAACTCTCTTACAAAATTTTATTCTTTTGAAAGCATAAAAACTAATCTAAATCTACTCCTTATTTCTTCATGGATTTAGATTAAATAGTTGGATCCATATGATTCTCTACCTAATCTACTATCTGTTGGGATTAAGCTATCCAACAAGCTTCCATTCTCTAAATTCTATAACATAAATTCAAAAATAGTCAAGTCAATATTGAGCTTTTTAACTTGCCGTGATCTATGGCATAAAAACAAGCTGGACATAGATTATTATTTGCAGAAAATTAAAATCAAAATGGAAGGCTTAAGATATGAAAGTCTCTCATCATGGCCTTCTCTTTTCTTCACAGCTCTATTTTTGCTTTTGTTTGAGCTGTGTCTTCTTTGATAACTGATTTCAGATTTTGGGCAAATTAGAACCAGTTTTTCTCTTTCATGACTCAGAAAATAAAACAGTTTTGAGTCATCTCTCTTTCGAGACTTTGGTTCAGATTTTGAATTTGTTTGAACCTTTAATTTCTATCCTAATCTATCTATTGATAAGCCAAGATTAGACAGTTTGGCAAACCAAATTCACTACCCTATTAGCAGAAAATTTAAAACTAATTAGTCAAGATTAGGCTATTTGACTAACTAGAAGTGTGGTTATCAGGAGTGGCATTTAAGCTTGCACACTTTTAGATTTGTTTCTCTTTTTTGGAATGGGGCTTAGCCTTTCTTGTTTTTAACAAACTGCCCTCTTTTCTTTCTTTCTATTGTTTTTGTATTTTGATTTTCTTCTAACTTTGAATGCAATGGTTAGGCTATGATATCTACAATGGTAAAACACAAATGCTTCGAAACTTAAGATTCTTGGCAGAAGTAATGCTTGAGCATCCTGCCATTGACAGGACCTCCATATAGGTCTTCTCCATTCATTTCTTTCAAGAAAAATGTACTATGAGCCCTCTCAGCATGAATAACATATGGCCCTTTCAACAAGTTCTAAAACTTGCCATGTTTCCCCTTTTCTTCTCTCCTTGAATCCCATTTAAGAACAACACTTCCAACCTGGAAGTTGTTTGCCTTAGTCCTTTATCAAATTGCTTCTTCATATTTTCTTGGACTAACTGTGTTCTTGCATAAACCTCTTCTCCGGTCTGCTGCAAATGGATTGTTTGGTTGATCCTCCTTTGCATATCATTTTCTTCAACCTGTACTTCTTGAAGGAGCTTCATGACTGGAATTCCTAATGAGGTAGGAAAAATTGCGTCCATGCCATAAACTAACTGATAGGGGGACATATTTATTGATTTATTTGTAGTTAATCTATCAGCCCATAAGGCATGGACCAGCTTACTATGCCATGATTTTTTATTTTCTTCCAACATCTTTTTAATGATATTAATGAGACTCTTGTTGGAGGATTCAGCTAATCCATTCCCTTGGGGATAGTAAGCAGTGGAATGGCCCAAGGTTATATGGTATTTGTGATGTAAATCAACCATATTTTGGATTTGAAAGCAAAAGCAAAGATTGTCCGTTATGATTTTTCCGACAACCAAATCCGGATGATATGGCTCAAGAAACTTGATAATGATAGAGTCATTAGCATTCCTGGTAGGTATAGCTTCTATCCATTTTGTGAAGAAGTCAGTGGCTGTGAGGATCCACTTATGTTGAGCTGAGGAGGATGGATGAATTTCCCCAATGAAGTCCAACCCCCATTGTTGAAATGGTGCCTCAACTCTGATAGGATGTAAAGGTAAGGGAAGGAGTTTTCTCTTGCCATCAAAGATTTAACACTTATGGCAAGACATGACCAACTTCTGAGTGTCTGAAAAAAGGGTAGGCCAATAGTAATCTGATCTGAGAATTTTGTTTGATGTGGCCTTCCAGTAGAGGTGTCCTCCACATTCACCATCGTGCAACTCATGCACAATTTTTCCTGCATCATCTTCAAGTAAACATTTAAGCAAAATTCCGACAACATTTTTCCAATATAACACCCCATCTAATATACAAAAAATCAAAGCTTTCTGTTTCAAAAATCTAGCTTTAGTTTTAGACAAAGAAGGAGGGGCATTTAGATATAAAAGCACATAAATAATGTCAGCATACCAAGGAGAATTCAGGAATATTTCTTCAATGAAAGGAGCAGTAGCTTCTTCTACTTCTTCCAATACATCTACCATATTCATGTCTAACGCTTGGAAGTTAGACTCAGCCATAAGTTTTGCTAATCCTTGCCCTTTTACTGGTTTGGTGGGCCTGATTTCTAGGTCATATTCAAGAATAGTTGCAATCCATTTCCCCCTTTTTCCATCAGGGTCCTGACTTAGAATGTCCTTGACAACAATATGTGGAACAAAAGAAATTATGTGAGAGTGTAAAATGTAGACCCTAAAGTCCTTTAATGCTTTCACTAATGCTAAGGCTTGTTTCTCCATGATACTATATTTGAGAGGAGCATCTCTTAAGGCCCTACTAAAGAAAGATATTGGTTGTTCTTGTCCTAGATCATTCTTTTGAAGCAAAACTGCAGCTATTGTATGTTCAGATGCAAAAGAAAAAATGTAAAAGTCTTTGGTAAAATTAGGACTAATCAGGACTAGTGTTTGGGTAAGAGCTTGTTTGACCAGTTCGAATGATTGTTTAGCTGGTAAAGTCCATTTTACACCCACGTTTTTCTTCAGCATGTTTGTAATGTTTTTTAATAGCTCGACAAGGTTGGGAATCAACCTTCTCAAAAAATTAATCTTCCCAATGAAAGATTGCAATTCTTTGAGGCTTCTGGGATGGCTAATTTGCAATATGCCATCTATCCTTGTAGGGTCTATTTTGATTCCCTCTTCTGAAATTATATGACCAAGAAGTTTCCCTTCTTGACCAAAGAGGGCCTTACTAGTTTGGTGGGCCTAATTTCTAAGTCATATTCAAGAATAGTTGCAATCCATTTTCCCCTTTTACCATCAGGGTCTTGACTTAGAATATCCTTGACAACAGTATGTGGAACAAAAGCAATTACGTGAGAGTGTAAGATGTAGACCCTAAATTCTTTTAAAGATTTCACTAATGCTAAGGCTTGCTTCTCCATGATGTTATAATTGAGAGGAGAGTCTCTTAAGGCCTTACTAAAGAAGGATATTGGATGTTATTGTCCTAAATCATTTTTCTGAAGCAAGATTGCAGCTATTGTATGTTCAGATGCAAAAGAAAAAATATAAAAGTCTTTGGTAAAATCAGGACTAATCAGAACTGGTGTTTGGGTAAGAGCTTGTTTGACCAGTTCAAATGATTGTTTAGCTGGTAAAGTCCATTTTACTCCTACGTTTTCCTTAAGCATGTTTGTAATGTTTTTTAATAGCTCAGCAAGGTTGGGAATAAACCTTCTCAAAAAATTTATCTTTCCAATGAAGGATTGCAATTCTTTGAGGCTTCTAGGATGGCTAATTTGCAATATGCCATCTATCCTTGTAGGGTCTATTTTGATTCCTTCTTCTAAAATTATATGACCAAGAAGTTTCCCTTCTTGGAGACCAAAGAGGGTCTTCTTGGGATTCAGTGATAAGCCAAATTTCCTACACTTCTCGGGTTACTAGTTCAGCTAGGGGGATGGTAATTTTTATCTTAGCAATCTCTCCCTCAAGGCTGAAAGGAATAATTGACTTGTTAATATTTATATCTGTTTTTTCAATTGAATTCTTTTCAGCAGCTTTGATTTGCTGAACCTTGCTTGAACTAGTGATAGGAATAGTTTTACTAGGACCACTAGCTGAAGTGCTAAGGGTGCTTTGTTCAACATTTGGCTGGATTCCCTTGTCTTTATTTAAATCTGGTTTTTTGGCCGAAATGTTGGTTTTTTCTGCTGTCTTCTTGGGCTGGTTTTCTGCGTTTTTCTTGACAGCAGTGCTAGTATTCTTATCTTTTGGATTTTCTACACTTCCCTTGCTCCTAAGATTATACTGTTTGTGTACCTCCATGATTGCATTTTCAAAACCCAATCTATAGTCATCAGAATCTTCATAGGTGTTTGTATTCTGATTATTAGAGAAGAAACCTTGTTCTTCCTTAGTGAGGAAAACATCATCACCACTGTCTGATCCAATCAATTTTACATGTGATTCTTCCAACCTTTCCAACTCCCTGTCTTCCTCATATTTATCTACATAGTTCTGTTGAAAGGGAGGTCTAATTTGTTGGTCACTTTCTTTTTGCTTATCTTGATTGTTATCTCTTCTGTAATTCTGACTTCTATTTCTGTTTTGATTTTTTTGAAGTGCAGTCTGGTTTTGATTTTCTTGTGCTTTTTTAATTATGTTCATCTCTTTCATCATTTCTTCCAACATTCTCTCCATTTTTGAATTTGAAGTGGAGGGAGGGGATTCCTCTCTAAAAGATACTCTCTTTTCAGTTTTCATTCTTGCTCTTTTTTCTATTAAAATGACCTCCACAGAAAGAGCACCCCTTTGCATATCTTCAAGAGTTGCAAAATCTCTTTCTCTTAGTGAATAAGTCATGTTAGAGTCAAATCCTTCAGGAAACTTATTTAAGGCTGAGCCTTGTGGAGGTTTTAGTTCTGGGGAGAGTGCATTATATACACTCTTAAATCTAGTACAATATGCTTGCACACTCTCCCCAGGATTCCTACGGAGATTGTTGTAATCAGCAAGGACTTGGAGAGGATTCTTCTTTACTTCCCATTTGTTTAGGAATGTTTGATGGAAGGCTTGGAGATCGTTAATACTACGGGGAGCTAAACCTTTAAACCATTTTCTCACTTTTCCCCCTAAGCTCTGAGCAAATAATCTAAGCTTGACATAATCATCATCAATTTCATTTCGGTCAAAATAGTCATTCATCTTATCCACATGTTGTGATGCAGTTGTAGCATTATTAGCATCATATAATGGAATTTTGGACTGATAGTCCTGTCGAAGATTGACTAGTGGTACAGTAAGGGCTAAGGGAGCATACCATGCGGCCATGGCAGGAGGTGGAGGTGGATTCACAGGTGGATTGACAAAAGGGAAAGTGGGCTGAGGTGTGGTGGTTTGAACAGTGGATGGAGGATGAACAGAGGTGGATGGAACAACAGTAGATTGCTGAGCTAATCTTGTATGAGAGACACCTAGATTATGAAGAAAATGTAAATCAGGAGGTGTTGATTCTCTACTACCAAGATGTTCACTTATTTCAGGAGATGATAGTGAAGACTCAGAATTTAGTTGTTTTAACTCATTAAATGACCTAGTCCTAAATGGATTAACTAAGTCAGTTTGTGAGTGTTGTAGAGCTGAAAGTTTTTCAGGAACTGATTTAGCTCTTGGGGGTGATCTGAAAACAGTTGATAATTTAATCCTAGGAGACTTCCAAAGGATTCGTTCTGGGTCATCAACTATCTTAGGTGGGTTGGGGTCAGGATGGGCTCTAGTGTAGATACTTCTAGAAGCCACTATGGTGTGTTTTCAGACCCAAAATAACAAGAAAATTTCAACCAAGTATGACAATCTTTGAGAGGTTAACTGATCTGTTTACACAAATTTTGATCCTACAGTCCTCTAACTGGATTTGGAAACTGTTATAATGGTAAGGGTTCTTCCCAGTGGATTCTTAAGGTCTGCTCAGGATTGTGGAGTCACCAGGTGGAAAATTTAGAGTGTTTCCGAAGAGGTACACTGTCCACCACAGTGCTTGTGAAACATCCTTTTCAGGATATCCCGAAACACAACAAACTCTAACCAGAGATTGACTGGGAGGGCATTCACCAGATATATCACCTCTAAAAGAGGATGAGATCCGGAGGCTATCTGGCCCTTTCCAGACTCTGTCTAAGAGTACAAGGTAAAACACATCAAAGGTAAGTGATATGTGGGAATGAGTGTTTCACTATAAAGTGGAAGTTTTTACCTCGTGAGGAGGTAAAAGGTTCTATGGTCCACTACCATGTTTATTATGAAGCCAAACTTGAAATATTTTGGGTTTTTCTGAGTTTATTTTGGTTTTATAGGTTAAGAGAGTGTTCTAAGTCTGATTTTTCACTTAGCTAAGGTGTTCAAACAAACAGAGTTTCTCTTATGGCTTGGTAACTGATTCCTTCAAGGTTTGATAAGGATCAAAAGGAATCCTAAGGGTTACTTAGTTTGTCACTGATTCAATCAAGTCCTATCATGATTTCCATTATGTTAGGTAGTGCTTGAAGAAAGTTACTTATGTTATACTGGACCTAAAGGTTTTAAGAAAGGTTCTGAAACCTCTAATTCTCAGTAGAGTCCCACCGTGATCGCCATTATGTTGGTATCCCGTGTTTTGACAGTTTGGAAAATCAAAATACAAGGCAACATCAGAACCAATCTTTAGAGTTCCAGGATCTAGTCCTCCTGTTCTCAGAGAGGGATCTCTCAAATAGTTGTTTGCAAAGGTTTATCTTGTTTGCTTTGATTATGGATTTTAGACTAGTTATTAAGTGCAGATGTTTGTTTGGTTGGGTTGAGTTGATACAGCAGAATATGAAAGGTCTAGGAAAGATAGACAGAAAGAGGAAATATCTGGTTCATTGGGCAATGGAGTCAAAATAAGGTCATGAAAAACTCTTCAAAGGATATGGGATATCAAAGGGAAAATCTAACTTGGCCACAGGATCCTTTGTTTTGGAATGAGATGGACATTAATGTTTTGGAAAGAGACGCTTAATTCTCAACAAAGGGAACTTGAAAACATAACTTAACAATAAAGAGATATTTGATAGACAGGGCTAACCATAAATTACACAAACATTCTTTAAGAAAATAATGACTTCAAGACAACTTTTAAAATGAAATCTAAGATTCGGGGAATTCCCTATTTCCTCAAAGATTTTATTTTAAAGGACTTAGAAAACATAAAAGATTCACTGATAGCTGCATTCATAGAAGAGGGAACACCTAAATAACATCTATGCTTGCAACTATAAAGACCTTCAAAACAACTGTTCAAGCAGGGGCAAAGGGTAAGATCAAAACTGACCTCTTTGATTAACTTAAGACAATGGTACTTCAAAGGGAGACTTCAATAACAGGTTTCAAGTGATGGCAGACAAGCAGGGAGAACCATAAATCATGCTGAAACCAACTTTTGAGCTATTAAAGAAATAAACAAGCATGAAGACTAAAGAGAAGGTTAAAAGCCTCTAAAATACTTCAGCAGAAGAAAACATAAAACAGTGAAGGGTGAACAGGTCTAAGGTGCTTCCAGGAGTCATTTCTCAGCCTAAAACTTTCAGCCTACTGTAGTAAGAGATTATGAAACATAATGAAAATAGGAGAAAACATTAAACAGTTAGAATACTTCACCAACAACCAAGCTCATGAATCCAATGATAGAGCCTTCTCAGGAACAGGGATGCAACAGCATCATCAAGACATCCAAGACTTCAATTTGTTTTCAACTTCAACAGACTTGTATATTTATTTCTGAGAGTTTCAATGATACAACTTGTGATCAAACAACAACCAACAACCAACAACCAACAACCCCTCACTCATCTCTGCTGTGGTATATATAGAAAGATGAGGAGGTGAGATCTGAAAAAGATCTCAATTACAATTAATACAGGATTTAAATGGCCCATTGGCCCTTGGGATGCTCAATGAAGAAACAAAAGAGGTGTTCACCATATTAATTTATTTACACTCATGATTTAAGCTGAGTAGGAGAATTTGTTGACCTTTGAGGCACAGGTAGTCTGAAGTAACTCCGCAAATATTCTTTGCATTGAAGGCCCTGGCAGAAGTGACTTCTTTGGCTGTGTCGAGGCAAAAATCTGATCCTGATCAATAAATCTAGCTCCTGATTGAATCCTTTGAGGCACAGGTGGCGCTGTGGTGGTTGAGGAATCAATTTGCCTCAGATATGGCGGTGGAGGCATTATGTCTGATAAACACTTTTAGGTTTTCCTTTTAAATTGTGTTTTAGGCTGGGAGATTAGGCTTATGATGGTCGTCTTAGCCATAATCCCTTCCAGTCTGTCCATTAAACTCCCGCTCTGATCCATTTCTGCTTTATGATACTCATTTTCTGGGTTTGTTCGCTGTTTTCTAGGTTTGACAGGGGCATGCTGCGTCAACGGCTCATGAAACCTTGTTGACAACACAGTTCTATACCCTGTGGTCAATCTCCTTTGTTAAATCGAAAGAACGGGAGTCGTCACCCTCATCCTTCGAATATTCTTCAGACATGGAGAAAGAATTTTAAAACCTACAAAATACAAACAAAATTATAAAATCCTGTGTTTATATGGGAAAATCTGCATCGAAGGGTGTGTGGGAGAAATGGGTCAATCGGAACCGATGATCGCACTGTGATCAATGATCGGGAGCGATTTGGAAAGTCAGCGGAGGAAAAAGGTGGACTGAGTAATGGAATCAGGAAATTAAAGGTGGACCATCGATCTGTAGAGATCGACGACGGAGATGGATTTTCAATTGCGCCGGGGTCCAGCTAAAACGCATGCAGCTTGATTAAAGGGCGGGCAGCTCGGATAGGCGATCACCGTTAGATGTGCGGGACCAGATCGGAGGACTGTTATTTATTCTGCTGGTCGGCTATGGTCTGATGGATAATGCGCGGGGGATTGAATTTATGCGGTAGTTTTTGGATGGTACAAAGGACGCGTGGCAGCCAGCGTATGGAATCGCTGGCCGTCGGGTTAAAACCACCTTTCGCACGAAGGCGGTGCGGAAAAACCAAGTGGATTTTGAGAAGTGGCGTATGGATGGGGGGTCCACACGATAAGTCGAGTGCTGCACCGTCCGATCTGCAAAGCAGATCGATGGTTGAGATCATCCCATACAGTTCATGGGCGAAAAACTTTGGAATTTTAAATAAAACCCGATTTTCAAAGGTTTTTGATGTTTCGAGCGGAGAAAAATGAGTAAGCGCCCAATGATCATAGCGTTTGGTTCCGGCGCTTGGGCGCATGGAGGAAAAAGGGGTAGGGGCTTAGCCTGAGGGGCTTAAGTCCAGTGCATAGAAAATATGCGTTTTCTATGGTTTTTAAAGGGAAATGAGGGTTCCGGCAAGGCCAAGAGTGAGTCTTAGACCTTTAGGAAATGAATTTAAATGAAGGAAAAGGAGGAATCATGAAGTTGAGGGGTTTTAAAGGGAGATGGAGAAAAGGAACTGAGATTAGATTTGGAGAAGGGAGGGGAAAAGGGGTCCTTTGCAGCAGTACTTTGGCTTTAGAAATCAACAGGATTTCTGAGTTCTGAATGGAAACAGTAGTGAATATTAACCAAGGATAGGACATTATCAAAAAGTCTTCAAGTATCAGAAATTTTAATCATGAAATTGTTTCTTGAAGGCTATCTAACATTATTTAGCCACCATCTGATATGACAGAATTTTATGGGTGGCTAACAGGTTTGATTCTTATCAGGGTTTGATTTTCTCCTCTTTACGATAAACTAGTAAGGAAATAGATATCATCATTCTCAATGCTTAGCTCATGGTCCCCCACAATGAACACCCCTTGGTGCTCATCCTACATTTTAATTATCCTGTTCAAAAATTCTTCTTGCTCTTTAATGAGATCTAAACATTCAAAACAATTTAGGAATTTTTTTTTTGGGGGGGTGGGTGGAGGGGTGGGGGTGGTAATTAGTATTTTTAATTCACTTTAAATTTCAATTTCACGTTCAATAATGTGTATACTATGGAAATTCATGCAACCTGTGTGTGTACGTGACTTCAATGAAATAAAACCATGTCTATCCAGTTTGTTTAATTTTCCATAAATTTCGTATTGATTTAACTTTTAAAATGCATCATTATTTCTTTAATTATTCATTGTGAAATAGCCATGAATTGTAAAGAGAATATAAATCATCAACAGATAAGAAACATATCTACACATGAGGACACCGAGATTTTAGGTAGAAACCCAATGTGGGAGAAAACCATTTTTGTTGTCATCTTTATCTTCTTTCTTATTATATAAAGAAAATATTCATTACGTATTGTACTGGAAGAGACGCTTACGAGCAAATTGGCTCCTACCTGTAGGAGGATACAACCTCCACTCATTCTCCAGCACCCACTAGAAGGGAGCTACAACCCTATGATCTTTTTTACTGGCTCCTTCCGGAAGGGAGCACCTACCCTCTAAACAAATTTACCAAATACCACTGGAAGGAATTTTTTACTCCCTTACTGAAGGATCCAACCCTCAGCACCTCTCAAGGACACATTTCATAATATTTCATATTGGATCCACCTGTATCAAACAAACATTAAAACCTATAAGCCACCTTTAATCATATTTTCACACGATACCCACACCAACAATAAGCCTAAACCATAATATGAAATCATTGAAGAATTATAGACCAACTGAAATTTCAAGATACTGAAGCCAACCAATGCAACCAGATCAAATAAATGCACTACCTAATAACATTGTTACACAACAATTAATCAATCATTCATTGATTAACCAGACATTCATCACTGAAACAATGTGCAGTCATTGCAAACCCTGATCATATTTACTTCAAATGTAGATGTGATTGTTTTGAAGAAAACCCACATATATATTTACTTCCTCTACATACAACCTGTGCACAGATCTCAGATTGTTGAACATTGAACCATTTAACTAACTGAATTACTATAACACTAAATCAAGTATCGAACCAATCATAGATCACTGAACCATACCCAGTCACATTTCTGTAGAATTATAACTGATCAATATACAAATTCACAGCCAAACATATCAAGACTTCATTGACAAACAATTGCAAATAATAGAAAGTTCATCAATTCAATTGGCATCCAAACATTTGTAAGCAACCCATATCAAGCAGCAATCTAAACCATATTAACTCAATATGGATATGTGATTATACAGAACTAGATTCACATATGTATGTGGCTTTACTGAATAAATCTCACGTACATATCTTAAATCACTAAATAAAAACTTCACTGCAAACATCACACATGTTTCGCATTCCTAACTGTCAAAATCACATATCACTGTAAGAAAATTTAGATCATAACATCATTATAACCACCGATCTAGCATTATTAACTACACAACCATAAGTAGATCAAACAAGTATATTCATTGTCTTCCCTACACTTTCAGATCTATTAGATCTGAGCCATCTCATTTCTTCCTAGTGCACACATGTTCCAGATCACATCACACATGAATAATCCATTCACTTGCACAGTTAAATCCTTGATCTTTATCTCCTTATATATCTTTTTCCTTTTCCAATACCTCAGCCAAATCCTTTGGTAATGTCGTTAGTATTCATTGATGGAATCAAATAGACATTGTCGCCACAATTACTATGGAAAATTACTTGGTAATGACCATTGGTATCCATTTTTTCATGGTTCGGATTATGTACACGACTTTTGTTCACAAAACCTGCATATGTACGCGACTTTGCTTCACATGAACTATGTATATTTCTCAAACATCAAAATTTTCATCCATCTATAAATTAATTTCCATTTCTTTTAGATAAATTCTATAATGCATGTATCATAATACATGTACCAATATTTATGTTATCTACATTAGTTCCATAACCATGAAATTGACATCGATGACATCGACATATTTTTCAACTGGGTTTCCATCAAGGACAACACATTATCCATAATGCTAACAATACCCCCCTTTAGACTTTATGGAAACCACTTTGGTGTTCGGAAACCACTTGTAAACCCCAAATCTTCTCTCCCCCTTTTACATCAAGGGAAAAGGGCTAAACTAGGCTGAATGAAGCACTTTCCTTGTAGCGCTCATCACTGTAAGTTTGATCTGTTGATATGAATAATTAAATATGGCTACAGACCATGCTCCCTCTGAGCATATGTTGGACCTTATAAAGTTATACAATAAAATCAAAAATCTTTATGACACAAATAAATGGTTATCCATAAAAAAATATGACCTTTCCTATCACCAATGACTCTATGATCCACCATCCAACATAATGGGGTTACATATTCGACCCAGATTTTACATCAATCACCAAAAATAATGTGATTACATAAATAACATGACCTGATCCCAAAAACCCATATATGACTGAATTTTACAATGATTACAACATGGGTCTTTTCATGACCTTTACATCAAGAGACATACAAGACATCTATAACCATCAATAGGAATATCAACAATGAAGTATCCTTTGTATAAAATCATGATAATCATCAACAACCACCATGCACCATATAGGAATCTACAACATAATCATTTGAAAATAGCAACATAAATGTCATAATGACAGCAGCATGAGAATCCTCATCATCAAGAAGCAATATATGATAAGACAGTGTAGCATCAATCTCTCCAATATCATTAACACGTGACCAAATATGCAATACTTCCAAGAATCATCAAGCAACTATAGTAGGAGCATAAGATTGTGGAATAGAGCTCTGTCAGTAATTCATCCCCTAGACATCATTTCATCAAGGTCAGCACACTATCTCCATTTATGGGAGGAGACTCAATCCTCAATTAGCAATATCAATCTCTTGAACCAGAACACCATAGGTATCATATGCACCTTATGTGAAAACTAAGAGTAACTCTGGCATCACAAACCATTAAGTAGAATAGAACTAATCAGCAACATAATCAACATATTAATTGAGCATAGCATGCATGTCTTTCTTATTAAATGTATTAATCTAGATTAATCAACTGCACCAAATGCATCTCAAGCAACATATAGGCATCATCCATAACTTCACCACTTGCAATCCAGGCATCGATGACATAGAGACATCAACATGTATTTTCCAATAGAGAGTAATGAAATAAGGTTTATGATAGTAGTAATAACCATGAAATCATCGTAGGAAACACCATGCAATAAGGAGTGCTCAAAATTCCATAATGCCAACAGTGAACTATTAGAAGCATAGAAGATTCTTCCTTAATATTATGCCAACTCTTCACCATCAATTCTGATATTATATCCATTTCATCAATCAAAAAAATGCACCAAAGAACCATTTCAACAACAACAATAATATAATATTTTGCAACAACTCATAAACTCATCATGAACGAATATCATTCTAAGTAGCATATGGGCATCATTATCAAACTGCAAAAAAATCAATGTCAGAATCCGAAATCCTAATGGACTGATGAAACATATGAGAAGCTCCCCTTGAATATGTGTCACTTTTTCATCACAAATAAGCATACGTGACTCTCTAAATCAAAAATTGTGTATATATGTGATTGTCATTCATTATAACCACAGACATAATATAAGTTGTTGATTTTTATAGCCACATCTCTCCCTGAACATGTCATGTCTATTCCTATTCGCATCTCTTCATCAATGCAACATCAGTAATATAAAAAGAATAACAACATATGAAATCACGATCTAATTAAACATGAATATCTCCCCCTGAGATCATAAACCATTGATCCTATGGACCTTATAGTCATCATGAGGTTATGTACCTCTCATTCACTTTTGCATTCTCTGTTAGAAGTATGCATTGAGTAAAATAAACTGCAATGGGGATCATCTTCTTTTACTTTGAATATGAAGAAGAGGAACTATACCTCTTATTTCTACTTGGATTCTTCATTAGCACATATAATATGTTTGCATTTATGAACTCTCTTGATATAACCTTTCCACTATATTCTTCTATAACTTTGCATTTAGTTGATGTAAACACAATTATATGTCCTTTATCATCTATTTTTCCTACACTTCGAATGTTCTGCTTTATCCCTTGAGCTGAGTATGCATCAGCTGCTTATATATGGTTATCAATTTTCGCTCTACATTTTCCTAGAACTTTTGTTAGAGCACTATTTCCAACAATAAATTTACCTTATTTGTTTTTATTTAGAGACACAAACTTGTTCTTATCTCCAGACATGTGATGAGAGAATCCAATGTATATGTAACATTCAAATTCTTCTTCAAATAAGCAGAGAGAAAGGCCACACTTAACTTGTTCTTTTTCCTTTTGCTTAATATGAGAAGTGTTGTTGGATTCATCTTTCTCACGTATTTTGGTAAAAATATTCTTTTTCGGTTGTTTGTCTTGGAGGAAATCAACTTGTTGTTTGTGTGAATCCATTTACTTGTTCCTGCATTCTTTTGCTACATGCCCAAACTTGTTACAAGTATAACAACTTACATGATGACTATAAAATGGAGCAGAGGGATCATAATAATGTTAGCATTTTTTTGTTGGAATTTATGTCAAAAAGTTCATGGTCATGGTCATACTTTTCATATGCATGTTTGATGGATGTTTGAATTGGTGGTCCTATTGGTTTGCATTGTGATGCAGGAGCATCCAAGCCAAATTTTCATTATTTAACTATGTAATAAGGGGGGTGAGATATTTTAATTATTTTATTAATTAAATTGTTTATTTTTAATAAATTAGGAGAAAAATGTAAAGGTGAGGATTATTGTATATATATTCTTTAATAATTAAAGGATATGAGTGGAATGGAATTAGGTAGATAATCTAGGGAGTAGGAATTCCATACACGGGACTTTGTTGAGTCCAAAACTAGAATAAATCTAAATTAGATTTTCTGTTGAGATTTGTGTGGAGGAATTTATGGAGTGAAATAAATTCAATATTTATGTATATATAGGAGGGTTTTTTGAGGATGAAAGATAGCTGAGAGAAGTAAGAAGTACAGTGAGAGTGAGAGATGGTTTGAAGGGCCGAGAGCCAAGAGGCTGCCTAATGTAATATTTGACCAACAAGTTTTTATGTTTTTATATCAGTATTTCGTTTGAATGACTCTCCTTCCTTCATATGTATTTTTTTAGCTGAATATTTTTATTGTTTTATGAAGAATTATTGAGAGTTTTCATGCTGAGTGAAGGAGTGTGTGTTTTATATGCTCAGATCTGTTTTATAGCAGAATCCCTTCATCGTTTGGTATCAAAGCGAAAAGATGTTTGTCCTACATTTTGTTTTGAATCTGTGTAAGTATATTGATTTGGAAATGCAGGAAGATGAATTCACGTGGAGTATACGTTGTTGGTGAAGCTGAAATTGGGCAACATATGAATCGATGTTGTGTATGGAAACAAGAACGGTCGGCGTTGAATGCAATCCTCGTTGTAAGGATGTTGCTACCGTGAAACCGTGGTATGGAATCAGTGTGAACTGGAGTAAGTCTGCATTAGAAATTAGGTATGTCAAGTTCGAGTTTTAGGATGAAATCATTGTGGTATAAAGTAACTGAGTATGAAATAGTAGTGGTCTGTGCATGCAGAAAAGCGTAGAGCTGTGGAATGCGCATGTAGCAAAGTGAGGTGTAGCTTGAAACACCGTGAGGGTGTAGTTGGAGAACGCTACAACTATGGCTCGAGCACCATGAAGGAGCAGTTAAGGGATGCCACAACAGTGTGGATGCATGGCTAGAATAACCGAGGGACATTGCGTTATGACATTTTTTGTAACATGCACATCGTTGAAACATATGATTGACTGTGATATGTCACAGCGACCAACCAGCGCATAGCGCCACAATGCAGAGTTTGGTTTTGATTACTTTGCCGAGAATGGTAAATGGTAATGGTATTGAGTTGCAGTCTCAAACAAAAAGCAGTTTTTGTGTTTGTTTGGATATATTTCATGTTTGACAATGCAGAGAATTTTAATTCCATTGTTATATATATTAATGAGCCATTTGGGATTCTATTGTTTTGAAATGAAGCTTGCATAAAAAACTGCCATAAGCTGGATTGTCATATGCGTTAATTGGAGCGGGGATGGTCTTCATTGGCAGCATTCAACACACAGTTAATTGGCATCATTGAGTGGTAGCGTTAACTCAAGGGGAACAGTAGTGCGATGGCATACGGTAAAACCCTGAATCAGATGTAAGTAATATGTAACCTATTCCAAAATATGTGTGAGATATTTAACAGTAAATTCATGGAATTCTGAGTATGCAACGTATTCCAACCAGTTGGAATCATATTTTCTGTGTTTGCTTGGCTGCTGTGATAATTTGTGCATTTGTGGTCTTAAACAAGATACAGCGTTAAATACTGTTATCTTGGTAGCAGGAAACGTATTGACAAAGTTAAGCAGTGAGTAGTGGACGAACTATGGTGCGTGGTGATTTCTTCCAAGATGCGGTGTAATTGGTTTTGAAACCTTGAACTTTATGCAAACTACTATCTTGAATGAATTAGTTGCCAGCTTCAATAACGACTGCATTTTCCTTGTGGGATGCATAAATTTTAACCGAGTTTGAATTTGTGTGACCCGCATACTGCTTGGCTACGTCGTGGGATTTGTGTTTTTTCCTAAATGTTGGAAGCACATTTGGAAATATTGCTTGAGAAGAGACCAGTCAATGGGTTGAGAGTGGATTCACTCGGAAAAATAAGAAGGGTGTAGAAAATTGGAAAGTTATGTTAAGTAAAATTATGGGGTGAACATATCATATGTTGACATTTTTGGGTTTTCTTAACTAAAATCAAATTTATAGACAAGTATTTTTGCCGAAATGATATGTCAACAGGTTGTTCAACATTAAAGTGAAAATGTTGCAAATGTGGAGGTATAAATAAATGGAAAGGAAAATGTACTAATCCTGGGTGATATGAAGGCAAAATGCATGTTTATATGAGGAGGTTTATTATGCATAGTGTGATGATTTATTATGCATAATGTGGATTTTTCACAGTTTTGGTTAAGTCATTTTGGACCAAAGCCTCTAGTTGGGAAAAAAAGAATTCTTTTAATTGGTTATTGAAAATATAATTTCTTGATGTTGTAAACCTTTGTTTTTACCATCATGTGACAGCATTTGAGGAGGTGATATTAAGGATGAACACAATGTACTAGTTGTACATCATTTCTCGAAGAGGTTGCTTGTTCTCTATACATAGGTGAAGAGATGTGCATTGACGTTGCATGGTGTATATAAGTGTAGGGAAATGTTTGCATGAAGATGACGAACTTGTGAGCATGAAAGTATTGACAGTGACAAAGATGGCATAGAAGAATGGAAACTAGAGAATTGAGATTGGAGAGAGAAAGGTTTATTAATAACCTTAACAGGACATGAGGTATGATAATTCAGGAAGGTATTTTTGAACATTGAAGATTGAATGGTTTATTTATTTTCACCTTAAAATAAATCTTGAAAAACCTTAATTGAATTTCTACTAAAAACTTCAGTATCATGTGAAGTGATGAGGACAAACTGATGATTTTCATAAGAATGAAGTATGAAAGAAAGTGAAGATTGTATAACTTGAAATATCCATTGTCATAATTATTGGATCGAGTCTGAAGTGAAAACATATGTTAGAATCAAATGAAGTTTTGGATAGTTTGAGTTGAGATTGAGTATTTCATGAAGAATTGGTGTAAGTCTGAATTCAAAGAGTCGTAAGATAAGTTGACAGTCTGAATGTAATTGGGTGCATGATCGACAGAGCCCGACACCCAAAGAATTGGTCATTGTAACATGTGAGTTACTAAAGTGTTTTTTTGCAGCAAAGTGAAGCAAGAGGGTTGCCAGAGATTGTTTCCAAGATAGAGAACCAAGAGAAGCCAAGCGCAGGAAGAAAACTTGCATTTTTTATGAATGGAAAGTGTGAAGGATTGCTGAGAAGTGGATTAAATGGAATCTACACGTGAACAGATGAAGTTCACAAAGGAGGAGAAGATGACTGTTGATAGTCATTTCCGAAGATTTGATGAAGACCACATCAGAAGGAAGAAGAAGGAAAATGCCAAGGTAAGTGGCATATGTGAGAAATTGACAGATGAATATTATGAGTGAGAGAAGGCTGAGATAATAGTTCACCTTGAATTGTTAATGGAATTGTTGCAAGAAAATTTGAAAAACCAGACACATGTTTGGACCATGAGAAAGAAGGTAAAGTGGAAGAAGCTACACGCAAAAAGGGAAAAGCAGGTAAACATACAGTTGACATAGGAGATTAGGAAGCTCGAGCAGATGTTGAGTTGTGAAGAACTTAGAGAGGCTGAGTTAAAAATGGATGTTTCCATTTATGGCCCAAAACAGGGTGCAATTCTAGGTGAAGAGATCAATAAGGAAGATCTCATGAACTATTGGGATAGTTCAGAAGCATCTGAAGATGTGTTGGCAAGAGAAGCAGATGAGGCTATGAAGCCTTGCATTTTTTCTCACAGTTTATGCATGTTTGCAGGATGTGCGAAAGATGGTGAGCAGCCTGATGGAACTGTCACAAAGGAGAATGAAAATTTTGAGGTAAAATCTGGTAGAGAATTCCTTTCAGAGAAGGAAATTATTGATTGGTTACAACAGGAAGAAATCATAAATGAATTCTTATTTGGGTTAAGACAACAAGTCGAAGCTGTTATGGAACAGGAACAAAGTGGAAATGCTGAAGAAAAATTCCAAGGAGGTAAACAAATGTATTTGTTAATGAAATTGCTGACAAAAGCTTACAATATAATGATGCAAAAACCAGGACAACTCAGGAAGATTGCCAGAGGAAGAGTGAAGGTAGTGATGAAGTGTTGAAAATATTTCATGTGGAAATTGAATTTTTGGAACGGTGGCTAAAGGAACCTGATGGAGAAGAAAAACTTGTAGAACCTGATCCAGAAGAAATTACAGTTACTATGAATGATAGAGATGAAATATTTTTAACATTTATGGAGTTGAATGAATGTTATAAATTTTCAAATAATGATGTAACTGTAGGTATAAAAAATGACATTAACAGATATGATGTCGAAATCAGAGAAATCAAGCAGAAGTTATTTGGCATTGAGATGAAAAATCAGAAGCAGTAGGGAGTTTGTGTCTGTAGGGACATAAAGGAAACAGTGAATCAGCAGGATGAAGATGGAAGTAGCCAGCAGTTCGAAACAGAATCTATTGAAGTCCAGAAAGCTGATGATGGGAGATTGATGTCTGAAGCATCAAAAGAGACCGAGAGGTCTTATCTTTTTAAAACTAACTATTTTTTGGTGAATGCAGGTACAATACCAGACGAGAGAATTGTTTCTATAAAAGCAATAAAATACTACAGTAGTAGTCAAGAAGGATTTCTTGATTATTTTCCATTGCAAAAAGTTGAGAGTTCAGCTCAGTTAGAGGGGAAATAATTTGACAAAGAGGAATTAATCCAAGGAATTGGCAAAAGAAAGTGTTGGAGAAGCCGATGGAATCTGATCGACAGAGTGGACGATGAGTTAACAAATCGAGTTGATACTCCGAAGGACCAACGACAGAACAGAGTTTGGAATCCTGGAGAGAGCAAGCCATCAGGACTTGTAGCTGTTGCAATATTACAAAAAAGCGACGGACCTCATAGATAGGAGTCTATGAAAACTTCTCTACATGGGGAGTCTGATGTAGGAGCATCCAAGCCAAATTTTCATTATTTAATTATGTAATAAGGGGGTTGAGATATTTTAGTTATTTTATTCATTAAATTTTTTATTTTTAATAAATTAGGAGAAAAATGTAAAGGTGAGGATTATTGTATATACATTCTTTAATAATTAAAGGATATGAGTGGAATGGAATTAGGTAGATAATCTAGGGAGTAGGAATTCCATATAAGGGACTTTGTTGAGTCCAAAACTAGAATAAATCTAAATTAGATTTTAAGTTGAGATTTGTGTGGAGGAATTTATGGAGTGAAATAAATTCATTATTTATGTATATATAGGAGGGTTTTGTGAGGATGAAAGACAGCTGAGAGCAGTAAGAAGTACAGTGAGAGTGAGAGATGGTTTGAAGGGCCGAGAGCCAAGAGGCCTCCCAATGTAATATTTGGCCAAAGATTTTTTTATGTTTTTATATCAGTATTTCATTTGACTGGCTCTCCTTCCTTCATATGTATTTATTTATTTATTTATTTTTATTTATTATTTATTTTTATTTTTTTTACAGTGAGATGGTTGTGTTCACATTGATGTAAACTCTTGAGGTCATGCACTTATTTCAACCTCATGATGATGCAGATTGATGGACCATGGTGTGTGTTGGTATGTGTTTGAATTGATGATTGATCCTATTGATGATGACACACTTGATGGCATGGTATCGGAGATGGCATTGGTGGATGACGATGATATCTACATATGATGGTGATGGTTGATGGCACACTATTTGAGTATTCACTAGGTCTTCATATAAGTCTTAATGCTTATGCTCATGGAGATGAATTGTTGGAGTGTGATGGCTTCATTATGATGATGTTGATGTTGCAAAGGGGCTACAAAGGTTTGCAGGTTTGTTCAGATATGTTGCAGCTCGTTCAAAGGTTTTATGGAGAGTGGAGGCCTTTTTGGCACACTTTTAAAACTTGTTTGTTGGCCCTCATAGGTCAACTTGGTAGTAGTACTTGGGATGTCTGTTTGATCTACTTATATATGTGTCAGAGGCCATGTCAAAGTTTTGGAGGCTAGAAAAAATTATGGAGAAGAGGATCTAACTAGTGGTAGAGGTTATGAGCTGAAGGCGTGATATTTTTCCTCAATTTTAGCCACATTTGCATGCATATAATCCTATGGGAGTGGATAGAAATTAGAATGCAAGCATGTGGGAGCAGTTATAGGCTAATTTGTATGGATTTATTTTTACCAGAGCGACTGAGGGATTTCACGGTATTTTCTATGCATTCCGCGCATTGCTCAGAAGGAAATTACTAGAGGCTTCCACAAGTGTTTGAAAAGGTTGAAAATGGTTTGAAAAGGTCCTCCAATGGTGTGGATGGATTTAGTGCACTAGTAGTGACCTTAGTTGAATTATTTGGTCCAATTTGTGCACCTTTGATCCTAGCCCCAAGCTCAATTTCGCCCTACATGTTTTATATACTTGATCTTGGAGGTATGTAATGGTTGAAAGTGATTTTTTGATGTATGTATGAGAGTGAGAAGGTATCAAAGAGTGATATTATGCTTTAGACCTTGAGAAGTGATTATATGCTTCATGTAGGTTTTAACCTTGTACATAAATTATCTACAAACGAATCTTAAAAATAGAAAATAAACAATAGCAGGAGCATAAAACATAAAACAGATATACACAGAGATTTTCCCCTGGATCCCAAATCGGGACGACCAGCTTGATTTTTCATTATATTCCTTTTAGTGTTACAACACACACAGACACACACACACACACACACACACATATATACATGTCAAAGCATACATAAACCCCAATCCATTAACTCTAGATTATAACATAACTGTAGTTCCCTTGACCGGATCTACAAAATACCAGGGGCCAAAAACCATCATTCCCCAAAACCATGTGCAAACCCATGCACAAAACTATGGGTGGATCCACCTATGAGTGGGTCCACACACCAAAAAAAAAAATCCCGGGGCGCTGCCCTGTGACCCCCCTATTGCACCCGACACAACGTACAGCGCGTGGGGCTAGTCGTGGAAAGAATATAACACATAACCAACACTTCATTCCATGAGTGTAAATGACTAAATAATGTGAAGATATGAATCATACTGCAAAATATTTCAAAATTGAAGTTGTTGGAGTAGATATTGTTTGAGGAAGACATTTTGTATGCTACTGGATTTTATATTGGTAACTTTCACACATTTTTTGCATGAGTTTTTGATGAATTTGACACATATACATAGTGTATTATGATGTTATTTGTATTACGCATCAATTTTTAGCCAATTTAATTGTCTTAAATTTCTATCATAAATTATCGACCGGAGTTGGTAATCTAGTGAAGTGCAGGTGCACTATATATGCTAGAAGCCTTTCTTAATTTATTTTGGTGATTTTATGTGTGAAGTTTTTTTTTTAATTTTTTTATTTTGGATGTCCTTGAATGAATTTAAGACACTGAATTATGAAAAGTAAACTAAATCCAAATTTAACTAAAGTCCTAAAAAATTAGATGACAAATCTTGTTAGTAACTAAGGATTAATTTTGAAAAGAACTAAAATTCTGAAACCAAAAATAAATTCTAACTTTTATATCTTTTGCGAATTTAATTTGAATGAAACTTAAACAAAAGAATCACTAAAATTATTTATTTTTTATGCTCTAAAAATAAATCACTATTATGAAGAAAAACTATTTGAATCTACAAGACAAAATTGATTCAAAACTAGAAAGGAAATATTCTATCACTACTTCAAATATGTATCACAAGAACTAATCTATGATAATATACTATTGCATGAAAAGAAACTAATCTAATCCTTGATAAATCGATGATAAACTAATCTATGCAAAACTAATATGTGCCAAGATATTATTATAAATTATCTATGCGTTTTTAACCATCTAGGAAATAAATCTATTCAAATGATAGAAACAGAGCATCTACTCTAACATGATGACATTCTAGAAATGATGATAACAATTAATGAAATGAAAATGATAAACTGAACATCTATATTGTAGAAATATGGAAATGATTGCAATAAAAATAGAAATAAAAGCAAATCATGTATCTACGCTACAAGACACAGTAAAATCATAAAAATCAAGCTATTAAATAACATCTAAATGAAAGAACGTAAACGAAATAGAATCTATTTTGTTGCATGGGCCCTCCACAACAGATGGATTTCAATATACTCTTAACTAAATTTACATTGAAACTCTATAACGCTTCTTCATTCAATTATGAAATAAAAACAGAGTTTTAATTATATCACAATCTCATAATAATTTGTATTGTTTATACAATTACTTAGCCCGATATTTACAAAAGCTTGTCATTAAATGTTTTGAGGCTTTTACGCATTCTAGGACTAAGCCAATTCTATCTAAAATTCTAAATAAAAATAAGAATTCTGTTGCTTCACGATTTTCTACGTGGCAAAGAAAATCATGAAGCTTCAGACTTCCTAGCTTGCTTGTTCCAGCTCCTAGTTAATGTTCCTTTGACCGCATTTCTGGGCGATTTCTTGCGTGATTATGGATAGATGGATAGGGTAGTATCCATGACCAGATCATTTTTCAACTTCCCATATGTTTCTCTGCTCCATTAATACCTCAGAACCTGTAGAACCGTGGCGGTGGCTACATAAACAGAGTTTGGCTGCAGAATTTCATTAATTCCGTAGCTAAATAGAAATTTCATTCTAATAATAAGGAACAATTGAAAATAGAAAAATAGATCATTAGGATACCTTACCAAGTCAAAAATTGAAATTCACACTTGTTTGAGCTTATGGTGTTGTCAAAAAGAAGGAAATATAGTGAAAAGGAGTGTCAAAATTGAGCCAGTCTTGAGGCTCCACATTCCCCCACGAGGAGATCATTACATGTCCTCATGCAAAAACACAAAATTGTAAGTCTTTATCATGTTACTGCATCTTCCCTAAGACCTCTGCTAAAACATCTAATTTCATCTTCTTTTCCTTCCTTGTGGTTACAACCACCCTTGGATTTCTCATTAGGAGTTTATATTTCAAGTTTATGACATGCTTGTTTAGCTGTTTATTCTTCTTCTTTAACTTTTAGTTCTTCTTGAACCATAAACCCAGATGTAAAAGAGTATTGTCATTTATGATTTTCTCAATCTCATTTTGCAACTTCAATGCTTCATGTTCTTGTTTAATATGCATGTTTAGTGTCTCTAGTTCAAATATCTCTTGTTTTAGAGTATTCACAAATAGAGTTTCTTGTGGAGTATGAGGTTAGTCTTCAAAAACCATTGTATTTCATGCATCTCTTTTCTCCAAGGACTCAATATAATCATAAATTTGCTACTACACTGGGTCAATCTATGAAGTTTTTTGACCTGGACTATGAGTGGGTGATGGAACCTTAAGATCCTCTTCTAAATCAACAAATTTTGTTTCTTTTGAAGGTGATTCTTTTGTTGTATTACTGAGTCTAGAGCTTCTTCTTACTAATTGAGGAGGATTTTGAATTTTGGCCTTATTTTTCCCTATCTTAGCCTCTTATGCATTTATGGATTTATCCTTACCTTTTATGCTATCCTCCTTCTTTCTATCATTTTTCTTCTTAAATTTTCCCAGAAGTTCTGCAATGGGGATTTCATCTTCTGACTGTTCCTGAGATGGATGTTCATTTTCAACAAGATTCTCAAATTTATCTTTCCTTCCTCTTTTTGCCCTGCTACAACTAGGTTGTTCTTCATCTCTTTCTTTAAAATGGTTCTGAATTAGGAAATTTTCCTAAGTGTCCCCTAGGATTTTAAGGTGGAATTCAATGAGAATTTTTACTAACCCATGATGATACATTGTATTGTCTATAAATTGAATTTTCTTCTGAAAAGTTCCTACCATTTTCTTCAAGCTATGAAATAAAAAGTATGGAATATTTTTTTTAACTATCTTCAAGAAAATTCATTAACAACCTAACATGGTAAAAAAACATGCATCTGAACCTTCCCTCACATGTGAAAAATTTATGGATTATCAATAACAAATTCCTCCATTTTGATTTAAGAGTTGTGCTAGGGTCCCCTTTTTAAAGATGTTAGTATCCATACCTAGTTTTTATAGAAATATTTTCCACCCTTCACCTTCAATCCCTCTATTTTTAAACCATATTTCTCCTATCTTTGGTAGTCTGGTGGCTTCAACTATGAAAGACTATGTTATTTCAAACTTGATTTCTTCGATTTCGACCTCCACTCCATCAAAATATCTGGCAAAGGAATTAGTAACCTCTTTATGAAACCCTTCAAAATTTTCCACAAAAATGAGCCATTGTGCTCTCTGTAACATTTAATTTACCTGTGGGTAACCCTCCATAAACTTTCTCCCTTTGGGTTTTGTCCTCACAATTACTCCCATGGCTGTCGAGAAGTTTTACCTTAAGAATACCTCTTTGACAAGGTAGACTGAGGGTTTCAGTGTGAGTTAGGAGTGTGAGTGAATTATGTTGTGAAATGGATGATATGTAAGAATGAATGACTGAATGAGGCTTCAGAATTATCGAGAGAATGGGTGAGGTTTAATGAAAAATGACCATTAAAGTTTGAGTTGGATTATTTCAACAATGAAGTCAGGATTTGATATTGGAGTGGTCATGTAAATGATGAGTGTTATGTGGTGGAGTGTGAGATTTGATTTCGATTTTACATTATCAGCTCTTTTAATAATGCTTTTGAGTTGGTGGTATAAAATGATCATCTAATTCATATGTCAACGTTTTCATCCTAATTATTATATAAAATTTTGCATTTGCATACCTTAAATTTTTATTTTTCTAACCTTTAATTGTTTCTCTTTGTCTTATCTTCAGGTATTCTTCAGTGTATTCTTCAAATGCTTCATTCAAAAGTTCATGTCATATTTGAGCTGCAGAATTCCATCAATTCTGTAGCTATATTTTAATTTTCCAAAAAAGAAAAAGGGATGCAAAGAATGGGGATTTTAGAATAGGAATAAAGAAAGTGTAAGGTTCCAAAAACAAATCTTTTATTTTCACCCTATATTTTTTGTATAAGTATGCCAATCAATGATTGGTTTTCATACTTATACAAATGTATTTATTTTTATTTTTATTTTTATTTTTTTTAATATATATATATATATATATATATATATATATATATATATATATATATATATTCAAAGTAATAAAAATGAAAGAAGGCTTCTAATTTGGGGAAGAAGAAGAATTTTTCTTAACCAAATTCATATCAGCATTATCTTGAAAAATATTAACAAATTCATCTTTTGTCAATGGCTTGCCATAGATCCTTAGTCGATGTCCATTTACAAGGAGAAGAATTTTTTCTTCATCAACGGTTATGATCCTGATTGCTCCATTATCAAAGACTCTCTCAATCTCATAAGGCCCAAGCCAATGAGTTTGAAATTTCCCTTGAAAACCTTTGAACTTTGAATCAAAGTGAAGTGCCCAATCTCTTGCTTGAAATTTCCTTTCTTTGATATATTTATCATGCCATCTGGATCTCTGTTGCTAAGCTAGGCTGGTCTTTTGAATTTCATCTTGTCTTATTTCATCAAGCTCATTGAGTTGTTCCATTCTATTCCTTTGTTCTTCTGAAAAGTCAAGTCCCAGTTTAATTGTTGTCTTGAAAGTTTTTATTTGGAACTCTATTGGAAATAAGACTTTCTTCCCATAAAAAAGTTCATAGGGATTATGTCCTATTGTGCTTCTCCATGTGGTGCGGTAGGCCCATAAAGCTTATAGAATCTTTTTGGCCCAATCCCTTCTATTGGAGGAGGATATTTGTGAGGATTGCCTCAATCACCTTATTAGTGGACTCTACTTGTCCATTTTCCTGTAGATGATATGGAGTGGACTTTCTAGGCTTCATTTTGTATTCTTCCACAATATTATGCACCATTCTGGATGTAAATTGAGTTCATTGATCTGTCACAATTTCCCTTGGGACACTAAAATGAGTAAAAATATCCTTAAAAAAAATGAAACTGTTAAACCCATCAATGGAATAGGCAGAAAAATAGGAAAGATAAGTGTTTTTTTTCATATTATTCACAATTATATACATTTATAGTACATTATGTGTGACCCTTGGATTCCACATTCCAAGGTCACTTGGACTCCTTTTGACTCTTCACCTTCCACACCAACCCTTAGAGGATTAGGTGTCCAACATCCCCCCCCCCCACCTTAATCTGAAGGGGTATGTGTGAGTGCAAGAAGAGAGTTGTAATAAAAATATGCAAAGTATGCATGGTAGAACTAGGTTGAATGAGCTCTCTCAAATGTTGGCATAAGGAGGTGGTTTAAGGATGACCACCAACGCTGGAACTCTTCCAAATCTGGCAAGAAGCTGAGGTCTTTTGCTAGAGGAAGTGATCCTCGTATTTTGAATAGGGAGACCTTCAACCTAGAAGAAGGGAGGTCTACAACCTGAGGTGGTTTAACAACTCTGGAATTCTTGATGCATTTCCTGGAACTCTACCGAAACTAGCAAGAAGTTGAAGTCTTATTCTAGAGGAAGTTTCCCTAATTCTTTGAAGAGGGAGAAGCTCAACCTCACATAGATGGTTTAAAGCTAACCACCAACCAAAGACATGCTCATGCGCATTTGTGTCTCTGGCTACAACTCTGAATCTAGAATGACAGGTTGTGGCTCAGGCTCACTTAAACTACTCTGTCTCTAGCTACAATTTTGAATCTGGAATGACAGGTTGTCGCTCAGGCTCACTTGAACTTCTATGTCTCTAGCTACAACTCTAAATCTAAAATGACAGGTTGTGGCTCAGGCTCACTTGATGTGGCTTTGAAGCTTGTAGATGACCATCATTTTCCCCTGTCAAATACAAGGTGAGATGATGGTGAAAACTCAACTGCAAGACTTTTTAATATTCTAGAATAAAGTATGTCATATGACTAAAACATCTTCTTGGTTGTTGATGCCCATTTCCAAGAAGCGATCCATCCAAGATGAATCTTTGTTCTTGTAGGAGGCTTGTTTCTGATGCATATGTGTGAAGAATGAGTGTGTTGACCATAGTTCTTGCATGGGTGAAGATCAAAACATTGATCTTTCATATGGCCAACTCAGTCACAGTGTTGGAATTTTACAATTTGTTGTTGCTGCTGTGGAAGAGGAGCATAACCTAGAACAACTGAAGATGTGTTTTCATGAAGAAATCTAGCACTCTAAAACTAAATGGGCTTGGAATATTCTTGATTATGAAAGGACACCTCCTTGTAATATCCAAGACCAGTTATGTGCTTCTTGTGGAAAAGCTCTTCCCAACGTTTGATGATGGGCATGGGAGGTGGAACTTGAACATTTACATCTACATGCAAATCTGCTCCTTCATTGAGCGCTTGATCTGAATCAACTGCATCATTATTGACTTGTTTCTTATGTGAATCTATTCCAATATTATGAACATAAACAGGTTTATAATGACGACTCCACTGTTGTAATTCTGCTTGCTGAAGCTTAGATTCAAGCTGCAAAAAATCATTCTTTTCATGTGCATTTTGCAGACAAGTTTTAATGTCCATGACAATGCTCTTGTTGATTTTCACCATGTCATCAAAATTTGAATGATTAAGAATATTTAATAACTCTAATACATCACCAATTAGATCCATGATTAAAAATTTTCCAATCTGCAATATAAACAAAGCTTTACTTTCTCTAGAGTTTACTCATTTATAGTGAGGAAATCAGCCCTAATATATCAGTAAATTTGACCACCAATTAATTACCGAGTGAAGAGCTTGGATCAATAAGAACCTTTAAATCTAGAACTGATTTTATTTGTACAAGAATCAACCTCTTTTCTATAAGAAGAGAAATTTTTTCAACCTTAATACTCACTGTATGCCAGATTTTGGGACCTGTGAGAGGACCGTTGAGTGTCGAGTAGGTCACTATAGGTTACTCCTGAAATAGGAACTCCTAGAAAGGATCAGCCTCTGTAATTTAAAGGTTGCACCCATTGATTCAATCACTATATCAGAAAAATATCCCCCATTCCACCCGCAAACTTGAATGTGTTGGCAGAGTGAGGCCAGATTGCTATCCATGGCCCTTATTTCTTCCACACTCCGGCATACTCATCGAAAAAGCTTTAACATCACCCATTTTTCCTGCCCAGATGCCCAAAGATATAGACCAGCCAGACCCATTTACACTCAATCATAGGCATGAAACCTCTGCATGTGAGAGAACATCCTTCACTCACGATATTTTCAGCTCCTTGAGGCATTTTCATAAATTAAAAGGTTGCAATTCTCTGCATATAATAAAATTATTGTAGGTTTTAACCCTGTACATAAATTATCTGCAAACGAATCTTAAAAACAGAAAATAAACAATAGCAAGAGCATAAAACATAAAACAAATATACATAGAGATTTTCCCCTGGATCCCAAATGAGACGACTAGCTTGATTTTTCATTATATTCCTTTTAGTGTTACAACACATATATATACATGACGAAGCATACATAAACCCCAATCCATTAACCCTGGATTAGAACATAGCCGTAGTTCCCTTGACCAGATCTACAAAATACCAGGGGCTGAAAACCATCATGCCCCAAAACCATGTGCAAACCCATGCACAAAACCATGGGCGGGTCCACCCACCGGAAAATAAGGTCCAAAAAAAATTTCCCCGGGAGATGCCCCCGACCCTTAACAGACTAGTCGTGGAAATAATATAACACATACCCAACATTCTCCCACTTTTTGTTTTCTTTCTGCGAGGGGCCATAGGAGAGTTGAGTCATTAGCCCAGCTTTGTAACACCCTTTGTTTCTCTACACCAAGAGAACTTCTAAGTGCTCACAGACTTCGTCAATGCGTCTGCAACATTCTTCAAGGTGTCCACCTTTACCAGCAACACCCTTTTAGACTCAACCATATATCTCACAAAGTGATATTGGACATCAATGTGATTTGTCTTTGAATGATAAGCAGGGTTCTTAGCCAAGAAAATTTCACTTTGGCTATCACAGTCTATCCTTATAGCTTGCTGCACCAACACCATACTTGAACACAATCTCTGCAGCCAAACTAATTCCTTGCTTGCATGAGTGGCTGCCATGTATTCTGCCTCTATAGTTGAAAGAGCCACTACAGTATGTCTTTTACTCATCCAACTGACTGCAAATCCAAATAGGCTAAACACATACCCACTTGTAGATATTCTTTGGTCCAGATCTCTAGCCTAATCTGCATCAACAAAACCATGAATTTCCAACACTCTTTCCAATCTTGGTCTTCCCTAGTAGCACAAGCCATAATCACTAGTGCCACTCAAATATCTGAAAACCCGCTTCACTGTTGTCCATTGCTCCTTCCATGGGTTTGACATAAACCTTCTCAATACTCCCACTACATGTGCAATGTCTGGTCTAGTACAGACCATTTCATACATCAGGCTACCCACTGCACTTGCATATGGAACATGGGATATATCCTCCTCTTCTTCTTGTGTCTTGGGACACTGTTCAGCAAACAACTTTGTACCTACAGGAATCGGAACATTCACTGATTTACTATCCTACATATTGAACCTCTGCAATATAGTCTCGACATACTTCCTCTGGTCTACCCAGAGCTTCCTCATTTCCCGATCTCTTTTAATTTCCATGCCCAAAATATATTTTGCAGTACCAAGATCCTTCATGTCGAATTTGGAGAATAGATGGGTCTTCAAATATTGGATAATTTCTTTGCCATTTCCAATCAACAACATATCATCCACATACAATACCAAATTAATAACACAGTCACTAATTAATTTAAAATAAACACAGTAATCCTCCTTGCTTCTGGTGAAGCCAAGTCCCCGTATATAGGTATCAAATTTCTGATACCACATCCTTGGTGACTGTTTTAACCCATACAGAGACTTCTTTAACCTTCATACTAGTTATTTCTTACCATTCACCATAAAGCCTTCAAGTTTCTTCATGTACATCTCTTCTTCCAAATCCCCGTGAAGAAATTTTGTCTTCGCATCCATCTGTTCTACCTCAAAATCAAATGCAACAACAACAGATAAAAGTAGTCTAATAGAAGTAACCTTGCCAACAGGAGAAAAAATATCACTAAAATCAATTCCCGGCACCTGGGAATAACCTTTTGCTACTAATAGAGCTTTGTATTTATCCACATTTCCTTCTACATTCATCTTCTTCTTAAACACCCATTTTCTCCCGATGGGCTTCCTTCCAGACGGAAACTCCGTCAGATACCATGCCTCAATTTTTGTCCAAGGATGCCATTTCATCAACCATGGCCTCCTTCCAGAGTTTTCTATCTATGAATCTACTACCTCCCTGACAGTTCTGGGATCATCATCAGTTATAGTTAAATAAAAATTTGAACAGAAAGTAGACAGACTATACCTTTCTGGTTGTCTTCTTTCCCAAACTGATCTTCTCACAACTGGAGTTTGTGGCTCTTCCTCTTCTGAGTCTTCTTCTGTTGTAGATTCTGATTCATCCTCCTTTAAATCAAACTCTATCTTCTCAGGTTCCTTTGGTAGGACCTCGTGTTTAACAACATCTTTCACCTCTCTAAACACCACATCTCAGTTGTACACAACCTTCCTTGTTTCCGGGTTCCAAATCTTGTAACCCTTTAAACCATCCTTATACCCAATAAAGATGCACCTTTCAGATTTATTATCCAACTCGGTCCTTTTCTCCTTTGGAACATGTACATATTCATCACATCCAAATACCCTCAGATGTGAAAGAGATGGTTTCTTACCAGTCCATACCTCATGTGGATTCTTATCCTCCAACGTTGATGAAGGTGATCTGTTAACCAAGTAACATGCAATCTCCACAGCCTCTACCCATAATTATTATCCTAACCCAATACCATTGAGCATTCTTCTTGCCTTTTCCATCAGCGTTTCATTCATTCTTTCTGCAACTCCATTTTTTTAAGGTGTGTATGGAGTAGTCTTTTGTCATGCTATACCACACTTCTTATAGAACTCTTCAAATTCCTTCTTACAGAACTCCCCACCATTATCTGTCCTCGTCACCTTTATCTTCTTCTTTGTCTAGTCTTCCACCAGAGCCTTAAATTCTTTAAATTTGTCAAAGACTTCAGATTTCTTCCTCAAGAAATATATCCATGTATTCCTTGAGAAGTCATCTATGAATGAAACATTGTACACAGACTTACCCAGTGATGGAACCGACACAGGTCCAAACACATAACTATGCACAAGCTCTAATATCTTGTTTTCCCTCTTAGCACCAGAAGGAAAACTCACCTGATTCTGCTTCCCATATACACAATGTTCATAGAAATCGAAATCTAGAGATATATTAGACATACCTTCTACCATACCATTTCCATGCAGTATATGAAGGCCCTTCTCTCTAATATTTCTAAGCCTTTGATGCCATAGCATGGTCTTTTCTCCAGATACCAATAGGCTTTCCGCTCCACTTTCAAGAACCACAGAACTGTTGCACCCATCAATAATAGTGCTTCCCTAAAGCTTCTACAGATTTCCATTTCGAACTCCCTGCATTAATACCATTTCTCCCTGAACCATCTTACAAACATCTTTCTCGAACACTATTTTTGTTAGAAAATTATATATTATGGAGCAATGCAATACATAAAATATGCGGAAAATATAAGCACACAAAACACATAAAAACAAAGAGACACAGATATATGTGGTTCACCTAGTTTGGGCTACGTCCACCCCGAACAGCCAGTCCTTCCTTTCTATTATCCAACAAAAATGAAGAGGCAAAACCTACAGCATATCCACTATAATATCCTTTGTTCTCTCTCACAGTCTTCCTTTTTTTTTCTCGCTTCAAGAATACACACATAATACACATTCGCAATACAATACCCTCATATATACAAGGGGGTTTCCTTCTAGGGCAAAAAACCCTAAACTAAACATAACTTCTACTGTCAGGTCATTTGCCTAATGAACAGCCCAGATTGACTAGAAATTACTATACTTTTACAAGGCAATTTTACATCTGTTTTTAGCTTCAGGGGCGCTGCCCCCAAAAACCCCCACCAGGGGGGGGCTCTGAAAAGCGATGTCGCCCCCCCTGGACCCCCCACAGCAGCGATTAATTATGGGCGACGTTGCTGCCCCTTTGAAGGTATAGGGGTCCAATGCTGTGATACAAAGTAAACAAGATAATCAGGCTCCACACCCAACAATTTTTACACCTGCATCATCCATCTTGCTTATAGAAATCAGATTTTTGGCCAATGCAGGAATGTGTAGAGCACCAGGAAGTGTTCTAATCCTTCCACCTTGCAGCTTCAGCTTGAATTTTCTACTTCTGACAGTTCTAGCCTTCCTATCATCACCTAAGAAGACATCACCACCATCATATTTCTCATATTCGCAGAACCACTCCCTATGAGGAGTGAAGTGAAAGGATGCACCCGAGTCAATCAACCATGACTCATGATCTATAAGTGTATTTGAAGAAGAAGCCAAATACACATCCCCACCTTCATCTGAGGTGGTTTTTGCCTCTATAGAAGGAGAATCATTAGATCCCTTTCCTTTCTCAGGAGCTTTAGATCTGCAGTCCTTCTTGTAGTTTCCTTCCTTTCCGCATTTCTAGCACACCTTTACAAAATTTCCAGGAGATTTCGATCTCCCTCTAGATTTAGATCTCCCACTTGAAACCTTATTCTTGTTTCTGTTCTGGGATCTTCCTCGTACAGATATGGCATCTCCATTCTGACCCTCCATATTTCTTCGTCTCATTTCCTCCGACATTAAGGCTGAGATAATGTCACCAAAATTCAAGGTAGTTGAATTGCTACCTATTGCAATAACCAGACTATCCCACGAGTCTGGTAGAGAACACAACAAACTAATGCACTTATCTTCATCTGATATTTTAATATCAACAGATGATAGCTGACTTACCATAGTATTTAAGCCATTCAGATACTCTGTCACCAAGTCTCCATCCTTCATCCTCAGGTTATACAGCTTTTTCCGCAGGAACAATTTATTCACCAGAGACTTAGATTGGTACAAATTCCCTAGCTTATCCCACAAGGTCTTCGTCGTAGCTTCCCCAGATACATTCAACAATACTGAATCTGAGACACAAAAATGTATTGTGCTATTTCCCTTCTGATCCAACTTCTTCCAGTCTTCATCTAACATTGCCGTTGTTTTAGTACCCGGATCTACCACAATCCACTGATCTTTATCCACCAGCAGATCCTCCATCTTGAGCTTCCACAACTCAAACCTCTGACCATTAAATTTCTCGATCTCTATCTTCCCGCTGCTCACCATATTCTTTCACTGCAAGAATCGATCCCGCAGACCTCCCACTGAACAGGGTCTACCTCAGGCTCGAGAAAAAAAACCTCAACAGCAAAGGCATCCCCTTGAAGCCAAAACTTCTCTAATACCAAATGTAGGTTTTAACCCTGTACAAAAATTATCTGCAAATGAATCTTAAAAACATAAAATGAACAATAGCGAGGACATAAAACATAAAACATATATACACAAATATTTTCCCCTGGATCCCAAATCGGGATGACCAACTTCATTTTTCATTATATTCCTTTTAGTGTTACAACACACATATATACATGTCGAAGCATACATAAACCCCAATCCATTAACCCTGGATTAGAACATAACCGTAGTTCCCTTGACTGGATGTACAAAATAACAGGGGCCAAAAACCATCATCCCCCAAAACCATGTGCAAACCCATGCACAAAACCATGGGGGAGTCCACCCACCGGAAAATAAGGTCCAAAAAAATTGTCCCTGAGTCACGTCTCGAATTAAAATGTAAAATAAGCCGCTCCCTATGACCCCCCTCGTCGCGCCGTGCACAACGTACAGTGGGGGCTACACCAACCCCCCCCGTGCATGACTATTCATGGAAAGAATATAACACATACCCAACAATGATGATGGGGAAAAATCTCTTGCGCTATTCTGGTTAAATTATTAACAGTAACACGTTACTTACATGGCTAAAGTAAATGATGACAATTTGGTGACTTTGGAGTGACCCAATTTATAAAAACGGATTTGCGAAGGACCTGGTATGTTAGATGTATGGTAGGGTAATAGGAATACAAAATTTTGTATTCAATAAAACTGGAAATGAACTTGAATTGAATTGAATAAATAAATGGGGGCTTGCGCAGAAATCATCTTAAACATTCCCAAAGCGAGACTTCTAGTGATATCAATGCAGGTATTAGTTTATGGTGTGCAGATGGAGACTATTAGCTTTGAGGCTTTTGGTATGAAAGTGGCACTGAAGTAAATATTCAAAGAGTAATTTAGTAAACTAGCTTTGAATTCAAGCAGTATTTGCAGCGAATATGTGACTAATAGAAGCGCCCAGGTGGAGCAGAGTAATTTTATATCTATTGTTGATTCTCTAAATAGAGAAATGGTAGAAAAATTATGGAAAGTATGCAGACCTGACAACTCTAAAAATTCCTAGGAAAAACTTTGCTGTGATACCATGTTAAATCCAGCAATGGAATAGAAAAAAATAGGAAAGATAAGCATATGTTTTCATATTATTCACAATGATATATATTTATAGTACATTAGGTGTGACCCTTGGATTCCACATTCCAAGGTCACTTGGACTCCTTTTGAATCTTCGCCTTCCACACCAAAACTTAGAGCATTAGGTGTCCAACAACAACATTTTCATTAGCAAGGTAAAGTGCTTTAGCTTCTACAAATTTAGTGACATAATCATTGTACACAAGAATATACCTCTTTTGTCTTGATGGTGGATTGATTGGTCCAACAAAATCTAGAGCCCATTTTTCAAAGGGTTTAATAAGTCCTTATGGTTGTAAAGGAATTTCATCTGAAGGAACAAGTTTCTCTAACAACTATCACATCTCTTAACATATTCCTTGGGATCCTTGAAAAAATAAGGCTAATAATATCCTAAGAGAAGGACTTTGTAGGCAGTTCTTTTGTCAGCTAAGTGTCCTCCATATGTCTCATCATGACATGCTTTTATTATCTCAGGTATTCCATCTTATCGTACACGCCTACGAATGATGAGATCTAGACCTATATTGTACAATTCTTCATTTATCCATGAATAAGATGTACTGATTTGAATCATCTTCCTCTTTTCTCTAGGAAAAAAATATGATGGTAGCTTTCTTGTGGCTAAATAATTATAAATTTTTGAAAACCATGGAGATTTAGTAGATATTGAAAAAATATATTCATCGGGAAAAGGATCCTCTACTAGTGTATTAGTGTTATCATTTTTAATTCTAGACAGAAATTCAGCAACTGTGTTTTGTTTTACAGGTCGATATAAAATGGTGATATTGAATTCTTTCAATAATAGTAACCATATTGTGATTATGCCATTAGTAATTGATTTATTCATTAGATATCTAATTGCAGAATGATCTATGTAAATGAAAGTTTCATAGCCAGTGATGTAATATCTAAATTTTTTAATGGCATGGACAACAGCTAAAAACTCCTTTTCGGTAACAGTATAATTCAACTCTGCTGGAGTCAAATTTTTATTTATATAGTAAATGGCATAAGGAGTCAATTATTTTTGTCCCAATACAACTCCTAGAGTTATTTCTGAAGCATCAGTTTAAATATGAAAATGCATTTTCCAGTTTGGTCCTCTTAGGATGGGTGCTTCAGAAATATTTTCTTTCAAAGTCTTAAATGCCTTTTGGCACTCAGGTTTGCAACTGAATTCACAATCCTTTGTGAGAAATTTGAAGAGCGGAGATGCAATCTTGGTGAAGTTTTCTATGAATACTTTACAGTATCATGTAAAACCAAGAAAAATCCTAACATCTTTTTGACAATTTGGGATTGCTAATTTGGAAAAAATTCCTTCAGTATATATCATAAAAAAAAATTCATGACTTAATGATATATTTTCTTCCTTACATCTTATGAGAAATTTTTCCAAATTTTCAAGGGATTCTTCAAAATAAATTCCATAGACTGTAAAACCATCCATATACACTTCCAAATAATCATGACTTAAATAAGAGAAAATACCCAATACTAATCTTTGGAATATCACAGGTGCATTGCATAATCCAAAAGGAACTACTCAGTAAGCCTAAGTTCCCCATGGAAAAGTAAAAGTGGTTTTGTCCTAATCTTTTGGTGCTACCTAAATTTGATTATACCCACTAAAACCATCCAAAAATGAAAAATATTTCTTCCCTGCTGATCTGAAAATGGAATACTTGAAAATGTGTGCAAGGTATCCATTTCCATTAATTAAATGTGCGCAAAATTCTCTATGTCTTAACTGATCTGAAAATGAAACTTCTTAGATCTGTTTCAAAGATTGACTGTAGGGGCATTTACTGGATATGTCACCTCTGATAAAAGGATGAGATCCAGAGGCTACCTGGCCCTTTACAGACTTTGTCCTTAGAACTTGTAGAAGTTAACACTCATGATCTGATTTCCATAAAATTATATGTGCAAACTGTTATCCATGTTTTGCAATTGAAACAAAGTGTTTTTGGTAACTATATAAGAGTTTATGTGTGAAGGCAAGTTATTTTAATTCGATTTTTAACATATTAAATCATAAATTTTCGGCAAGATAACTTCAACATAACATGACACAAATGTTTGATGAGCAGTTCACCCATCCTGGGCTACGTCTACTGGATCAAGCCTCCCAAAATGAGATTGTCCTCTTGTATTAAAATGCTTCAAAATGATAATACAAGTTTAAAGGTGTCTCAATAGGAAAATATGAATTCAAATACTGATTCATAAGACATGAAAAAGCTAATAATTACTTTCCAAATTCACTAAACAGTGAAGAATTACCATAAACAATGATTTCTTCAATAAGGCCCTGACAGCTCTTTAGACTCCTCTGAAGATTTTCAGGCTATATACGTCCTCAAGCAGGTCTGAAACCTCTTTCATTAGGTTCATAAGGTCGAAATTAGCTGAAAATGATCTTTGTTTCACCTCAAACAGAAAGGTACAACTCAAAATAGCTCAAACACCAAAATGGCCCTAGTGGTCATGAAAAATCTCCTGAAGGTTTTCGGCCTCTGAAAGTCTTTAAAAAGTTTTGAAACCTCTTCCATTGGTTTCAAAAGGTGGAAGATAGCTGATAATGGTCTTTGGTTCACCTTAAACAGAAAGGTACAACCCAATACAGCTCTATTACCAAAATTGGCCCTGGTGGCTCAAAAAGCTTCCCTGAAGATAAAATGGCTGTAGAACACCTCTAATACCTCTAGAACATATCCCAATGGATATGGAATGCTGAAGAAAGTTGAAAATGACTTTTGGTTCACTTAAAATGGTTAAACATAGCTCAACACAGCTCCAACTCCCTCTTGGCCCTAATGGCTCTCATTGCTTTCCTGAAGAAAAAGGGACTGAAGATCAACTCCAATGGCTATGCAACCTATTCCAATGGATTCAAAATACTTTGAATACCTGAAATCAAAAAAAATTTCGTCCAAAACGGTTCTCCCCATCAGAATTTATGACCAAAACAGTATTTGCCCAATATCCCCTAAACAAACTCCACTAATTGTGGAGAAACTGCAGTTAAGGGCGCTAAAATGGTGGACTAGCCGGAATTAGTGGAATCCACCCAAACTGGTGGAACCACTAGTAGTCATATTTAATTTTAGGCTGAATATTGGTCACATGGGTCGAATTCGTCGGCGGAATAAACGTTAACAAACCCCCGACTTAACCGATGTAATAAACTGTAGCATTAACTTTTACAATGGTCACATTCAAACCGCCACATAACAGTCTTTTAAGCCGCTAATTGAAGGCCTGGGTCATGGGCTTGCGGTCATGTTATATGGGGGCTGGCCGCCTTTCCTGCCACCCAAACCTTAGTTCAAATTTAAATATGATTTGTGGCCTTTATATAATAAGAACCACCATGTAGCGGGACGGTCGGGCCTCTGGGCTGGCGGCCACCCGACCCGAGTTCAATTCCGGCCAACATACAAATTTTTTTTCCACTACCATTTCACTGACCAAGGGGCCATGTGGCGCCCTCCGGGCCTACCATGTGGCAGCCCATAATTGGTCAAACTATTAAAAAGTCAAACCAACCTCAAATGAATGGAAGCCACTTATCAAATGTTGACGGGCCCAGGTGGAATATTCCTTTTTTTAATTTTTCAAAAATTGAAGTCAAACTTGGTCAAACTGGTCTTTTGCCTGAAAATGTGAATTTTCAAACTTGAATAACTTTCACATACAGTGTCGGATTTGAGTGTCGTTCACGGCATCAGGATTGTATCGTCGAGGCCTATCCGATCGTTCAGGCTACAAGTGATTTTTAACACTTTCAATTTTGAGATTTTTCCATGGCTTGGACTTGAGCTCCTGATCACACCTCCCAAATGAGAAGCTTTTGGACCCCAAAAGCTCACTGAAATTCTAAAACTGAACTGTATTACAGAAAATGAGAGAATAATAACATCCTCTTCTCTTCAACCTCCAAAAATTTTCCTTAATTGCCAACTGATCACATGGTGAATTTTGTTGAATGAGCCATGTAATTGTGCCGAATCCCAACCAAATTTTCTCGCCATACCAATCTTCCATTCTGCAACCAATAATGATCTTTGTTGAACTTTGTGCCCTCTTTGCTTGCATGCCTTTCTATCTCATGGAATCTTTCACTGCTTTTCACTGACACTTCGTTCTCTACACCAATCGACACCAAAGGTACCTTGTGCAACATACAACATCAACAAAAAGTTGACAATGAAATGTGCTATACAATTGACACACAAAATCTGTAACAAGTCTGCACACAACCAGCACAAGTTGATAAACATGTATGACACAATCAACACAAGTCGATAAACAGGTGTGACACAATCGACACAAGTCGATAATCATGTGTAACACATTCGACACAAGTTGAAAAACAACAAGATACATCTTGACAAACACATGTGTATGTATCATGTACAATGAACTATTTACAATTTTCTATTTACACATACAACCTTTATGTACATGTGCAACTTCAACTCTTATTTTCAAATGCCAACAAGTACATCATCCCAAAAAACATGTGGGTGACTAAGAGCTGAAACTAAAAGACATTTCTGCAACATAAGTGAGTATCATACTCATCTTTTACACCTCCATGGCGAAACTTTGCAACAACAAAGAAATTCCTTCAACTGAAACTTCTTTTGCATGCAATCTTGCATCAAAATTTTCAACTGAAATACATGCATACCAATCTGAAATTTGCATGTTAAAAATGAAGATTGTTGGGCCGCTAGTTTGTCATTATTATTATCACATTTTAACACCTATTTCATCCATTTCTACTCTTCTTTATCATGTCATTTATCATAATTTATCATATAATTCCATTTTATAAGTATTTATGCTATTATGGATAAATATTATTTCCTCTCCTTTATTTTTAATAAATTGATGATTATTATGCATGATTTTATCAATGATGGTTTATTAATATATTTTGTAACAACACTCACCATTTTAGCCTCCAAGATATTTTCCAAATTGCAGATTTGATCTCCAGCTCATCATCAAATATTCCAACTAAGAAATTCGCTGGAATAAGAAGTGATAGTTTTGCATTGGACATTCTGGGAAAATGGAGAAGAATCTGGAAAATCCAAAACATGGGCTTTGTCCATAACAGACTGAGTTAACTTTACTATAGAACGGTTTGCCCAAATTCGGCCCATATTAAGAGAAACAGAAGGTTCTCTAAGGATGATTTTCCCAGATTCACTGTTGCAGCCGTTTTCCAAATTATCTCAGCTGCAAATCCAAATTCGACTTGTTCCTGTTGAAAGATTGAGGGAAATATATTTTCTCGCTGATCAATTGGTTGAAGACAATCCAATTTTGTTATTAGGGATCACATTTACTATTTACTTTCTCCTCTTTCTGATTATAAAAGGAGAGCATGTATTTCCATTATGGGGAGACTTTCCCTGTTGTAATTTTCAGAATTTTTCATCGACTTTTGTTAATTAAAACAGAGAGCGACTGTTGTAAACACTATTTATGTTTGATTAATACAAGATCTTGTTGTTGTTCCATTTCTTAACTCTGGAGTAAATCCCAGCGGCGTTTCACTAGTGGTTAAGGGCCCGGCCCTGGTGGATTGATCTGTTGTTTGTATCATTACCTTTCAGTTATCATTGTGTGACAGTTTGTATTTGTTTTTATTACAGTTTGTAAGTTAATTAGTTTACTGTTTAATTGTCTATTGATATCGGTGTGTTACATTGACGAATTGCATTGTTGTTCCATTCTAAATAGAATCTTAATTCATGTATCTTTTATCTTGTTATGCTTTAATAGAGATTTGTTGTTCATTATTTGATGTTCCATTTCAGTTGTTGTTCCATTCCATTTGTTGTTTCATTTGACTGTTGTTCATTTCAGAGTGCTGATCAAGAGAGTTTGTTGTCGACAGGGTTTGCTGCTTAATAGGATTTTCTTTTTAATAGAATTTGCTATTTGATTCCATTAGTTAGATTTTGCTTTCAGATTCATTAAATAGAATTTGTTGTTCAATTCTTCTAGTTAGAGTTTTTGGTTCATTTACATTGTTGTTCAATTCTAGGTTGCTTTTCATTTCAGATTAATTATTTTACAGATTGCAAAGAGTTTGGTTTTGAGAGTTTTCGTAGTTTACTTTCATTAGCAGCCTTTAGTTCAATTTCTATTTCCTTTTAATTGCTTTAAGATAGGATTATCAACTGTAAAGAATGTTGGTTATCTCTACCTACATTCTTAGATTGATTATCTTGTTTTCATTTTATCTTAATTCCATCAGTTTCTAAAGGAAAGAGTTATCATTACTGCATCCTTGACTGATGTTTGTTGAGTGAATGATTTGATTTCAGAGCATTTAAGTTCATGTCATTGTTTTTAGATTTATTTTCCAAGCATCTGTTTACTCTTGTATTTACAACAATGTAATACATATTGCAAGGCATTACTCTTAGATTGAATTGCAGCCTTAGACAGAGTACACTCTTGAAATAAAAAATCGTACCTGGATCGATAATTAATGTGGGATAAATAGGCGTTAAAAAGACACCTTTTATACCTCAACAAAGATGACTTACTGCAATAAGAAGTTAATCCACTTCCTACCAAGCCAACTCCATGGCGTCTTTTGTGATTGCAATACACCTTCATGTGAATCTTCCATTTCCACATCGATAATGGACTCCATAGATCCATTTGCACCAAACTTTTTGTCCTCTAGCTACATGTGCTTTGGACGATTTGTTGGATGCAAAGTCCAACAATGAGAGACATAATGTCCCTTCCTTTGAAAAAATGTGCAACTCTTAAGCACTTTCTGATAAAGTTATCCTTTCCTCTTCTGCTTCCTATGTGCTTTTTTTTTTCAACTAGCATCTTGAAGCAACATGGTTAAATCCACCACAAAATTTGCAACAAAAATTTCTTTCATTTGAACAAGAAAAATTATCATTATTTGATGAAACATAATCAAATTGATCATGTGAATAATTATACCTCTTTTTCTGCATGGAATTTCCATCCTTTTTGTCTTCGAAAGACGATGAACTAGAAGAGGAGATATCTTTCCTTTTCAGACTTTCATCACAATTCTTGTCTTGAAAATTGTTTGAACTTGAAGGCTTGCCATAAGCGGCATTTTTACCCTCTACTTTCTGCAATGATGGCTTAAAACAATGAAAATCATCCTTAGAACAATTTTGACATATATGCATAGAAGAACTTGGAATAAAGGTTCTCTTTAAATTTGTATCACATGCATTCAAGGATTTGGAGTCTTCGCCATTCAACTGCACATAACCAAGACCAACATTCATGGGTCGCTCCACAACTGAAATAGGTTCAACCATGCCTTGTGCATGCTTTCCCAAACCCTTGCCTTTATGATAGCCCATCTTAAACATTATTTTGGACGTGATTCCCCTTGTATGTTTTTCAAAAGAACCAACACACTTTTCAATGGAGGAAATTGAAGACAAGTTGGAATGGTTTATCTCTTCCTCATGCTTGTTCTTGGACAAAGCTTCTTGAGCTTGAAGGAGTTGTTTCTCCATGTTATGCAACCTTTGGAGAAATTTTTCCTTCTCTTCCTGCATGGCTACCGATTTTTCATGAAGCTTAACACTTTCTCTTTGATCCTTGATGATAATCTGCACCATGTCTTTCACCTTAATGAACTCATTCTTCATGTCATCATTGAAGAATATCATGAAGGAGGAAACTTCACTTGTAGAAGAATTTTAAATTATGTAAATGGTCAAATTAACAAAAGGAACTTCCAAATAAAAATTTTCAAATCTTTCAATCAAATGACAAGCTTTTAACCAAATGTCAGTAAAGACCCCTTCTTATTTAAGCAGCCATAAAACACAAACTCCAATAGCTTTTGTAGCAAACACTAATCAAGTGGTTTTTTTTTCCAAAGATAATCTTGAGGTAATTTGGGGTAAGGAAATAGCCAACAACTCTTTTTTCCTTTCCAAGACTTAGCTATCAATAGTTATCTTTTCAACTCAAGCAAAATCAGCAATCAACCATTTTGCAACCAATAAAACAATCAATCTTTTACACTGTTTTAATACCTTTTGCACAAAAAAAAATGCTCAACATAAGCACAACCAAGCTTAACCAAAGCTCTGATACCATCTGATCTGAAAATGGAAGTACTTGAAAATGTGTGCAAGGTATCCATTTCCATTAATTAAATGTGTGAAAAATTCTCTATGCCTTAACTAATCTGAAAATGCAACTTCTTAGATCTGTTCCAGAGATTGACTGTAGGGGAATTTACTGGATATGTCACCTTTGATAAAAGGATGAGATCCAGAGGCTACCTAACCCTTTACAGACTCTATCTTTATAACTTGTAGAAGTTAACACTCATGATATGATTTCCATAAAATTATATGTGCAAACTGTTATTCATGTCTTGCAATTGAAACAAAGTGTTTTTGGTAACTGTATAAGAGTTTATGTGTGAAGGAAAGTTATTTTAATTTTCTATTTAACATATTAAATCATAAATTTTCAGCAAGATAACTTCAGCATAACATGACACAAATTTTTGATGAGCAGTTCACCCCTCTTGGGCTACATCTGCTGGATCAAGCCTCCCAAAATGAGCTTGTCCTCTTGTATTAAAATGCTTCAAAATGCTAATAAAATTTTAAATTTGTCTCAATAGACAAATCTGAATGCAAATAATGATTCAGAAGACATGAAAAAGCTAATAATGCCTTTCCAAATTCACTAAACAGTGAAGAATTACCATAAACAGTGATTTCTTCAATAAGGCCCTGACAGCTCTTTGAAATCCTCTGAAGCTTTTCGGGCTGTAGAAGTCCTCAAAAATGCCTGAAATCTCTTTCATTAGGTTCAAAAGGTTGAAATTAGCTGAAAATGATCTTTGGTTCACCTCAAATAGAAAGGTACAACTCAAACCCCAAAATGGCCCTAGTGGCCCTCATTTTTTCCCTAAAGAAAAAGGGATCGAAGATCAACTCCAATGGCTCTGAAACCTATTCCAATGGATTTAGAATCCTTTGAGTACCTGAAATCAAAAAAAATTTCGTCCAAAAAGGTTCTCCCCATCATAATTTATGACCAAAACAGTATTTTCCCAATATCCCCTAAACAAACTCCACTAATTGTGGAGAAACTGCAGTTAAGGGCGCTAAAATGGTGTACTAGCCAAAATTAGTGGAATCCGCCCAAACTAGTGGAACCACAAGTAGTAATATTTAATGTTAGGCCAAATATTGGTCACATGGGTCAAATTCGTCGGCAGAATAAACGTTAACAAACCCTCGACTTAACCGTTGCAATAAACCGTGGCATTAACTTTTATAATGGTCATATTCAAACCGCCAAATAACATTTTTTTAAGCCGCCGGTTGAAGGCCTGGGTCATGGGCTTGCAGTCATGTTATACGGGGGCTGGCCCCCTTTCCCGCTACCCAAACCTTAGTTCAAATTTAAATATGATTTGTGGCCTTTATATAATAAGAACCACCATGCGGCGGGCAGGTCAGGCTTGTGGGCTGGCGGCCACCCGACCCGGGGTCGATTCCGGCCAACATATAAAATATTTTTCCACTACCATTTCACCGACCAGGGGGGCACATGGCGCCCTCCGGGCCTGCCACGTGGCAGCCTGTAATTGGTCAAAATATTAAAAAGTAAAACCAACCTCAAATGAACGAAAGCCACTTGTCAAACATTGATTGGCCTAGGTGGAATATTCCAGGGAATATTTCGAGGAATATTCCTGTTTTTAATTTTTCAAAAATTGAAGTCAAACCTGGCCAAACTAGTCTTTTGCCTGAAATTGTGAATTTTCAAACTTGAATAACTTTCACATACAATGTCAGATTTGAGTGTCGTTCACGGCGTCAGGATCATATCGCTGAGGCCTATCCGGTCGTTCAGGTTGCAAGTAATTTTGAACACTTCAAATTTTGAGCTTTTTCCATGGCTTGGACTTGAGTTCCTGATCACCTACTAGTATATCCAAGACTTGATCTATGAAAGGTAATGGAAAATGATCTTTTAAAGAAACCTTATTCAATTCCCTATAATCAATACATACTCTCCACTTTCCGTTCTTTTTAGGAACAACTACTAAATGTGAAACCCATTGACTGTCTGATATTGGATAAATAAAGTCTACATTTAACATTTTTGTAGTTCCTCCTTTATAATTTCCCTTAAGTTTGGATTCATTCTTCTCTGAGGTTGTCGGATTGGTCTGGAATTCTCCTCAATATATATGTGATTTATGCAAGTTTTAGGGTTGATTCCTTTCATGTCATTGTATTCCCATGCATATGCAGAAGAGTGTTTTTGTAATGTTTCCATTAATTTCTCCTTTTGAAATTCTTCCAGATCTTTGTTTACATTTAAAGTTTTCGCTGGAAATATTCTATTGAAGAATTTCCAAATTATTTCATAGAATATAAATACATTTGTCTGGATGATAAATATTCAATATTGCATTGTTCCTAAAAATTTTGATTACTCTCACATTGTGAAGATAATTCATTATTTCTATTGAATTTAGAATCTGATTCTTCACTAATTTTTGATATAGTAAAAATAGGTTGTATTTTATTGTCATCATCTATCTGTTCCTCATTTTCTACCTCGATCATTGTTTTTACTAGAGGGTATAATGTGAATTTCTTCATTGAACTTCCATCAGAGATAAACATATCGCAAGATCTACAATTGATGAAGGCATCATCTGTAGCTAACCAAGGTCTTACTAAGATTAGTGAATGTCCTCCTAAGTTATTCTTGGGATTTAAGATCATAAATTCAACTGGATATTCCCAAGAATCTAAGGATACATAAATTTCTTCTAATACACCATCAGGTTTAATTACAGATCTATCTGCTAATTGTAACAATGTTGGCGTATATTGAAGATCTGGAAGTTTTAGTTGTTCCATAGTTTGTTTACTCATTATGTTTATGGTTGCTCCTAAGTCGATCAATGTATTTGGGATTTCGATACCATTGATGTGTGTCTTCACAATGGGACTTCCTGGATCCAAATCTTTTTGTATTGTTTTTTTTCCCATCATGATATCTGCACTTTTTCCTACTAGTTGTATTCTTTTTACTTATTTTCGCTTTGTCCCAGGTTTCTTTATACTCAACTCTCTTATTGTCTTTGTAAGGATTGGAATTTATTTGATAGCTCGTAGCAAACAAACTTTTATACAAGAATTCTTCATTTCATCTAACATATCATAGTCAGGAAACATGATATGTTTTTATACCACTTTATCAATTTGTAATCTTTCAGGAAAAGGAGGCTTTGATATAGATTTTGAAGGTTGTTCTATGATGGGGGTTGAATTTATTGGAGAATCATGTGTTTGGCTTTGAATACTTTCATTATGATGAAAATATGTCTCTTCTTCAGAATGATTATTTTTCTTTTGAAGATTTTTATTTTGATGAAGAGATGTCTCTTCATCAGAATGATCATATTTTTCTCTTTCTTGGATAACAACAGAAGGTAATTTGTTTTCTAATATTCTACCAGATCTAAGTTGAACATTATTAATATCTAGTGGATTTATCATATAATTCTGAAAACTTTATCCCTCCATGTTGTAAAAAGGTTGTGCGTTTTTATTGTTTGGGTTTGGAAGTGGTTGAGCAGACAGTTGGTTTGGCCTTTTTGGAAATGGTAATGAAATTTTTGTATTTTGATTTTGAAATTGAGGTTGAGGTTGTGTTGTGGCCAGCAACAACCTCCCTTTTTTATTTAAGTATTAGTAATAATACTAAATATGAGGGGACCCTTAGTAAAAAAATCCAAAAAATTAATTAGTGCTTGTTTCCTTTCTCAAATAAAATTTACTATCATAACTTATGGAAATTCCTTAGGAAATCATTAAATACACTTAAGCTTATGATAAATTAGAATAAAATCTTTTCTTTGAAGAAAATATAGCATCCATCGCAATAAGTAGACATCCTTTGTAAGGCTGAATCTTTTAAATTGCGATTTTGCAATATTGTGATAGCGCGATCCCAAAAAACTATGCATTAAAATATTGATCGCAAACCGCATATCGTAGAAAAGATGTTTAAAAAATACTTTTCATATATTATATTTTGTGATATTACGATTTCGCGATATTGCGATTTCGCGATGCTATGAGACTGTAATTCGTGAATATTGTGATTTGCGATAACTGCGATCCTGCGATGATTTCGATTTGAGAAAACTGCGATCTGCGATATTGCGACATTGCGATATTGCACAGCAAATCCCAGATCGCAATGTCGCAGATTCTTAAAAGCTCGTTGTCCAAAGAAAATCTTTTCATAAATAAATATCCGTTATGCGCTTTAATGATTTAATTAATGAATGGATTGTCAATTATCGATAAAAAGGATTTTTTTTTATTGAAAGGTTGTTTCATGTTAAAATAATATATTTCATCCGCCTTTAGCATTTAAAACTATCCCCTCACCTTTCTCATGTCATTACTCTCACTTAATTCGTAAAACTGCAGGCACGAAGGAGCAGAAGACTATACAAAGCATTCACAGAGTATTATGGGAAAGAAAGAGAAAACTCCAAGTTCTGAAAACAAAGATATGGCTTCCCTGTATGCAGAAACTGCTTGCAACAAGGATGCCGGCATCACCACCTAGGAGGGAATGCATAATCTGCTCGAAGAAGAAAATCCCAGGGTAATGGAAGTCGCGGCTACTGCAGGTTCAAGTAATTCATCTGAAGCATCTCTTACAGAATTGGCTTGTTCATTTTTGCACCGGATAGCAGCAAGACCGAGAATTCTTCCGTATACAGATATGGTAAAATGGGTGCTGGATAGCACCGATATTTCAGATAGGAAATTTAGAACTCCAGATCAAGAGCTCATCGGGTCATTCACTACAGAAGATTTGAGGCTTATGTATCACTTGCCGGAGCCTCAGGTGACTTACAACAAACAAATTATGGAGAAATTTGCCAGGGAAAATGCAAATTTTGTGGAATGCACAAAGGAATGGACCAAAAGAGATGAACCATTGAAGAAAGACAAACACGGTATGTACAGTACTGGTTCACTCAACTCTCCGTATTGTTTTGCTACTGTTATGTTGTGTAGGCTTTTTGGAAAGCCTGACATAAATAAGGTCTTGCCTGAATGGCTTCCGTTATTAAATGCTGCTGTTAACGCTACCATTGTAGACTGGGCCAAAATACTATCTGATAATTTAGCCACTGCTATTTTCAATTACCGGTCTAAACAGACTGGCTCTCAGAGGATTTATCCTCCTTTTTATCTGTCTGCCTATGTTATGGATTCTATATAATTTGTTTCTAAATTCCCTTTAATGGGTTGGAAATGGACAATTCATGATCCTTTGCCTATTCATGTGTATCACAAAGAACTGTGGGAATCAAAATTTGTTCCTCATTTTTACAATATTTTCCATGGCATAATGTTGTCGTTGTATAGAATATTGTATAATAAGGATGTTCCAAGGTTTTCTCCAGAAGCAGAAGTCGACATTCTCCTTGTCACACGGTGGTTTGGAGAAGAGTTGTTTACCTATGTAAGGGTTTTTGTAAGCTCTGCTTCTCCTCATGTTTTACCCTTGTATGTTCCGCATAAACTTATAGCTCGGGAAATTGCATACCAAACCTATGGTGAAGGAGGTTTGAAAAAGGAATTAAAGGATAAGAAGAAGGCCATCTAGCCACAATTTCCCATAGCCCGTGGAGCATTTTCATTGTTTGATGTTGGTCATGCATTCAAAGAGGTAAGCAATATTACATGCTTACAACTGTTCAAGTTTTCGAGAAGGCTATTTGATCCATATGATGTTGTCAAAGATTTCACCACTGCAGTTAAGGTGAGAGTATTTTCTGGAGAAGAAGATCCTTTTGATGATATGTTTCAAGGAAAATGTTCATTTAAAGAAATTTTGCATTTAGCTCAAATACAGTTTTCCCCAGAAGTATTTCAGGAATTTAAAATCTATAGAGAAAGAAGATTGACTACTATCCCTTTGGATAATTTATTCTTGGAACCCACAAGGGAACCAACTCCTAGTGTCAGTTTCAATGGTAGCTCAGATACTGACAGGTCTAAATCAAAGTCTGACAAAGAAACTTCTGAACGTTCTCAAAATTCTGATAAATATGAAGGCTCAGTGAAAGATACAACTCAGTCAAAAGAGCTTTCACAACTACAGACTTCAACCACTCCACAGTTGAATCTTCCACCTCCCACTGTACATCAACCATCCACCAGCATTCAATTAGATAAAGAATGGGAAACGTTTAATGAATTGCTTAATGTTGAACGACAGAATACACAAACCCCTATACAGACAACAAAATTTTTAAGCATGGGAATAAGTGGCAATGCCACAGAAACTGAGCATATACCTATCACTCCCTCCTCTGAAATTGTACTTAATATAGAGGACATTCCTCCTCTGGATGTATTCTACAACCCATAGTATAAAGCAGTAGTGAGGAAGCAAAGGAAAAAGAGAAAGTTAGAGAGCGCAATCTCTACTAATGCAGAACAATTAGATGTCTTATGGAAAGATCCTACTACGAATCCTACTGAGAATCTTACCAAGCTATCTCAGATTACAGGAGCTTATGCCTCCGAAACTATTGACAAAGCATCTAAGGTACGGCTATTATTAAATGAAAAAGAAGATCATATACAAGTTCTGCAATAGCAATTACAACAAGCTCATGCTAGCAGTGAAGCACAGGTAAAACTTGAAAAGTTACAGCAAGAGCTTCAAGAGATGCAAATCGGATATCAAAAAAGTTTGGCCGATAAAGAGAAAAAAATATAGATTATCCAAGAAGAGCACAAAGATGATCCCAAAATTCCAGAGTTTATTTCAGAATCTATTTCTTTAAACAACCAACTACTGCAACAACAAGATGTATTATGCCAGAAAATCTCGCAATGGAATTCCTTTTGTCTAGAAAGTGATAAAATCACTAATCATGTCGTAGAATTATGACATGATTATGATTTAACTAATGAAAGAGTTACTAATTACTTGGCATGGAAAAAGACAGAGGAAGGAAAAAGAGCTGGTGCACCAATTATCAATAACAGTCATAAAGAAATACTTTTCAATAATTGGGATGCACAGATCAGAGAAGCAGAGAAAGCGGTAGAGGAGTCAGCTACAGCAGCATGCAATATTACTGATTGTGTAAATGAGAATTTTCACAAGGCTAATTTGATTTCAGAAACTTTTCTTGGACATCTTCCACAGGCACAACAATTTCAGGCAGAATGGAAACAAAAGGCGGAAGAAAAAGCAAAATCAATTCAAGGATTGACAAGATTAAATTGGGATTCTTACTGGACATATCTAGTAAAACCACACAGTCAATGCAGCACTCTTAATTGCATCATTAATTCTGCTGAGAAGATTGCACCTACACTTGCCGATTCTGTCTTTTTAGGGCAGTTGAAATCTGAAGTCGGCCAACCACCTCTTCTCAAAACAATGTTGGATGCTTGCAAATTCAGAGATCAAATTCATAAGTAGTTAGTTGATAGTTTTCAATTTTAGATTTAGTTTTAGTTTTACTTTATTTTTTCCTAGAAAAAGGACGGTCATTTAAACCGAATCCTAAATTTTTGTAATAAGCTATAATTAGATTTTGTTAGTAGTATTTAAACCCTTCTCATGCATTTAGAGAAGGGTCCTGAAACTTGTCAAAAACTTATCCTCAAAACATGCACTTCTGCACCCTCAGAGGAGGTTTTGATGAATGAATGGAACGAGATTTATTGATATATTTTTCTAATATCTGTTACTGATGTTGCATTTCTGTACTCTTAATGGATGTTGGATTAGGAAGAGATAAATCATTATTGCTTCTAGCTCATGAGTAGAACCAGTTATAAATGGTACTTTTATCTCTTAACTGTTTCTGTTTCTGTGTTAAAAGTGATACTTATGTTCAGTTATTTATATATTGATGTTTGAATACTTGAGTTATCATTTGGCATTTTTGTACGGTGATAGCTATTTATTTGTGCTTGATGCATGAATAGCTTATTATGCGATATGTTTTTCACAACTGTTTCATCTAACTTTTTATATGAAATGGTTTATCTTTATTGAATTCTTTTCTTATAACAGTTGAATGATCTTTATTACCAATTGTTATTCGAAATCATTTTAGATCGCATAAATAGAAAGATTATATCCCGGGTTAGTTTAGAATTAGATATTTCTGTTTAAATTAGAATACAATTTGCATATGATTAGATTAGAAATAGAATAAAAGCATTTCACTTAGGAAATTTTAGAAAATAAATATCAATTCTCAACACACACACACATATTGGGAAACTGGTCCCATTATCCCCAGTCGGACCCACTACACCAAACGGAAAAGGAGCTGCTAACCAAGGTCCAGACCGGGTGGGTATCCCCCTTGTTGTAGACCCGATTTTCGAGGCTTCAACATATTTGGCGCTAGAAGGAGGGCCTCGAACTATGAATGGCAAGTGAATCTAAATCTAAATACCATTCTGAGAGTAAATCACCCTCACCATCTTCCCCGACTTCTCCATCATACTCAGAAATTTTAAATCTAGAACCAGAAGTCGAAAGAAGAACAGACACTGCCACAAACCCTAACTTTTCAGAAGAATCTGCTATTGAACCTCCTGAAGTCGAATCTTTGATTCATAAACTTCAACGATTTTCAATATCACCTCAAAGGTCTGATAAATCTCAAGGCAGTGTGACTTCGCAATATAATCTTGCTCATCCTCTCACTAGATTACAGAGTGAAAAGCTTGGCATTCAGCCAACTGAGTTACCTCTACCTACAAGAAAAAGAGCTAGGAAATCACCTAAAGAGTCTGATAGTGAGACTCTTTCATCATCATCATCCATCTCGAACACTTCATCGCGAAGTCAACCACCCACTCCTCCACTCCAGATTACTGTCCATCAGTCCACTCAATCTTCCACATCTCCTTCTCAGATCATAATATCTTCATCTTCTCAGTCACAAATATCATCTTCTGCACTTTCCTCTATTAATAGTTCATTGATGGCCCAAATGCCATGGAATAATCTAGGGGCGGTCTTAATGCCTGCAGCCTTGAGTCAATTACCAGCCCATCCTGAAAAATGGCTGCCTAAGTTTAATCCTGAAGCAGGCATGCTAGCAGAAGAACATATAAACAACTTTATGCTATCTATAAATCTTAATGGAGTTATTAATGAAGATGTTGTTGTCCGACTTTTTCCTTATACCCTACAAGGAGCAGCTGGATCATGGTATTTCTCGTTACCATCTGGATCTATCACTACTTGGGATATCTTTCAAGATCAATTTTTAACTAAATTTGGTGACGACAGGTCTACAGCAACATTGATCAATGATTTATCTAATCTTAGAGCTGATTCAAAAGAACTTGTCAAGGATTTCAATTCACGTTTCAATAAATTGTTAAAAAAAATTCCTACTGCTTCCAAGCCTAGCGAAGAAGTGCGAAGTGAATGGTACATTTCTACTTTACCATCAAACATAGCAATCTTTGTTGATAGGGCTAATAAAACAACTTTAGAAGATAATATGAAGGAAGCAATAGCAGTAGAGAAACGAATCATTGCTTTAGAAAAGAAAAATGTAATAGAAGAACGAAAATCTAAGAAGCTCACTTTTAAAGAAGATCCCAAGAAAAAACAACCAAAAGATCCATTTGATTTAGAAGGATTGTAGAAAGTTTTGAAAACCATGTCTAACGAAATGGTTGACATTAAGAAACAAGTGGCAGAAACATCTTCTAAAAATTCATTCAAGCCTTTTAGAATAAATCCTTCAACTGATTCAAAATCACCAAATGCTATTATAAATGCTGAATCAGAAGAAGAAGAAGAAGAAACTACTACTGAAGAAACAACTGATGAAGAAGAAGTTGTAGAAGTCCAAGGTATGTGGGATTTCATCCTCCCAGATGAGGAAGATCAAGAAGCATCCCCGGTTAGCACTCAAAGTAGAAATCAGCTTGATCCTCCTCAAACTACTCCTAATTCAAAGAACGCAAGACCATTGACTAAGGAAAAAGTTGTACCCAAGAAAACGACATCTAAAGCAATTCAAACTAGCCCAGTCCAAACAGATTCATCAATTCCATCAAGAACACTGATTGTTCCGGATGAAATGGAATATAAAATTATAGAAGACATGAAGAAGACTAGGGCTAACATCACTTTGTATGAATTGAGAAAGTTAAAGCACCAGCAAAAGGTACTTTTGAAAGAATTACATGCTATACCAGAAAAACCTTTGCCCGATCCTGTAATTTCTCAAGCTTCCAATGAGATGGGAAGACCTCCAACTAATTTGATTAGTAAAGTTGATCTTGAAAATATCGCTTTAATTGGAGGAAGATCGAGATCTCATACTCCTCCATTTCTTCTTACTTATGAAGTTTTCAATAAAAATTTGCATAACTGTTTAGTGGATTTTAGAGCTTCATCTAATATTTTACCAAAATCAGTATGTGCAAAATTAAACATTCAACCACAAAAATATGTTGTACGCATAGTACAATTAGATCGATCGTAGGTTGAAGTGATTGGCGAATTAAACCAGGTTACCATACGACTGTCATCAAATCCAAAGGTATATCAAGTCATTGATATTTTAGTTGCAGATATTCCAGAATTTTATGGCTTAATTCTTAGCAGAGATTGGTCAGAAAAACTTCATGGATACTTTGCAACCGATTGGTCACACATGTGGCTTCCTTACAATGGTAAACCAAATTAGATAAAGGTTGAACGAGAAAACCATCAGAAATACATAGTAACAGAATTGGAAGGAGAGAATGAAACAATTGCATACAGCAGTAATATCATTGGCAATTACTCAGTTGATTCTTTCTTAGGAAATTTTAATGCTCATACTTCACCTTATTTAGAACATTCTGTTTTATCTCAAATAGAAAAATTTTCTCAGACAGATAGTTCTAAATGTATTAATTTTGTAGATACTCCTGTAAATAAATCTTTATTTTGGAAATTATTTTTTGATGGTTCTAAGTCTAATGAAGGAGCAGGAGTAGGATGTGTGCTGGTTAGTCTAGAGGGAAACAAAATTATGCTAACTTGTAGACTTGAGTTTGAATGCACTAATAACACCGCAGAATATGAGGCTTTAATCCAAGGATTATATAAAGCAATCAGATTAGATATCAAATATCTACAAGTTTTCGGAGATTCAGAAATTGTAATCAAACAGGTACGCAATACTATACAATGTTTATCAGGTCATTTAAATCATTATCAATCTTTAGTTCAAGATCTGACTGAACATTTTATAGCATTTAATATTTCACCAATTCCTAGAATCCAGAATGCTAGTGCAAACCTCTTAGCCAATGTAGCCTCTAAGCTTATTCCTGCAGAAGACTTTAGTCCTGATCGATTTTCAATTGAATTAATCTTTAGACCTTCGATTCCTGATAACGTTACCAATTGGAGAATTTTCAACGATGATCCTAATAGTGTAAGCTTCCTCACATCTGAAGGATCTTATACCAATCAGATAATTGATGAAGACCAACATGACAAACAATTACAACATGATAGCACTAATAATGCTATTCCAAAGTCAATAGTCAAGTTAGAAGACCTTTATGATTTGAAAGATCGATTTAAAAGATCTACCAATTCAAAATTGCAAAGTTCGACTTTGAATTATGAATTAGTAAATCTAGGAACTGATACCAAACCACAGAATATCAACCTAGGCCTTGGTCTAGCTCTTGAAGAAAAATTAGCATATGTTCGTTTCTTGAGACAATATAAAAGTGTCTTTGCTTGGAACTACGATGAACTCAAAACTTATGACACTTCTATTATCCAACATACCATTCCAATTATAAATGATGAAAAACCTGTTCAACAAAAGCTGAGAAAAATCCATCCCTATCTAGAAAATCAGATCAAATCTGAACTCAATAAGTTATTGAAAGCCAAAATTATTTTTCCTGTTCGACATTCTAAATGGGTTTCCAATATGGTTCCTGTTAGAAATAAGAATGGAGATATTAGAATTTGCATTGACTTTCGAAATCTTAATAAAGCTTGCCAAAAAGATAATTTTCCTTTGCCTCCAATGGAGCAAATATTACAGGCAATTGCAGGATCTGAATTAATGTCTTTCTTAGATGGTTTCACTGGCTACAATCAAGTGTTAGTCCATCCTGATAATCAATTGAAAACTACATTTAGAACCAAATGGGGCACTTATGCATATCAGAAGATGCCTTTTGGTCGGATCAATGCTGGTGCCACATTTAAAAGAGCCATGGACATCACTTTCAAGGGATTAGTTAACAAATCAGTGGTAATCTATTTGGATGATATAACTGTATATTCCAAAAAACGAAGCAATCATCTTATCGATTTGAAGCAGATCTTCCAACGTTGTCAAAGGTATGGAATTTCACTTAATTCGAAAAAATCCTTTTTTGCATTAAGTGAAGGAAAACTTCTTGGATTCATAGTGTCAAATTCTGGAATTCATATTGATCCTGATAGAATCAAGGAGATTTCTGAAATATCTTTACCTCACAATAAGAAAGCTATGCAATCTTTCCTTGGCCAAATTAATTTTGTAAAGATATTTGTACCATATTTTTCAAGAATAGTATCTCCTTTACAAGCGATGATAAAAAAGAATTCAAACTTCAAGTGGGGCCAAGATGAATATGAGGCATTCAATCTGATTAAACAAGCAATCATTAACGCTCCATCTTTAGCAACTCCAAATTTTTCCGATCCTTTTATTTTGTATACATTTGCCTCTGATAAATCTTACGCTGCAATACTTACTCAAGAAAATCAAGACAAAGCAGAAGCCCCAATTGCTTTCTTCAGTTCAAATTTACAGGGAGCTGAGTTGAATTACTCAGATGTGGAGAAACAAGCTTATGCTATTTTCAAAGCAATCAAGTATTTCAGACCTTTTTTACTTAAAACCCATACAAAAATCATAGTACCGTTTCCAACGGTAAGAAATCTTTTAGTCCAAAAAGATGTGGGTGAGAAAAGAGCTAATTGGATTACTACCTTACAAGAATATGATGTTGAGATCAAACCAGAAAGTATTGTAAGAGGTCAAGGCTTTTGCAAAATACTAGCTGGAGCATCACAGATTTCTGAAAAATCATCTGAAGAGATACAAAAGTATGAGGTAAGCCTAAACGATGTTGAATCATTATATGCTGATATCATTTTTTATCTGAAGAATGGATATGATCCTCCAAATCTCAATCACACCAAGAAAAGAGCTCTAAGGTTGAAGGCTAAAAAATATCAGCTTTTAAATGATGTTCTTTTTAGAATGAATTATGATTATGTTCTTCTTAGATGTCTGGAGAAATCTGAAGTTGAAAAAGTCTTGCAGGAACTTCATGATGGGCCAGCAGGTGGACATTATGCTGGAGATGCTACTGCACACAAAATTCTTCGTGCAGGCTATTACTGGCCTACATTATTCAAATATTCACATAGCTATGTAAGAAAATGTCAAATTTGTCAAACTGCAGCTGGAAGACAAAAGAAACCATCATTGCCATTACAACCAGTGAACATTGAACAACCTTTTGATCAGTGGGGATTGGACATAATAGGTGAGATCGTTCCTCACTCTTCTAAGCAACATAGGTATATTATTACAGCAACTGATTATTTTACGAAATGGGTAGAAGCAATCCCTCTAAAGATTGCTAATGTTGAGCATATCATCAAATTCATAGATCAGTTCATAATTACCAGGTTTGGTTTACCTTCTGCTTTAATGTTTGATAATGCATCGTATTTTTCTGGTAATGCTATCACTGAATATGCACTCAAGAGAGGTTTTAAACTTAAATACTTTTCCAATTATTATCCACAGGGAAATGGATTAGTTGAATCCACAAATAAAAACTTAATTAGAATCATTAAGCGAACCATTGATCAAAATCATAAAAATTGGCATAAGTATTTAACATATGCTTTATGGACAGATCAAATAACACAGAAGGCTTCTATTGGTACTTCTCCCTTTAATTTAGTTTATGGGAAATAAGTAGTTCTTCCAACTCATTTAGCAATTCCTTCTTTAGCCTTAGTTCAATATATAGATGAAGCACCAACTTCTTCCATACAACTAAGACAGATGAAATAATTAAGTTATAAGAACAACGAGAAAAAGCCAAAATAACTCATGCTCATCATCAAGCATTAGTAAAATCTTCCTTTGATTCAAACATGATAACCAGAAAAGACTTTCAGGTTGGAGATCTTGTTTTAAAATGGGACAAGGCTCATGAAGAAAAAGGAAAACATACGAAATTTCAACGGATGTAGCTTGGTCCTTTCCAAATTGCAGAAACCATAGGTCCATCTAGTTTTACGTTACAGGATTTAACAGGTAAAAGAGAGTCTTTGCCTGTTAATGGACAAATTCTCAAAAAATATTTTCCATAGGAGATCATTCTTCTATTTTGTATATTAGTTTCCTTTATCGTCATAAATAAAACGAGTTGTTAATGGTTACATTTGGAATTCACAAAAAAGATACAATTTTTTTTTTTTAGATGTTGTTTCTTCACTTTTACAAATAGAATTCTTTTTAGAATATTGATCATTGTTATTCAAAGATACAGTTAAAAACTTTAGCCTAGAAATGATACTAGTTTCAACTTTCAAAACATTGATAAAAGGCAACTTTTAGTGAAAGATTGTTTCATATCAGTCCAATGAAAGGTATCAATAACAAAAAAAAGTTTCTCTGTAGAAAAATTCTTTCCAAAAACTCTACCATTTTCGTCCAAAGCTATCTTAAGGAAACAATGATTTCCTCCCCACTTAGGAAATTACAACGTTTAGGGAATTATCCAATAATACACTTAACTTAAAGAGTAAGAGGTCTCATCACGAGCTGACTTATCATGATCATAGATATTATAGCTTGCTGACTTTTCCAATACTACATACCACAACAAGGCAATGACTCAAGATTGTTATAAATCAAAAGGCAAGGGGTCTCATCACGAGCCAGCTTGTTTAGTAAAGTTATAAATCAAGTGAATGACACTGTCATAAATTGGCTACCAAACCAGGACATTGTTCTTTAAGAAGAAAAAGAAAATAAAAGGAATAAGTGTGAATATGGATTTCTCCTGAAAATTGTATATTTCTCTAAGTAGGATACAGGATCATTGCTGGGTAACAGGTAACCCTGTCGAAGCTATAAACGCTTGCTAGCAGCAGTGGCTCTACCTACGACAAATGAGCATATTTTAAGGTGATTTACAGAGAAGCCTTTGTTTTTATCTTTAAGAACTAAGTAATGACTGATGTAAATACAAGGACTAGCTTGAGGAAGTGAATAATCAAAGTTGAATATAGAATAAATGAAATATCATTTATAGATTAAAGCATAATGTACTTTGTCTTTTCATAATAAAGTTTGATTTTCTGGAAAATTTTCTATTTTGAAAAGTTTCGAAAGTTCGAAAGAAAATCAGAGATAACTGGTTCTTCCAAGTGAATCGCCAATTATTGTGGCTAGCAACAACCCCCCTTTTTTATTTAAGTATTAGTAATAATACTAAATATAAGGGGACCCTTAGTCAAAAAATCCAAAAAATTAATTAGTGCTTGTTTCCTTTCTAAAATAAAATTTACTATCATAACTTATGGAAATTCCTTAGGAAATCATTAAATACACTTAAGTTTGTGATAAATTAGAATAAAATCTTTTCTTTGAAGAAAATATTGCATCCATCGCAATAAGTAGACATCCTTTGTAAGGCAGAATCTTTTAAATTGCGATTTCGCGATATTGCGATAGCGCAATCCCAAAAAACTATGCATTAAAATATTGATTGCAAACCGCATATCGTAGAAAAGATGTTTAACAAATAATTTTCATATATTATATTTTGCGATATTGCGATTTCGCGATGCTGTGAGACTGCGATTCGTGAATATTGCGATTTGCGATAATTGCGATCTTGCGATGATTTCAATTTGAGAAAACTGCGATCTGCGATATTGCGACATTGCGATATTGCACAGCAAATCGCAGATCACAATGTCGCAGATTCTTAAAAGCTCGTTGTCCAAAGAAAATATTTTCATAAATCAATATCTGTTATGCGCTTTAATGATTTAATTAATGAATGGATTGTCAATTATCGATAAAAAGGATTTTGTTTTGATTGAAAGGTTGTTTCATGTTAAAATAATATATTTCATCCACCTTCAGCATTTAAAACTATCTCGTCACCTTTCTCATGTCATTACTCTCACTTAATTCATAAAACCGCAGGCACGAAGGAGCAGAAGACTATACAAAGCATTCACAGAGTATTATGAGAAAGAAAGAGAAAACTCCAAGTTCTGAAAACAAAGAGATGGCTTCCCTGTATGCAGATACTGCTTGCAACAAGGATGCCGGTATCACCACCTAGGAGGGAATGCATAATCTGCTCGAAGAAGAAAATCCCAGGGTAATGGAAGTCGCGGCTACTGCAGGTTCAAGTAATTCATCTGAAGCATCTCTTACAGAATTGGCTTGTTCATTTTTGCACCAGATAGCAGCAAGACCGAGAATTCTTCCGTATACAGATATGGTAAAATGGGTGCTGGATAGCACCGATATTTCAGACAGGAAATTTAGAACTCCAGATCAAGATCTCATCGGGTCATTCACTACAGAAGATTTGAGGCTTATGTATCACTTGCCAGAGCCTCAGGCGACTTACAACAAACAATTTATGGAGAAATTTGCCAGGGAAAATGCAAATTTTGCGGAATGCACAAAGTAATGGACCAAAAGAGATGAACCATTGAAGAAAGACAAACACGGTATGTACAGTACTGGTTCACTCACCTCTCTGTATTGTTTTGCTGCTGCTATGTTATGTAGGCTTTTTGGAAAGCCTGACATAAATAATGTCTTGCCTGGATGGCTTCCGTTATTAAATGCTGCTGTTAACGCTACCATTGTAGACTGGGCCAAAATACTGTCTGATAATTTAGCCACTGCTATTTTCAATTACCGGTCTAAACGGACTGTCTCTCAGAGGATTTATCCTCCTTTTTATCTGTCTGCCTATGTTATGGATTCTATCTTCTTTGTTTCTAAATTCCCTTTAATGGGTTGGCAATGGACAATTCATGATCCTTTGCCTATTCATGTGTATCACAAAGAACTGCGGGAATCAAAATTTGTTCCTCATTTTTACAAGATTTTCCATGGCATAATGTTGCCGTTGTATATAATATTGTATAATAAGGATGCTCCAAGGTTTTCTCCGGAAGCAGAAGTCGACATTCTCCCTGTCGCACGGTGGTTTGGAGAAGAGTTGTTTACCTATGTAAGGGTTTTTGGAAGCTCTGCTTCTCCTCATGTTTTACCCTTGTATGTTCCGGATAAACTTATAGCTCGTGAAATTGCATACCAAACCTGTGGTGAAGGAGGTTTGAAAAAGGAATTAAAGGATAAGAAGAAGGCCATCTGGCCACAATTTCCCGTAGCCTATGGAGCATTTTCATTGTTTGATGATGGTCATGCATTCAAAGAGGTAAGAAATATTACATGCTTACAACTGTTCAAGTTTTCGAGAAGGCTATTTGATCCATATGATGTTGTCAAAGATTTCACCACTGCAGTTAAGGTGAGAGTATTTTCTGGAGAAGAAGATCCTTTTGATGATATGTTTCAAGGAAAATGTTCATTTAAAGAAATTTTGCATTTAGCTCAAATAAATTTTTCCCCAGAAGTATTTCAGGAATTTAAAATCTATAGAGAAAGAAGATTGACTACTATCCCTTTGGATAATTTACGCTTGGAACCCACAAGGGAACCAACTCCTAGTGTCAGTTTCAATGGTAGCTCAGATACTGACAGGTCTAAATCAAAGTCTGACAAAGAAACTTCTGAACGTTCTCAAAATTCTGATAAAGATGAAGGCTCAGTGAAAGATACAGCTCAGTCAAAAGAGCTTTCACAACTACAGACTTCAACCACTCCACAGTTGAATCTTCCACCTCCCACTGTACAGCAACCATCCACCAGAATTCAATTAGATAAAGAATTTGAAACTTTTAATGAATTTCTTAATGTTGAACGATAGAATACACAAACCCCTGTACAGACAACAAAAGTTTTAAGCACGGGAATAAGTGGCAATGTCACAGAAACTGAGCATATACCTATCACTCCCTCCTCTGAAATTGTACTTAATATAGAGGAAATTACTCCTCTGGATGTATTCTACAGCCCGCAGTATAAAGCAGTAGTGAGGAAGCAAAGGAAAAAGAGAAAGTTAGAGAGCGCAATCTCTACTAATGCAGAACAATTAGATGTCTTATGGAAAGATCATACTACGGATCCTACTGAGAATCTTACCAAGCTATCTTAGATTACAGGAGCTTATGCCTCCACAACTATTGACAAATCATCTGAGGTACGACTATTATTAAATGAAAAAGAAGATCAGATACAAGTTCTGCAATAGCAATTACAACAAGCTCATGCTAGCAGTGAAGCACATGTAAAACTTGAAAAATTACAGCAAGAGCTTCAAGAGATGCAAATCGGATATCAAAAAAGTTTGGCCGATAAAGAGAAACAAATACAGATTATCCGAGAAGAGCACAAAGATGATCCCAAAATTCCAGAGTTTATTTCAGAATCTACTTCTTTAAACAACCAAATACTGCAACAACAAGATGTATTATGCCAGAAAATCTCGCAATAGAGCTCTTTTTGTCTAGAAAGTGATAAAATCACTAATCATGTCGTAGAATTACGACATGATTATGATTTAACTAATGAAAGAGTTACTAATTACTTGGCATGGCAAAAAACAGAGGAAGGAAAAAGAGTTGGTGCACCAATTATCAATAACAGTCATAAAGAAATACTTTTCAATAATTGGGATGCACAGATCAGAGAAGTAGAGAAAGCGGCAGAGGAGTTAGCTACTGCAGCAGGCAATATTACTGATTGTGTAAATGAGAATTTTCACAAGGCTAATTTGATTTTAGAAACTTTTCCAGGATATCTTCCACATGCACAACAATTGCAAGCAGAATGGAAACCAAAGGCGGAAGAAAAATCAAAATCAATTCAAGGATTGACAAGATTAAATTGGGATTCTTACTGGACATATCTAGTAAAATCACACAGTCAATGCAGCACTGTTAATTGCATCATTAATTCTGCTGAGAAGATTGCGCATACACTTTCCGATTCTGTCTTTTCAGGGCAGTTGAAATCTGAAGTCAGACAACCACCTCTTCTCAAAACAATGTTGGATGCTTGCAAATTCAGAGATCAAATTCATAAGTAGTTAGTTGATAGTTTTCAATTTTAGATTTAGTTTCAGTTTTACTTTATTTTTTCCTAGAAAAAGGACGGTCATTTAAACCGAATCCTAAATTTTTGTAATAAGCTATAATTAGATTTTGTTAGTAGTATTTAAACCCTTCTCATGCATTTAGAGAAGGGTCCTGAAATTTGTCAAAAACTTATCCTCAGAACATGCACTTCTGCACCCTGAGAGGAGGCTTTGATGAATGAATGGAACAAGATTTATTGATATCTGTGTCTAATATCTGTTACTGATGTTGCATTTTTGTACTCTTAATGGATGTTGGATTAGGAAGAGATAAAACATTATTGCTTCTAGCTCATGAGTAGAACCAGTTATAAATGGTACTTTTATCTCTTAACTGTTTCTGTTTCTGTGTTAAAAGTGATACTTATGTTCAGTTATTTATATATTGATGCTTGAATGCTTGAGTTATCATTTGGCACTTTTGTACGGTGATAACTATTTATTTGTGCTTGATGTATGAATAACTTATTATGCGATATGTTTTTCACAACTGTTTCATCTAACTTTTTATATGAAATGGTTTATCTTTATTGAATTATTTTCTAATAATAATTGAATGATATTTATTATCGATTGTTATCTGAAATCATTTTAGATCGCATAAATAGAAAGATTTACATCCCAGGTTAGTTTTAGAGTTAGATATTTCTTAAAATACAGTTTGCATATGAATAGATTAGAAATAGATTAAAATCATTTTACTTAGAAATTTTAGAAAAGAAATATCAAATCTCAAACACACACACACACATGTTGGGAAACTAGTTCCATTATCCCCAGTCGGACCCACTACACCAAACGGAAAAGGAGCTGCTAACCAAGGTCCGGACCGGGTGGGTATCCCCCTTGTTGTAGACCCGATTTTCGGGGCTTCAACATGTTGTTGACTAGTTTGAGGAAAATTTTGTGGTGGAAAGTTTGGATAAGGTTGTGGATACTGGTGAGTTTGAGAATATCTACCATAAGGATTTTTCCATCCTTGTGTCCAAGGTTTCAATTGAGACTAGGGTTGCTGCCATGGCATTGGTGCATTCCAATTATTTCTGGGGGGATAAGTATACATCTGATTGTTGAAACCTTGAGTTTTTTATCCTTTCCATGCTCTTATGGAAATGAAGCAAAGAGTATATACCTATTTTGGAACTATTTCCTCCTGGTAGACAACCTTAAGACCTAGAATGGAAAGACACTTCTTTGTTTCATGATTTTATGTACATATGACACAGGTTTCTATGACTTTTAAATCAAGAAGGCATTCTCTTAAGGCATGTTTCTTTCTGCACTTAGGAGAAAATATAGGTATGGCGTCATGTTTAGCTCTTTCCTTGTTTTGTAATTTCAAGGTGTCTATTTTTTATCTAAGATTCCCTAAAATATTTGTTTTAAATTCATCAAGAAAATTTCCTGTTCCAACCCTACTTACCGTTCTAGCTGCAGATTTATTGATTCTAGAGAGAACAATATCTCTTGAATTGTTCCCAATTCTCGACTTACCTCTTGAAATATGTATGCATAATTCAGAAATTTCAGGTGATGATAACTAAGAAATATATCATGTTCCCATCATGTTAAGGATATCTGTCCATTCATCTCTATTAATGACTTTCAACAGGAGAGCCTTTAAATTATCTTCATCCAAATTTTCCATCTTAGCCCTTTTGAGATTATAATTGAATCTTTCAATCAAATCCTCAATTTTTCATCTACTCTTTGCATCATCTTAAAAAATTCATCTTTTTTATTATGAGGTGTGCATTAATCCTTTTATTTTTTTAAGAATGCATTCTTAATTTCTTCCCATGCCCTAAAATAATGTGTTATTAATACCATAAACCATTTAAATGATCCATCCTTAAGAGTTGCTGGAAACAATTTCAATTTTTGAGAATCGAGTAAGTAGTCATATGATCTACATAAAACTTCGAATTCAAAAAGAAATGTTTCAGGATCTTCACTTCTTAATCCATCGAAATTAGGAAGGATGGAGGGTGAGATATTTTTCATTGTGGTAGTAGTATCTTCATCAAGTATAGGAAATTCAACGGAATCTGGATCTATTCTTTCTTCTTCCCTACCTCCTCTACCTTCACCTATTCCTCTTCCACCCTCTCTTCCTCTACCTCTTCCTCCACCTCCAATCCTAGGTCCACCTCCTCCTAGTTTTAAATGTTCATCATTCAGGTTGTGTACTTCTCCTTCCCCTTCTCTAGCAATTGTAGATTCTTCAGAAATGATGTAGGATTCTAAGTTTGGAATTGTTTGTTCCTCTTATGGTTCTTCTATCAATGGTATATTAAAAAATATTTCTTCTTCTTATTCCTCACGCAAGGAAGGTTTACGGTAAAATATGATGCAGAGTGTTGTCCTTGATGGCAACCCACGAATGAAGATGAAGACATGCGGCTGTTGACATGTGTTGTCCTTGATGGCAAACCACCTGATGAAGTTATGCTTGACTTGATGGACTTAGTAAATGATGTAAATCTGATATGATATAATGTTTGTTGACAATATAATGCTAAGTGTTGTCCTTGAAAGGCAACCCACCTGATGAAGATGATGACAACTTACTTGATGAAGTTGTGCTTGAGAGAATATGTTCCTGATGAAGAAAATATGATGTTTCTACGGTGTGTACAGAAGACTATGAAGAAAGGATTTCAGAATGTACTCAAAGTATGATGAAAAAGAGTATGTCTCTTGGTATACGCGTATTGGCCTAAGGGAAATCGCGTATACACGCGGAAAGGCACGTGCCAAGTCGCGTATGGGCAAAAGCGCTCAAAAAAGTGCAAAACCAAGGGTAACCACCATGGTTTTAACCCATTGAATTGGGTAATGATCCGCCGAAATTGACCCCGTCCAGATAGTTTTGGGCTTATGGTATTGTTTTGATCCATGGTATTGAAAAAGGGGCTCATGGTATTGACAAAGGGTAATCATATATAAGGAGAAGAAATTCATTGTGCAAATCATGAGTGTGGGTGCAAGATATCTGAGCTTGAATGAATACTTCTCTCTGAAGTAGATCTGAATGAAAGGGTTACACTTCAAGATAAATCTGAATGGATGATGCACCAATGATGAAGAAAGGGATCTAGATCTGAAATGTATCTACTAGATCTGCTTATGGAAGGCTTAGATCTGTGATGAGGCGAACATCTAGGCGAACATCTGTCTGAAGAGAAAGGGTAAATCTGAACTGAATATCTGATCTGAAGAAGTCTGTTGCTCTGTAATAATTGAAGATCTATACGCTACTTTGACGCGGAGGAAGCGCTTATATACGCAGCTTCAGCGAAGAGAAAGCGCGTATGCGCAATAAAATATACACTGAAGTATACGCTGGTTTGTGTGGACAGAAGCGCGTATATACGCAACATCAGTGAAGGGAAAGAGCGTATGCAAACTAGGGTTTGCTGAAGCAAGGGGTATGAAATATCTGATCTGTTCTGCTGTTTTTCTGATATCTGATCTGTGTTGATATGTATCTGCTGATGATGTATGGTTGAGCTTAAAAGTATGGAAAGGGTTCCGTATGGAAATATGATGAATTTTGGCCTACAAGTTGTGTTCTATTGAAGTGGTTGGATCCAAGGCAGAAATTGATGAAACGTGGGTCCAGACAGTGGTGTCGAGGGTTGTAGCCTTCAGGATAGTGTGGGGTTCAGCTCTCTTCCGTGAGGCTGTAAACGAGATCAGGGGGTAGTAGCTCCCTTCCAGGAGAGGCTGGTAAACGAGTCAGGGGGTCGTAGCTCCCTTCCAGGAGAGGCTGGTAAACGAGCGCAGGTGGGTGCCTGCGTGCTGGTCAAGTCTGCGCCAGCACATATGTTGTAAGATGTTTTCTCTATAATAAAATATTGAAGGCCGAGCAACTGCAGCGGTGGTTTTCTCCCGATTTGGGTTTCCACCTAAAAATCCTGGTGTTCATGTGTGATGCTTTGTGTGATGGCTTATTCTGTTATTACTGCACATGATTACAGTTTATTGAACATCTGATAAATGAATGATGGAATGATCTAAGTGAAGAGTTAATTACATATCTAGATCTCTGTATACGCTAGTTTCACAAAGGATATCCGCGTATATATGCAGGTTTACTGAAGGAAAGTAGCGTATGGGATTTAAGGAATGAAAAAGTAAAAAGTTTTGATTATGCTGTAAATACTGATTCACCCCCCCCCTCTCAGTATTTTTCCCAACAATTGGTATCAGAGCGGGTCCTTGTGCAGAAGCTTGATCGCTTAAAGGAGATCCGTTGCAATGGGAAGTCAAGAAGGAGTAATGTCTATAAAGCCACCTCTATTCAATGGAAGCAATCTGATATTCTGGAAGGTACGAACAAAAGCATATCTGCAAAGTCTTGGTGCAGATGTATGGGCAATCGTGGAAGAAGGTTATCAATACCCCGCAAGTATTCCTACTGATGCAGCTGAAAGAAAGAAGTATGAAATCAATGCCAAAGCAGTGAATGTCTTATTGGGAAGCATGTCTGAATCAGAATTTGCTAAAGTGATGCAGCTACATTCAGCAAAAGAAATATGGGAAAAAATCATTCTAAGCTATGAAGGAGACACAAAGGTAAAAAGTGCAAAACTCCAAACTCTTAGAATTGAATATGAAAATTTGAAGATGCATAGTGATGAAAGTGTTGCCAGTTTCTTTCTTCGTCTAGATGATATTGTAAATCGGATGAGAAATTTGGGTGAAACCATAGCTGATACTACTCTGGTGGAAAAGGTCTTGAGATCTTTGACTTCAAAATTTGACTCTAAAGTTTCTGCTATTGAAGAAAGGCAAGATCTGCAAACTCTTTCTGTTGTTCAATTACATGGTACTCTGACTGCTTTTGAAATGAGACAAGGAGGTCATTCTCAAATAAGAGAAGCTTCTTTTAAGGCATCTACAAAAGGAAAGGAAAAGGAGGTTATCAAAGAATCCAGCTATGTATCCGATGAAGAAGAAGCAAATTTCGTGAGAAAGCTCCAACTAGGTACCGGAAGATTCAAAGGTAAGCTTCCCTTCAAATGTTTTGAGTGTGGTAAAGTTGGTCATTATGCTGCAAAATGTCCTTATAAAAGAAAAGAAGTAGTAAGAAGGAATAAGAACCGATCTGGCTCTAAGAAAAGTTACTATGCTAATGACGATAGTGATGAGTCATCTAATAGTGAGGAAGAATGTGAAGAAGATCTTAGACTTCTCATGGCATTTGAACAAAAAGATGAAAAGGATACTTTTATGGATGCTCTAGAGGAGAATGATTTTCTTGAAGAAAATAATCAACTCAAACTTCGCTTAGAAGAAGAAAAGATAATCAGAGAAACTATTGAAAAGCAGCTGGAAGAAGCAAAGAAACATATTGAAAAACTAGAATGTGAAGTGGTAAGTCAAAGAAAAGAAGTTGAGAAAGCAAAAACCTTGAATCTTAGATTTGCTAAAGGATCTGAAACCTTAGATGAGATCATCAAGGTACAACGTTCTCCTCTTATAAAGACAGGTCTTGGATATACCGAAGAATCTTCTCAAACTTCAGCACCAAACTATCTAAAAGCAGTTACAGGTGGTTTACATCATTCAGCCACTCAGCAAGGGAATAAAGGATCTCTACAGGGAAAGCAGGACCATATCAATTCAAGGAACACTAACAGGGATAGCTTTCAAAGACACTACAACCAACAGGTAAATTCAAATAAAAGATTCCATGATCGCAGAAATTTCTACTTCAATGGGCAATGTTTCACGTGTCACAATTTTGGTCATAAAGCTATTCAATGTGTTGCATATAAAACCATCATGACAAGAGAAGCAAGAAAGAAAAGGTTGGATACTGAACCAAAGAAGAATACCTATAAAAATTTTTCTCCTCTTCAAAGTGAAGTTGAATGCACTTATTGTAATAACTTTGGCCATGAAGAATCTGAATGCAGGAACAAGATCCAGCCAAAAGAACATGTTCCCTCAAGCTCTAAAATATGGAAAAAGAAAGAACCACCGGTTGAAAATTGTGGGATAGCATTATTTGCGGAAGGTGAAGAAAATCAATGGTACATCAATAGTGGGTGCTCAAGACACATGACAGGTGACAAAAGCAAACTTCATACTTATAATGCTCTAGAAAAGGAAAAGAAAGTTACATTTGGAAATGATACTCCCGCTGTGATTAAAGGAAAAGGGTCAGTATTTCTAAAAGAAAAAGTGAAGGCTAAAGATGTCATGTATGTGGATGGATTAAGGCATAACCTGTTAAGTGTTAGTCAAATGTGTGATCGAGGAGCAGAAGTGGTCTTCAGTTCCAAAGAATGTGTGGTTCGTGATCTTGACACAGGTAAAATCATTATAAAAGGAAAAAGAAATCCAAGCAACCTGTATACTCTAAATGGCATAGATCAATGTTACTTGAGCAAGTCCTCAGAAAATTGGCTGTGGCATAGAAGGCTGGGACATCCGAGTTTCTCTCAAATCAACAAAGCTAGCAGACTTCAAGCTGTTCGTGATCTTCCCAAGGTCAATCTTCCAGAAAGTACCATATGCAAATCTTGTCAATTTGGTAAGCAAACCAGAGTACGATTTAATGCCAAAGAAGGATCATCAAGTAATCCTCTTGAACTCATTCATACTGATATATGTGGACCTATGAGGAAAAAGTCATTACGTGGGGAAGAATACTATATCTTATTTATTGATGACTACTCTAGACTGTGTTGGATCGGGTTCATTAAACACAAAGATCAAGCACTTGAAAAATTTCAGAACTTCAAAGCTTTGGCAGAAAATGAATCAGATCTAAAAATCAAGTGTCTTAGATCTGATCGAGGAGGAGAATATTCATCAAATGAATTCTTTGAATTTTGTGAACAACATGGCATTAAACGATAGTTCTCTGTAGCAGGCACTCCGCAACAAAATGGTGTAGCAGAAAGAATGAATAGAACAATTGTTCAAATGGCTAGAGCTATGCTTTCTGATTCTAATGTTCCTGACATGTTCTGGAGTGAAGCAGCACATACAGCAGTTAACATTCTCAATAAAGCTCATGTTCGGGTAAATAGTGACAAAACTCCATATGAACTCTGGTATGGCAATTCTCCCACTGTAAAGCATTTTAAGGTTTTTGGAAGTAAATGATTTATCAAAAATAATGATGAAAAACTTGGCAAGTTTGAACCTAGATCAGATGAAGGGATATTTCTTGGTTACTCTTCGTCAAGCAAAGCTTTCACATGTTACAATAAAAGGCTTCGAAAGGTTGTTGAATGCATTGATGTTGTTATTGATGAGTCTCCTGCAGCTCCTAAAGAAGAAAAACAAACCGCAAATGAAGATGATGGCGACATATGGCCTTCTACATCAGATAGCAATGATATAGACAATGGATCCAATGAAGAACCTGAAGATGATCTATCTGAAAAAGCTCCATCCAGATATGTTCAAAAGAATCATCCTGAAACTCAAATTTTGGGTGACAAGGAATCTGGTGTACGAACAAGGAGAACTCTTATGGGATCTTCTAATCATTTGGCTCTTCTATCCACAATTGAACCACACAATGTCAATGAAGCTAGCAAATATGAATGTTGGAGGCAAGCCATGGATGAAGAACTTGTTCAAATTGAGAAAAATAACACTTGGGATTTGGTTCCAAGGCCTCATGATAAAAATGTCATTGGAACTAAATGGATTTTCAAGAACAAGTTAAATGAGAATGGGGATGTTGTAAGAAACAAAGCTAGACTGGTTTGTAAAGGGTATACTCAACAAGAAGGTATAGACATTGAAGAAAATTTTGCTCCTGTAGCTAGACTTGAAGCCATCAGAATGTTCCTTGCTTTTTCAAGTTATCAACAAATCAAAGTTTATCAAATGGATGTCAAATCTGCTTTTCTTAATGGTGATCTAGAAGAAGAAGTATATATATAACAACCAGAAGGATTCATTTTGGGGAATGATGCAAATCTTGTTTGTAGACTTAAAAAGGCTCTATATGGTCTCAAACAAGCTCCAAGGGCTTGGTACTATCGTCTTGACAAATATCTTCATCAACAAGGATTTTCAAAGGGGTCTGCTGATAGCAACTTATACACAAAAGTTGAAAATGATAAACTATTGATTGTTGTTGTATATGTTGATGATATCATTTTTGGGAGTAACTAAGAATCTATGAGTCAGAAATTTGCTTCTGTCATGCAGCAAGAATTTGAAATGTCTTTACTTGGGGAACTAACATTCTTTCTTGGCTTGCAAGTGCATCAATCTACAGATGGTATATTCCTATCACAAGAAAAATATCTTAAGCAAATTCTGAAGAAGTATGGCATGGAAGAATGCAAACCTGTAAGTACTCCAATGATAACCGGATGCAATCTCAGTTCTCATGATGATTCTCCCACGGTGAATCAACCAGAATACAGATCAATGATAGGAAGTCTACTTTATCTCACTGGGACTAGACCAGACATTATGCATGCAGTTGGGATTGCTGGACGATTCCAAGCTAATACAAATGAGTCTCACCTTCAGGCTGTTAAAAGAATTTTCAAATATATACAAGGAACTCAAGACTTTGGTCTATGGTATCCAAAGAATGCTAATGTTACTCTTCATGCTTACACTGATGCAGATTGGGCTGGAAGTGTTGATGATCGGAAAAGCACTAGTGGTGGTGCGTTTTACATGGGGCCCCGGTTAGTATCTTGGTTCAGCAAGAAGAAAAATTCTATTGCCTTATCAACAGCTGAAGCAGAGTATGTAGCTGCCGCATCTTGTTGCACTCAACTCCTATGGATAATGCAAACCTTGCAATATTTTCAAATCAAATGTACAACTCCTATCTCCATTATGTGTGATAATACAAGTGCCATCAGTATTTCAAAGAATCCTGTTATGCATTCGAAAACCAAGCACATTCCCATCAAATATCATTTCCTACGTGAACAAGTGCTTGAGCAAAGAGTGAAGTTGGAGTATGTTACCTCCAAAGAACAAGCTTCTGATATCTTTACTAAACCTCTGCCCAGGGAAGCGTTCGAGTATCTAAGACAGAAGCTGGGAGTATTTTCTGCCAGTCAAAAGAACAAATCTACATAATTTTTAGAAGATGACTTGGGATACGCGTGTTTTATGAAACACAGTCGCGTATGTGCGCGAGTTAATGCACAGAAAACCGCGTATGAATGATTGCTGACAATTTTTGCTTGGTTCAGCTCTCTTCAGCACAGCTGCAGTGCTGTTTGGTATCTCTGATACTGTTTGGTATCTCTGATAGTGTTCCAGTTCTCATAATTATGTTTCTAATGTTTTGATGAAGATGCCTTGATGATTTGTTGGTGGAAGTTTTCAGGATGCACAAACTAAGGGGGAGCCTTCGTCCTTGGAAAGATTGCTTGGTTGCACAGATTCAGGGGGAGCATTAGCTTTGCTGAGTATAATGCAGTGTTGGCATTATGATGGTTCTGAAATATGTTCTCTTTCTTGAGGACTTGTTGGTATTTCATATTTGTATTTGTATGAAAAGGTCTGGTGGAGACCCATGTTGTAAAATTGTAATATTCAGTCATGTAAGGACTTGTCATTTTTGTAAACCCACTTGGTTGGGTAGCTGGGTCAAATTTGTAAACCCACTTGGTTGGGTAGTTGAGCCTCATATGTAAATCCATGTGGATGGATAATTGATGTAAGTATGAGTCTTTGGTGATAGGAAGTTCATAGAGTCATGTACTTCATTGACAAATATGTTTGAAGATTTAGCATGAACTCAGGGGGAGTTTGGCCACTTCAGCACATATCAGATCTGCAGAATGTTTCTTCCACATGAGGAGAAAAGGAGGAGAGTGTTGGTTTTTGATCCGCCCTTTGCCCTTGATGTCAAAGGGGGAGAGTGACATGGTGTTTGAATGAAGAGAAGATAATGATGTCAATATTTGGGAGAGTGACATGGTATCTATCTGCTGTGGTAACCAAACACCATCATGGTTGCCATCAAGTCCAAAGGGGGAGATTGTTGGAAATATGATGCAGACTGTTGTCCTTGATGGCAACCCACGAATGAAGATGAAGACATGCGACTGTTGACATGTGTTGTCCTTGATGGCAAACCACCTGATGAAGTTATGCTTGACTCGATGGACTTAGTAAATGATGTAAATCTGATATGATATAATGTTTGTTGACAATATAATGCTAAGTGTTTTCCTTGAAAGGCAACCCACCTGATGAAGATGATGACAACTTACTTGATGAAGTTGTGCTTGAGAGAATATTTTCCTGATGAAGAAAATATGATGTTTCTACAGTGTGTACAGAAGACTATGAAGAAAGGATTTCAGAATGTACTCAAAGTATGATGAAAAAGAGTATGTCTCTTGGTATACGCGTATTGGCCTAAGGGAAATCGCGTATACACGCAGAAAGGAACGTGCCAAGTCGCGTATGGGCAAAAGCGCTCAAAAAGTGCAAAACCAAGGGTAACCACCATGGTATTAACCCATTGAATTGGGTAATGATCCGCCTAATTGACCCCGTCCAGGTAGTTTTGGGCTTATGGTATTGTTTTGGTCCATGGTATTGAAAAAGGGGCTCATGGTATTGACAAAGGGTAATCATATATAAGGAGAAGAAATTCATTGTGCAAATGATGAGTGTGGGTGCAAGATATCTGAGCTATACTTCTCTCTGAAGTATATCTGAATGGAAAGGGTTACACTTGAATGATAAATCTGAATGTACGATGCACCAATGATGAAGAAGGGGATCTAGATCTGAATTGCTCTTGTATTTGCTAGATCTGATTATGGAAGGCTTAGATCTGTGATGAGGCGAGCATCTAGGCGAACATCTGTCTGAAGCAAAAGGGTAGATCTGAACCGAATATCTGATCTGATGAAGTATGCTGCTCTGTAATGATTGAAGATCTATACGCTACTTCGCCGCGGAGGAAGCGCGTATATACGCAGATTCAGCGAAGAGAAAGCGCGTATGCGCAATAAAATATACACTGAGGTATACGCTGGTTTGTGTGGACGGAAGCGCGTATATACGCAACATCAGTGAAGGGAAAGAGCGTATGCAAACTAGGGTTTGCTGAAGCAAGGGGTATGAAATATCTGATCTGTTCTGCTGTTTTTCTGATCTGTGTTGATAAGTATCTGCTGATGATGTATGGTTGAGCTTAAAAGTATGGAAAGGGTTCGGTATGGAAATATGATGAATTTTGGCCTACAAGTTGTGTTCTATTGAAGTGGTTGGATCCAGTGTGAAAATTGATGAAACGTGGTCCAAGGTGGTGCTGAAGGTTGTAGCCTTCAGTCAGGGGGTTGTAGCTCCCTTCCAGGTGAGGCTGGTAAACGAGATCGGGGGTCGTAGCTCCCTTCCAGGAGAGGCTGGTAAACGAGTCAGGGGGTTGGAGCTCCCTTCCAGGAGAGGCTGGTAAATGAGCGCAGGTGGGTGCCTGCGTGCTGGTCAAGTCTGCACCAGCACATATGTTGTAATATGTTTTCTCTATAATAAAAATATTGAAGGCCGAGCAACTGCAGCGGTGGTTTTCTCCCGATTTGGGTTTCCACCTAAAAATCCTGGTGTTCATGTGTGATGCTTTGTGTGATGGCTTATTCTGTTATTACTGCACATGTTTACAGTTTATTGAACATCTGATAAATGAATTATGGAATGATCTAAGTGAAGAGTTAATTTCATATCTAGATCTCTGTGTATACGCAAGTTTCACAAAGGGGATCCGCGTATATACGCAGGTTTACTGAAGGAAAGTAGCGTATGGGTTTTAAGGAATGAAAAAGTAAAAAGTTTTGATTATGTCAGAAATACCTATCTACCCCCCCCCTCTCGCATTTTCGCAACAATTTCTAGTTCTTGGGCTAAAATTTGTTCTCTAGTATAGGTTACACAGATTACTCCTTTTGTCGTGGATATGGGATCTTGTTCTTCCACAAATGCTTCAGTTGATGAAGTTGGTGAATCTCTAGGTTGAATTTCTAATCTTAATACCTCTGGAATTCTATGAATACCTACTAAGAATGGTATGTGGGTTTGGATGTGTGGTGTGGAACTACGAGATCTTTATGGGGTGAGTGGTGTTGTTGGAATCAAACTTCTACCTCTAGCTACAAATATACCACTAGAATCTCTCTCTACACATGTCTTTTTTTTTTTACAATGGATTAAGAGATAAGGCTCATATTTAAACTTCCCCAACAACAAAGCCAAAATATTTAGTCAACTTAATTGTCTTAAATTACTATCATGAATTATCAATCGGAGTTGGTAATATTATGAGGCGAAGGTGCACTATATATGCTAGAAGCCTTTAGTACTTAGTTTATTTTGGTGATTTTATGTGTGAAGGTTGTTTTGAAATTTTTTTATTTTAGATGTCCTTGAATGAATTTAAGAGACTAAATTATGAAAAATAAACTAAATCCAAATTGAACTAAGTCCTAAAAATTGAGATGACAAATCTTGTTAGTAGCTAAGGATTAATTTTGAGAAGAACTAAAATTCTAAAACCAAAAATAAATTCTAATTTTTATATCTTTTGTGAATTTAATGTGAATGAAACTTAAACCAAAGAATCACTAAAACTATTTATTTTTTATGCTCAGAAAATAAATCACTACTGTGAAGCAAAACTATTTTAATTCACAAGACAAAATTGATTCAAAACTAGAAAGGAAATCTTCTATTACTACTTCAAATATGTCTCACAAGAACTAATCTATGATAAGCTACTATTGCATGAAAAGAAACTAATATAATGCTTGATAAACTAATCTATGCAAAAATAATATGTGCCAAGCTATTATGATAAATTATCTCTACGTTTTTAACCATCTAGGAAATAAATCTATTCAAATGATAGAAACAAAGCATCTACTCTAACATAATGACATTCTAGAAATGATGATAACAATTAATCAAATGACAATGATAAATTAAACATCTATATTGTAGAAATATGGAAATGATTGCAATAAAAATAGAAATAAAAGCGAAGCATGTATCTACGCTACAAAACACAGTAAAAGCATAAAAATCAAGCTATGAAATAACATCTAAATGCAAGAATGTAAACGAAATAGAACCTCTTCTATTGCAGTGGCCCTCCATAATATATGGATTTGAATCTACTCTTTACTAACTTCACATTGAAACTCCATAATTTTTCTTCATTTGATTAGGAAATAAAAATAGAATTTTAATGATATCACAATCTCGCAATAATTCGTACTGTTTATACAATTACTCAACCCGATATTTATAAAATCTTATCATTAAATGATTTGAGGATTTTACGCCTTCTAGGACTAAGAAAATTATATTTGAAATTATAAACAGAAAGGATAATTTCGTTGCTTCAAGATTTACTACGTGGAAGAGAAAATTGTGAAGCTTCAGACTTCCTCGCTCGCTTGTTCTAGATCCTAGTTGACTGCCCCTTTGACTGCATTTCTGGGCGATTTCTTGCTTGATTATGGAAATATAGATAGGATAGGATCCATGACCGGATCATTTTTCAACTGCCCATATGTTTCTTTGCTCCATTAATACCTCAGAACCTGTTGAACCGTGGAAATGGCTACAGAAACAGAGTTTGGCTGCAGAATTGCATTAATGATGTAGCTAAATACAAATTTCATTCTAATAATAAGGAACAATTGAAAATCTGAAAAATAGATCATTAGGATACCTTACCAAGTCAAAATTTTCAATTCACACTTGTTTGATATTATGGTGTTGTTAAAAAGAAGGAAAGATAGTTTAAAGTAGTATCAAAACCGAGGCAATCTTGAGGCTCTAGAATCATTTTATTGTTGGGAGGTTCTGATTGTATTGAGATTTGTTGTGCCGCTATTTTTCTATTTTGGAGAGCAAACTTCTTTTGGTGTTCATATTTTGTTTGATGATGATATATTATTGCTGAGAACATGTATGAAGAGTTGATTTCTTGTTGAGCATATTGTCTTGGATCCAATTTGAAAATATCTACATAGTGGTATAGGAACAGTGACTTCATGAAAGAGGAGTAGTGATAGTGAAGCTTCAGCAAAAGGAACACGTTTCTCATCCAATGGTAATTGGATAGTCCAATTGCAGTTGGGTGAGGATCGATTAACCGTGGTGGCTTTCAACAGAAGGTAGTTCATACATCCCTAGAGAACGAAATCTTCGGATCTGATCTTTAGTATTGAGTCTCCTGGACGATGGGTTTTGGAATTTTATATATGAGGTCGAGTCTCCATGTTGATGGGAGTCATAAATCTATGTAAAATACCAATTTATTGACATAATATAAATTAAGAGAAAAGCAGTAGCAACAAGGGTGGTTTTTTTCCTGGTGAAGGCTTTTCCACAAGATATCTTGTGTCTCTTATGTGATGGTTTTTATAGTTGTGCTTGATGGTTTTTTTTTCTCTCATGGTTATCTTCTTTTAGTTGCTTATATTTTTATATGCATGGATAATCTAATGTGTTTTTGGTGCATATATATGTGATTAAGTAAGTGAAGTTAATAAAAGGAAAAAATCATATATATTTAACACTCTTGATTCCCCCCCCCCCCCCACCCCCCCTCTCTCAATATTGGTATCAGAGTGGGGCTCTTGGTTGTAGCTTGATCGTTGGAGAGTAGATCTGGGTTTTGTTGGCAGTAATAGATTTTTTTTTTTAGAATGGTTGTCCTCACTGCTGCAAATTACAAGGTATGGAAAAAAAATATGAAATCTCAATTATTATCTTGTAGATCTAACTTTTGTAGATTAGTATGTGAAGGTTGTGGCAAATATCCAATTGTATATGATATTTTGCAGCACGATGCACAATCTACAAAAATCTTCATGATAATGATATGAAGAGACTAGTGGGTTTGAAACATTCCAAAGACATGTGGGACAAGCTAGAACCTATATTTGGTTATGGTACCAACAACAACAAGGAAAATGAGAAGAACCACAACAACAACAAAAAATAAGATCCTTCAGAAACAAGAATCTCATCCATAAGAGTCTCATTCTTCTAGTGCACATGATTCAGTAGATGATGAGAAGAGATCAGATATTCATGGATCCAAAGGTATACATATTAATCATTTTATGTTGAGTTATAATTTTGATTCATATTTAGATCATATTGAAGCACATAATGAAGACGAGGATAATGTTAAGGGTATTCAAGATGAGATTTCTAGACTAATAGTTGCATGCAAGGATCAAGAAAAACTATTGCAGATTTTTGATGATAAGGATGTCAAGTTCAAGGATGAGACTGTCAACTTAAGTATTAAGTTGGGAGAATCTGAAATAGTTAAGGAAGTCATGATAAATAAGTACAAAGAGAAGCAAGATAAGTCTGATAAATTAGAATCTAAAGTGGTTTCCTTGAGAAAGCAGTGAAATATGGAGAGGAGCACGGTAGCCTTGGATAGTTTGCTTGAGATCCAAATATCACCATTGGATAAAACTGATCTTGGATTTCAAAAGGGTGAATCTAGTTTGCATGGAGGTAAAATCACCAAAGAAGAACACAAAAATAATGTAGCAAACAATACAAGCAGCAAAAGTGAGATCCAAGGAAACAAGAAGCAGATCCAGCAACCAATTAGAAAACAAAAGAACTAAAAATAGAAAAGCAAGTAGAAACGGAAAAAAATCAAGCAACAAAACGATCAATAGAGTATAAAATATCAAGGACCACCTACATTTACAATACCTTTTTCTCCTAGATATTATCGTGGAAACTCTCTTAGATTTCAATAGAATCAAATTTATTTCATTCCTTTGATGCATGAGATACAATGCTACAACTATCACAAGTTTGGGCATATTGCGGTAAATTTATGGAATAGAACATATATCCACATAAAAAGAGATTCCAGTAATATCAGTAGCCAAGGAGATTGACCTTTAGGTATAATTATGAATATTATATTTATTTTTACTCATGTTACCTATTTTGTCTGTTAGCCACCTATAATATTTTGATATACCAAAAGGTGGCTAAGATCTTTTTGAGCCTCCAAGGAACAAATTTTATCACTAAAATATTGTTGGCTCTTGAAGACTCTTTGTAGGCCACAAGCCTTTGTCCAAAGTCCTCATTACTGTTCTCATCTCATACTCTGAACTTTCTGCTGAAATACAAAGAAGAAACTGCTGCAAAGCCATCCCTTTTCCCTTTCTCCCACTCGAAATTAACCTTCTTTTCCTTTCCCTTTTTCCCATATTTTTCCTCTATTATTCATCTTTTCCTTTCTTCCTTTCATAAAACACCCTTCCCATGGTTAAAACTCACGTTTTAACCCTTTCGGCACCCTTTGTTTCCATTAAAAAAACCGTGAAAAATCATAAAAATACAAGTCTTTTATGGACCTAAGCCCCTTGGGCTAAGGTCTAAACCACTTCCCCAATACGCCCTCATCATAAAAACCAAGCACCAAACCCATGAAGTGCTGATCGAATGAAAAAGATTCGAGTGTGCATGTTTGTGAACCATTTCAAAATATTGATTGCGATCAGCCCCTTTTTCCTAGACCCCCGATCATATAATTATTTTCATATAACCCTGAGCCCGCCCTCGGCGCTTAAACCTCGTGAAATATTTCATTTCCGACCCTTTTTCCTTTGTAAACCCAAAAACCCACTTTCCGAAGTTTTAAGTTAAAAACTTAAAATCACGTGTTTATATAAAAATGGGTTGATCAAAAAGACCGATCGCGTAATCGCAATCGGAGGAAATAAAAATGGGTTGATCAAAAAGACCGATCGTGTAATCGCGATCAGAGGATTTAAAATGGGTTGATCGAAAGGACCAGGCCCAAAGTTTCGATTGCGATTGGGCCCACATTTTCGATTGCGATTAGGCCCGCATGCATTCATTTTCTCCCCCGATTACTGTTCCTCTGTTTCGCTCCCCGTCGTTGATCTAATCCTCGGATCCAACGGCTATCGTTTAATCGCCTCTCCCCTCCCGATTGCGCATTCGCATCGGAGTTTTATTTTCAATCGGGTCCCCTTTTCTGCCACCTCCGATTGAGATCCTTCGATCGAATCTGGACCGTCCACGTGTCCAGATCGGACGGTCCAAAACTACCCCACCTCATTTCTTCCCCCCGCTCCTCTTTTGCCTTTTTGCGCAGATCTCCACCGTTGGTTGCCTTCATCCAACGACTTCGCTCCTCCACCGCCATCTGAAGCAGTTTAAACCCAAAGAACACAGGATTTCTTAATTGTTTTGTGTTTTATTGCAGGGGATTTCAATGGTTCTCTGTGTATTATAAAGAAGCGTTGGAGGCAGGAATGACGATTCCTGCGCCCACGATCTGCCAAAGGGAACCATTTGCAGGTTTTGATTCGAAGTTTAATCAATGTTTCATGAGCATTGATAGCAGGTAAAATGGCCTGCACGGCCTCTGCACATCTACAAGACACTGTTTTGATTCAAACAGTTAAAGAGTATCAGATTTGAACACTGAAGAACAGAGGATTGAAGACAGATATGGGAATTACGGCTGAGAATGCTTATCTAGAGCCTAATTCCCGGATTAAGCACAGTCAATAGAAAATCATAAGTGTTTCGCTGACAAAAAGGTTCCCACCACTTCAAATGAGGCGAATTGATTCCTCAGCTACCATAAAAGCCACCTGTTACCTTGAACCCTTCAAACAGAGGCCGAAGTTATTGCTTAAAGAAATATCTACCTTCAGCGCAGCCAGGGAGTTAATTCCGCCACAGGAAACTGATGCAACAAATATCTGCAGAGTTATTTCACACAACATATGAGCCTCAAAGTCAAATAAAACTCACTTCGAGTTTTAAATCATAAATGTAAAAGTTAATGCAGCACATCCACCTGTAATTTCTCCATCAATGCCTCTTAAGGGGCCGAGAAATCATTTAACGTTGTATTAAATGTGTTTTAGATCTTTTCTCAGATCTTTCTCCTCATTCTTCTATAAATACCTCTGTAGAAGATGATGAACTGTTGGTTGCAGAACTTTGAAATACACTTGAGCTCGAGACTTCTATTTGTACATAGTGTTCACTGGCCCTTGAAGCGCTGTTTGCGTTAGAGTAGTTAGGTTGTATAGTGAAGATGATTGCTGAACTGAAACATTGAACTTGAAGTTTGTAGCTGGTTTGACATCAATATAAAAGTTGTTTCGTGGGATCCTGATCTATATTGACGGTGATGTTATTCTCATTTGTAACTTGTTGTTTTATTTCTGTTTTCATGTTGTTTCATTTTCCACTGTAAAGAACAGTTAAAACAGAGTTAGGACCTGCTGTATATCAGTAACCTTCTCTGGCTGAGAAATCTTTATTTGAATGTTTTCTTCCAATCTGTGTTATTTAGGAATGACTTAATTCAGTTTAGGCATGAGAATGCTGGCGTTCCCTCATTTTATCGTCCTAGCTGAATATTATTTCTGAATGTTACTTTCAGTATATGTTATGTGATGATGAACCGAAGGAAGATATGGTTAGCCCTGGTCCCAGACTTGTCTGCATAACTAACAGATTGTTTCCCTTGGAATGTGTTAAAAGCTGGCTAGTTTAGAAGCACTTGCTAGATCTTAGACCATTCTGTGTTATCTTTGTGTTTCCCCTTGTTTTGTATGTTTTCTATTGGAAGTGTGTCAAAGGCTGACCGGTTTAAAAGTACTTGTCAGATCCTAGTCTTCTTTCGTGTCCTCCTTAAGTGTTAGTCAAAGGCTGACCGGTTTAAAAGTACTTATCAGATCCTAGGCTGCTCTTCGTTCTGCATCTGTTTAATTCCCCTTCTTGATGTACCACTCCATTCCATAAATCAAACTTTAAAGAGATCCTTAGACATAGATGACTTGCCCCTTGGATCACACTTGATGTTGTTGTTCAATTAAAGCCCAGATATGACTCCATAGCCCAATGGACTAAAAACCAGCGTTATATCTATCTATCTGCCAAAACTGTTCTATTTGCTTGCAACTTCTCACTTTTGAAACTTTTTTGCACTTAGGACTTTCCCCTCAAGTAACATTTCATGCTCAACCATCCAAAACAAAACAAAACCCTTGGCCTTTATAACTAGCCTAATATCATTACCTTAAGCTTTTCAAAGACAATATCCATCTTTGCACATATTGGAGAGATCCCTCTCCGGATTCAGGAGGGCTAGATCCTAGAATCCCAAAGTTGGTTGAAATGATGTTAACTCTGTGATTGGACTCTCCCAATATTGCTAATAAATTACAGAGACCTAACATGGTCATAAGTAAATATATTTCAGGTCTAATTGTTGGAGGAGAGACACATTTCATGCAAGGTTTAGATTTGCAAGAGGTTTGGAGGAGAGACACACCTGGTTGAAAAGATGTGCATCCATGCATATATTGTGATCATCATTTCAGGATATATTGAGATGACTTGTGACATGGAAAAACCATGTATAGCCTGTTATATGATGTTTACTACAGCCATGTATTAAATATTGTTCCATAATTATGTATTAGTTGAGATTCGAGTCAATATTTCATGAGTCATCATGGTGTTAGGCTTGTTATGGAGAAGTATCTTAAGTCATATTGCAGCGATATGTATGGTATAATTATTATATAATATCCATGATGTATTATGTATTTGAGTCATTGGTCCATAGAGGATGATCATAGTAGCTACGCATTTCATTGATAAATCATGTAAATTTCTAATGGAGCCAGGTACTTGTATTGTACTATCTTTTGGTTCATTTAGTAATGAGTCATAAGGTCATGTTATGGTCATATGAGATCATGTATGAGGTCTTGTATCACCGCTACATCCATGTATGTATCATTTTATATGTCACTTGAGTTATCATCATGTGGAGTCTCAGTCCATATGGTGCTTCTATTGGTCAAATGAAGCATTGTTTGCAGTTGAAACTTCCATTTCAACCCAACAATTGGTATCTCTACAGCTTGGAGATGGCATGTGTTTATGGGGAGAATTATTATTTCCTATTTACTTCAGCCATACATTGTTATAATTATGATCCATTTGGAGGTGTTCATGCGATGCTTCATACTATGCTATGACAGTGGGGTTCTTGGAATCATGTGACGAGATGTTATGGCAATTTCTTCTATGTATTTATGGGGGATACTGTGTGTGGTTTCCTCATGTGGATGTTACTATATTTTATGATGATTCCCATGTGATTTTTCTATGGATAAGTGTGTTGGATGATGCTTATGTGCATATTCATGCATATGCTTGATTATGCTCATAGTTACTTGTGATGATGTTGCATATGTTGATGATGGTTTTCTTATGTTGGCATGTTGTTGCTTTCTTCTTATATGGAGGCATGAATGATCTTGATGCATTATATTTAATCCATGTAGAGATGTATTTCTCCAGTATTTGTGCTTCATTTCTTGATGCATATTCATTTGGATTTGACCCTTTTTCATTTATGTTAAAGGGGGAGATAATTTGGATGGATTGGGTGCAGCTTCAATTTTGGAGATTGTATAGAAATCAACATCACATGTCATTGATATTGAAATCAATGCCAAAGGGGGAGTTTTTTGGAATTTTTGTATTGGCATTGATGTCAACAAGGTCATGGTCATGGTCATACTTGTAATATGAATGTGTGATGGATGTTTGACTCAGTGGTTCTATTGGTTGGAATTGATGTATTGCCAGTGATATGGTTGTGTTGGCATTGGTTTCATCTCTTTAGGTCATGCACTTACATCAACCTCATGACAATGTAGATTGATGGACCATGATCTGTGTCGGTATGTGTTCGAATTTATGATTGATCTTATTGATGATGACACACTTGATGGCGTGGTATCATAGATGGAATTGGTGGTTTATGATCACATCTACATATGATGGTGATTGTTGATGGTACACTAGTTGAGTTGTCAACTAGGTATTCATCTAGGTGTTCATGCTTATGCTTCATTGAGATGACTTGATGCAGTGTGATGGCTTCATGATGATTATTTTGATGTTGCAAAGGTGATATAGAGGTTTGGAGGTTTGTTCATATGTGTTGCATCTTTCTCAAAGGTCTAATGAAGAGTGGAGGACTTGTTGAAACACTTGTAAACCTTGTTTTTTGTCCCTTGTAGGTCAACTTGGAAGTAACACTTGGGATGCATTTTTTATCTACTTCTAGATGTGTTAGAGAGCATGTCAAAGTTTTAGAGGCTAGCAAAAACGATGGAGAAGAGTATCTAAGTGGTGGAAGATGTTCTGAGTTGAACACGTGATGTTTTTCCTCTATTTTAGCCACAGTCGCATGCATATAATCCTATGGGAGCGGCTAGATGATGGCATGAAATCTTGTTGGAGTATTCATAGGCTTAGTTTCATGGATTCAGTGCTATGGGAGCGACTGAAGGATTTCACAAGATTTTCTTTTCATTCCTCACGATGTTCAAAATTAAATTATCAAGGAAAATCCTAGAGGCTTCCAAAAAATTTTAAAAAAGTTTTAAATGATTTGAAAATTTCCTCTAATGGTGTGGATTCATTTATTTCACTAGTAGTGACCTTAGTGGATTTATTTGGTCTAATTTTTGCACCTTTGATCCTAGCCCCAAGCTTTATTCCTCCCTACATATTTTATATACTTGATCTTAGAGCCATGTAATGGTTAATAGTGAGTTTTTGATGCATGTATGAGAGTGAGAAGGTATCAAAGAGTGTGATTATGCTTTAGGCCTTGAGTAGAGAATAGATGCTTCAGTCCATGAGTGCTAATTACTGAATAATGTGCAGAACTAAGGCATACTGCAAAATAGATCAAAATTGAAGCTACTGGAGTAGAGATTGTTTGAAGAAGAGTTTTTTTATGTTGCTAGAGTTTAAATTGGTAACCTTCACACTTTTTTTTGCATGATATGTTGATGCATTTCGCATATATCGATAGTGTCTTATGTAGTATTTGTGCTGTGCATAATTTTATTATTGTGAGGGTATTATTTTATTCAGATTTTTTGTAGCGAGTATTTTTCTATTTTGGAGAGCACACTTCTTGTGGTGGTCATATTTTATTTGATGATGATATCTTGTTGTTGAATGCATGTATGAAAAAATGATTTCTTGTTTATCATAGTATCTTGGATCCAGTTTGAAAATAAATGAAATGAGGTCCACGTAGTGGTAGAGGAGTAGTGACTTTAGGCAATAGGAGCATTGGTAGTGAAGCTTCAACGAAAGGAACAAGTTTCTTATCAATTTGTAGTTGGATAGTCCAATTGGAGTTTGGCGAGGATCGATTGATCATGGTGGATTTCAGCGGATGGTAGTATGCAGATCCATAGAGAATAGAGTCTTCTGAGATTATCAATAGTATTGAGTCTACTAGTTGATGGGTGTGGTAATTTTGTATATGAGGTAGAGTCTCCATGTTGATGGGAGTCAGCAAGCTATGTAAAAGACTAATTTCTTGACATAATAGAAATTCAGATTAGAGTAGTAGTAGAAAGGGTAGTTTGTTTTCCCAATGAAGGGTTTTCCACAAAATAACTTATGTCCCTTGTGTGATGGTTTTTATGGTTGTGCTTGATGGCTTTGTTTCTCTGATGGTTATCTACTTATATGTTTATATGCATGGATAATTTAATGTGTTGTTGGTGCATATATGTTCAGTAAGTGAATTTAATAAAAGGAAAAAAAAATTATATAGTTCACACTAATGATTCAACCCCCCCCCTCCTCTCAGTAGTGCTAAATTTTTTCCAACAATTATTTCTTTTTTGTATTCCTCCTATTGTACTCAATAGCTTTGTGACCAAATATGTCGCAAGAAAAACAATGTTCATTAAAGAAACCTGAGTATCTGGGAGTTTATGATCTTCTTGTGAATTACATGTTTTCTTGAGATCAAAGCGATATGCTTTAGCAATTAGATGAAATGTGTATGTAGTTATTGTTAGCCATCAGTATTTTTTACATGTTAGTGATGACTATATCTATAGCTGATTTTTCTAGAAGCTGATTTCCTTATGTCAATATGTCATCTAGAAAACCCTCCTAAAAATTTTTCTGCCCTTCTACTTTTCAGTCCACCCCTGTCGAAATCAAAACCTCATTACCACTATCCTATCTAGCTTCAGCCCTACTGGTCTGCCCATCAACTTTAAAAGGAAAATCCAAATCTGTTTCAAAAGTCTCCCCTATGTTAGGAAGTGGCGCTTTAAGGCATTTTACCCTTGGCAATCATCAAAAAGCCAAAAAGCCTCCATCTGCTACAGACCTACCATGACTGACCTCCCACTTTGCAAATGAAATTGACAAACAGCTCTAAGTCACGCCACCCACACCCCCTAGGTCTCAGCACTGCATAAACCCCAATCTTAAGCTGATTATTAGGTGTTTTCAGCGTTTTATGGATTCTACAAAGACAGGAAATATAACTTCATCTCAGGAGGAAATGCTTGAATCTACAGTTAGAAGAACAGCTGCTTCTAAATGTAACATGAGCCTGAGATATATATGCAAAAAGAGAGTCACTCATCAAGACCTTGCATTTTCCTTCCAGCATGAAAAATCACAGGAAAAGAAGAACACCACTGTCACAACAAACTGGTAATTTGTCATGGCCAAGAACCTCCTTCATTTACAAGCAGAGGGTTAGGGAACCTCCTTCATCTACAAGCAGAGGGCGCTGGCCAATATTGACTTAAAGAATTGCAAAAGTCCAGGTTTTTTCTTGACTGAATAGTGAAAGGATAACTCTAGGTTTTCTGAATATGAGTAATGATCACAACAGGGATAGAGTCTGAAGTATGCAAATTCAAAGGAAAACAGAGTTTGGTCTTGTAAAGGAAGTCATGAGAAGTTTTCAAATCATGTGAAATGATGAAACTTTAGAGAGGCATATCATTGGTAAAAACCATTCTGATCATAAGCAACCTGCTTTTCCACAAGACTAAATTGAAGAGATCCTAACAAATCATGTCATCACACAGGCAGAAGAAAGGTTTTTGTTTTTCAAAGGGCGCTGACCTACATAGCCACAGAGAATTTCTTTCAAATAATCTGTCATAAGATGACCAAAGCAAATAATGACATCTCAGTTCCCCTCAAAGCAGTACAGTGAGACAGTGACATTTTGACTAGGGTTTTTCTGAAGCACAGTAGTGGTTGCAAGCAGAGGTGCCAGTATTGATGTTTTTCAAGTTGGTTGCTTACCATCATAATCCAGCAAAACCCTTGTCATGCAGCCTTATCAAATAATCTTCAGATACTTTGCCAAGTAAAGGGCCTCCTCCATTTATGAGCAGATGGCCAAGGCGTTGAGTGTTGTTAAAAAACTGATTGGTCAAAAGGTGCAGTGGAAAGAGACAATGAAAGAAAGAAAAAGTCTGTACACAGGTAAAAGATATTGTTTATGATTCAAATATATTGTTTTTCCTATCCATAGGAAAATTCCTGTCAAACTATACCTATAGTGGACAAGAGACAATATTGACTATGCAGGCCATTGATACAAAAAGGGCAGTTTCCTTAGGGGAAGAGGCCACACAGTCACCTCACTGTCACATGCCAAGAAGTTTAAAGGGAATTCCTCTTAAGTAAACAGAGAAATATAGTTTGAATGGATGCAACCAAAAAATGGCACTTACAATCAAAGAAGGAGCTCATAAATCGCCTGGAGGCAGAGATTATCAAACAAGTTGGAAAAGGACAAGCCATCTCCTGTTAAGTAACAAAACAGTTTTCAAAGCTTTTCAAACAGTTTTTTGAATGGTTTTTTTTTCCTTGTTGAAATATCACCCAAAGGGTCAAGCAGTGGACAGATTTTAAATTAGGGATGATTCTGTTACAAAGAGAGATCATTGCACTATGTAAGAAGAGCTGACAACTGTTTGTCAAAGAACCCTGTTTTTCCTGCTTCATATAAAGTTCCCCTTTCAGAATATACATCGCAAGCGATGAAGGAAATTCGAGTTTTGTTCCCAAAACGACATTATAAATAAGTATACCAGTTTATGAATAGACAAAGAAGTGGTTTTGATAGATTGACAGTGTTTTGGGAGGTTAAGACAAATGCAGCTTTCTCATTATTCAAAGAGGGACAGAGATCTCATAAATGATATAAGAAAATAAGTATGTGGAAAATAAGGCGCATTTCTCAAAACAGAGGACCATGATCAAGTCCAAGGAGACCAGCAAGTTTGACACTTGCATTGGAGAAAAAGTTGAAGAAGCAAGTAGACTTCGGGGTTGTCAAAGCAAGTTGACAGTGCAAAACCCTGTCCTTTCAGAAACAAATTAGCATTCAGGTATTTCCTTGAAAATTTTTAAAGAAGGGTTACTTTGCCTCATAAATATCACTAGCATCATTAAAAACTGTGGCAGAGATGATATGAAGGTTATGGAGTTATTTTTCAAAGTTTGAATTTCGGTGTTAAAATTGTCACCAAAGAAACAAAACAAACAGGATTTATCCTTTTGACCAGTGATGGGACAATCAGATTTTGAACAACCAAATTGATTCCAAATGAAAAAATTCAAATTGTTATGGAAATTATACTTCCATAGCTCTCCGATGAGCCATCTCGGGCCAAATTTAGACAAAAGGAAGCCATCCAAAAGTAGCCTGCAATCAACGCTATGTTTTTCTGCACCAGCATTCACCATTTTTGACCAGTGATGGGAAAGTCAGTTTTTTAAGGATCAAATGGACACCAAATGAAAAAATTCAAGTTTTTATGGAAATTATACTTCCACAGCTTTCCAACGAGCCATCTCGCGCCCAATTCCGACACCGGGAAGGCATTCAAAAATGACCTACAAACAGCTCGATGCATTTCTGCACCAGGATTCACCAGTTTTGACCAGTGTTGGGAAAATAAATGTTTGAAGGATCAAATGGAAACCAAATGAAAAAATTCAAGTTGTTCTGGAAAGTAGACTTCCACAGATTTCCAACAAGCCATCTCGTGCCCAATTCCGACACCGGGAAGGCCTTCAAAATGGACTGCAAACTTGCGCGATACTCCTGGAAAAGTGCGCGGCGCACCTGTGCACAAATTTTACAAAGGGATACACTGCTGCGCGACGCGCCTGTAGCAGCCCACGGCACTCCTGTAGAAATGGTCAAAAATTTGCCTAAAAACCTTCAAAAACTCTTTCTAGAGCTGCTCAACTCTTCAAAAAGAATCATCATCGGTTTCAAGGTATTCAATGTGCCCGTTTTCTTTGTTAAGATCACCAAGAGAGGGTGGATAGTTTGGTCTAAAGAAAAATCAAGACTTGTGGTGTTGACTAGTGGTGAAGCTTTAAAGAAGGTTAAATTTTCATTGATATGAATAACCACTGAATTTTCCCTCAAAACTAGGATGAAACAGAGTCAGAATTTGTCAGCTATATGCATTGTTTAAAGTAAGAGGGAAGGTTAAGGATCGTAAAGTAAAGGCAATATACCTCTTTTCAAATAAAAAGCAAGCATCCCATAAATGATTTTTCCTTTTTTTTAAAAATATTTTCCTCTGTGTCAGCAAGGCCAAACAATGTTTAAGTTTTAATCCCACAAAGCATAACCAGTGAAGAAACTGCCATTATAAGTTGGAAGTGTCTTTTGTCAAGCTGTGTGCAAGGAGCAGTAGAGTATAGAGAAAGCAGTGTTTTGTGTAAAAGGAGTTTCTTATGGTTTGAAAGATACAAGATTATTTGTGACATGATAGAAACACAATAAACTCTGCCACCTAGCCCTATGTACAAGTGACTTTTTACTGTGGGAATGCACTAAGGTTGACTATGTTCATATTGATTGAGTTTATTGGATTAAGTGGCCTGAAAAGAGAGCAGTGTTGTTGAATCAAAAGGCTTTTTGTTT